>SJYA01000447.1:44190-109360 GCA_006410615.1 Neotragus moschatus | reverse complement strand
TTTTTATCTTCATAACAAAAAATTAATACAGTATATGTAGATATATGAAGTTCTTTATATGTGCTCAGCAAAGTTATAAATATATCTCTATTAGATAAATCTTTCAGAATTAATAAGATATTATCACAAGCAGGAAAACACAGAGTCCTAATACTTGGACAAATGGTGGTATACAGGAAAGGTACTTTACAACACAGAGGGAAAATAATATATTTTGCTTTTAATTCTATCACTATTATGCTCTATGTCTTTGAAAAGTTATTTAATAATTTTTGGTCCTATTTATTTCCCTATAAACTGATTGAGTTAGATGACATCCTTAAAATAATCCTTCCTTTAAATGTTAAGATGTTAATACAAATTCCTAAAATAAATTTAACATTAAACACTGAATATATTTGGAATTTTAAAAGCAAATTATTACAGTGAATATTTGTATTGTGTAAGTGTGAAATTATAGAGCTCTCCAAAGAGTTATTTGGGGAGTGGCCTTCTGATATGAAAGAGACTTTACCTTAGTATTGGCAGACCATGTGGGGCTTCATTAAACATCCAAAATTCAAAGCCAGTTGATTTTAAAACTCCTCCCTCTGCATATTTATTACTATAAAAAATTTAGTTCATCTTTAAGAATAGAAAAAAAAAATCTGGCAACTGCTCCTGGCAATATTAGTAGAGTAGATTGTCTCTTTATTCAATTTCACATTTCCCATCTGCACCAGTTTCTCATATGACAGCTCCTCTCCATGGAATTCTGGCAACTCAACCAACATCCATTTTTCTAAGTATTATCACTGGAAAAATGAAATGAAAGAAAAGCTCATATCTTTAATTTGCATCAGCTAAAATGAAGTTTTAGTTAATATTCAAGGACTAAATAAGACAACAGTTTCTGACCTAACAGTATGACTATTTTTGCTTTTCCTTTATCCTACGAAAGAAATCTGAGCAGATTGAAGACTCTTTCTTCCATTCATTTCTCTTAGGAGAAAATAAACTCCCTAAAATAGACACAAATATTTTTTTCCTCCCCAAGGTTATCCTTAATTTGCTGATTTTGAGCCAGGAACCACTGAGCTTCCCAGTTGTGGTCCTGATTTCTTTTTCACCAGATGAGACATGAATCACAATATGATTTTCTTTCTTTAGCACATTGGACATTACATTTCTCCTAAACCCAAGTCTTTCATGTGTTCAACTTTAGCTGTTTCAGGGTATCAAGAAAGCAAATATATTACCAGCCTAATGTATATAATACTAAGAAAACTCAAGCAAATCTTACAAGCAAATGTAACTACCATAACAGATTACATTCTAAGTCAACTCTATTCAACAGTGGTAGTACCACTACCTAGAGGGCATTTGGGATGTTTGCAGAGTCATTCATGGCTTCCACAATAAGACTGGCTACTGTAACTCACTATTAATGGGAAAGAACAGAGATGTTAGATTTTCTGTGTAGTGTCCATTGTCAATTAACATCCATTCCCATTCCCACTTTCTGTACTTCTCCCACCATTGGCCCTCTCCCAGTATAGCAGGCATTGGAAGGATTAAATCTACAGATTTCCTTACAGAGCAATTTGGATATTTTAATTTAGATTAATCTAATGAAATAATCTTGCTACAGATTTGGAAGGTAGACATAAAATGAATGCCATTTTCCTGTGCCTACTGTCATTTGCTGCAGTTTAAGCAAGTTGTCATTTTCCTGCATCGGGTACTATTGTATAAAGGTTTCTTNATTTCCTTACAGAGCAATTTGGATATTTTAATTTAGATTAATCTAATGAAATAATCTTGCTACAGATTTGGAAGGTAGACATAAAATGAATGCCATTTTCCTGTGCCTACTGTCATTTGCTGCAGTTTAAGCAAGTTGTCATTTTCCTGCATCGAGTACTATTGTATAAAGGTTTCTGTTAAGAAACAAGGAATGTAGCTCTGTTCCTCATATGACTTTCTGGGGTCTGCTGTGGCCCTGCTGTCGTTCACCAACCTAGGTGAGCATGGCTCCAGTGGCAGCCTTGGAAATAGGAACGCTATGATAGGAAATTATAAATTTTCCTAGGAAACATTTTGATAGGCCCAAGCTAGAACTTCAACTCTTCTGCAACCTTTCCCATAATTTTCTAAACTATTAATTCCCTGTATTAAATTCCTTACTTTTTATAATACTCAGGGTAACTATAATTGCTTGTCAGTGCAGTACATGCATGCTGAGTCACTCAGTCATGTCTACTCTTTGGGACCCCATGGATTACAGCCCACTAGGCTTCTCTGTCCATGGAATTTTCGTGGCAAGAACACTAGAGTGGGTTGCCATTTTCTTTTCCAGGGGATCTTCCTGACCCAGGGATCAAAACCAAGTCTCTTGCATCTCCTACGCTGGTAGGCAAATTCTTTATCACTCTGCCATCTAGGAAGCCCAATACTGACCCTTAATTCCTTTATATTATATATGCCAATGTTCATCATGGTTTATAGAATGAAGGATCCTTCTGTATTCCATGAGATATCTGGATAGTATCCAAGGCATTCATTTTACTTTTTAATATGCTTATATTTGATTCATATGAATCCCTAGAAGATAAAAATCTAATGTATATTGNCATGGTTTATAGAATGAAGGATCCTTCTGTATTTCATGAGATATCTGGATAGTATCCAAGGCATTCATTTTACTTTTTAATATGCTTATATTTGATTCATATGAATCCCTAGAAGATAAAAATCTAATGTATATTGGCATGAATCAAATTAATCATTGCCTGGGACTCCAGGGTGGAGGGATAGTTGGGAAAGAAAGGGCACAAGAGAATTTTTTAGCACATACAAATACTTGATTATGACATTTGGCTTTCTAATGTAATTGTGCTTGTCCCTTTATATATACTGCATTTTAAATTACTTCTTGATTTATTAATCCTTTATATTGCAGCAAATTTTTGAAATTTGTTATTATATTGTGGTAAGAGATAGAAATGTGGTTAGGCTCCTAATCAAATCACTCATTCATTCACTCATTCATTATAAAACATATTCTGTATTCCTACTTTGTAACAGGTAATGCTGAATCACTGGGGTTATTGAAGTGATTGAAAAATTACTCCCTGGCTGCATAGATTTCTACCTTCTAGTGGGATAGACTGGTAATAAAAATTGATAATATCAATATAGATAAAAGCTGCAAAGGAAAACAGAACAGTTGCCCAATGTCTACTATTTAAGATCTAAGACAGTGTTTAATAGATTTCTTCTAATGCATTTATTTAATATAGTATTTCTTATATTCTGGAGTAGTAGAACAGAATAAGAATGTAAAAAATATTCAGAATAAGAATACAAAAACTGTCACTTACCACTAAAACAAAACAATACATAAAATAACAGCAAACCTTTATTTTTCTTTCATCTGATATTCCTTGTCCTGGGTTGCTTTCTCCAGGAAGCAGATACTGACATGGTATTAGAAGTCTCATATGTGTACTAGAGAGTACCACCTGTGAAATAAAAGGGAGAAAGCAAGATTAAGCACTTCCCTCCAAAAAAAAAAGCCACCATGTAATAATCTCAAAACAATAGAACAAATATTACCAGTTAGAGGAGTCTCAACTTGGGCAAATATGGCTTAGCCTAGGCTTTACCATCTTACTCAGTCATTGGCTAAGGCCCACTCTAAAAATAACATAATCTTGGCTTCAGTGCTAAGGTGAATTAGAAGAAGCTCACAGCTGGAAGCTGTGAGGTATACATACTGCTCACAGCTGGACAGTAAATTATTTCAAGGGGAATCTGAATGTGGTGTCCCTCACTCTGCCAAAGTCTTCTGTAAAATTAGGAAATTTACAGTGCTGTACCTGGCAATAACCAGGTTTTTTCCTCTTCATCTGGGCTTTATAATGGACTGAGTATCAATCAATTATGCTTAAACATCATCAATGCCTAATTGAATGAGTTTGTATCCATACTCTGTCTCTGCAATGAGCAGGTTAACATACATTTGTTAACAGACAACTTTATAAGATTCATGGCTTCCTCAACTCCTGCTTTGTCAATCTCTTACTTTTCTCTCTGTATTTCTCTACCCCAAATATCCTGTGTATCACTATCTTTGTTCTGAAATTCCTTAGGACCTTGGCAGGAGAATTGTTCCCAGATATCCCTGGTAGAGAAATTCAATAGATTCCCAAAGCTAAGCACTGTTTTCCATATTTACTAAGTCTGGGGGCCTGGGAGGTGACAAAAATTAAATAATCATTTTCCACCTTATCCACTATGAAACTTTGCCTTCTATCTTAATTCCAGCACTGAATAACCTTTGGAATACCAATGGCAGCAGAAACATCTCTTTTAGACAACTCTCTCTGCTCTCTGTGTCTCTGACCCTATTTCCCTGAATATTTTATTTTTATTTCTATTTTTCATTCCTTTCCAGCAGGTCAAGTTGAATTTTCAAAACTTTGATATATTCTTTTTCTCCCCTACCATATATAGACCTAACACAGTCTCTTGCAGCTTTTAAATGAAAGCTCTAAATCTATCTTTAAGCTGATTCTATTGTTCCCTGAATTTCTGAATTCATCTCTTCTTACCTCAAGTAATATTTTGTCCTGCATCAAACTCTGAGCACTTTTAGTNCAGCAATCTCAGATATGTGGATGATACCACTCTAATGGCAGAAAGAGAAAAGGAACTAAGGAGCCTCTTGATGAGGGTGAAGGAGAAGGGTGAAAGAGCTGGCTTAAAATTAAACATTAAAAAACTAAGGTCATGGCATCCAGCCCCATTACTTCATGGCAAATAGAAGGGGGAAAAAGTGAAAATGATCACAGATTTCCTATTCTTGGGTTCTAAAATCACTGCAGAAGATGTTTGCAGCCATGAAATCAGAAGGTAATTGCTTCTTGGGAGGAAACTAATGACAGTGTGTTGAAAAGCAGAAACATTACTCTGCCGATAAAGGTCTGTATAATCAAAGCTATGATCACATATGGTTGTGAGATCTGGACTATAAAATGGGAGAATGCCAAAGATTTGATGCCTTTGAACTGTGGTGCTGTAGAAGACTCCTGAAAGTCCTTTGGATGACAAAGAGATCAAACCCGTCAATCTTAAGGGAAATCAACCCTGAATACTCATTGGAAGGATTGATGTTGAATCTCCACTCCAGTCTTCACTATAGTATTTTGGTCATTTGGTGTGAACAACCAACTCATTGGAAAATTCCCTGATGCCAGGAAAGATTAAGGGCAGAAGGAGAAGAGGGTGGCAGAGGATGAGATGGTTGGATGGCATCACTGATGCAAAGGACAAGAACTCGGGCAAACCAGGAAATAGTGAGAGACTGGGAGGTCTGGCGTGCTGCAGTCCATGGGGTTGCAAAGAGTCAGAAAAGATTGGGTGACTGAACAACAAATAAATGGAGGAAACTAGTGGAGGACACTTACTCCTTGGAAGAAAATTTAGGACCAACCTAGATAGCATATTCAAAAGCAGAGACATTACTTTGCCAACAAAGGTCTGTCTAGTCAAGGCTATGGTTTTTTCAGTGATCATGTATGGATGTGAAAGTTGGACTGTGAAGAAAGCTGAGCACTGAAAAATTGCTGCTTTTGAACTGTGGTGTTGGAGAAGACTCTTGAGAGTCCCTTGGACTGCAAGGAGATTCAACCAGTCCATTCTAAAGATCAGTCCTGGGTGTTCTTTGAAAGGAATGATGCTAAAGCTGAAACTCCAGTACTTTGGCCACCTCATGTGAAGAGGTGACTCTTTGGAAAAGACTCTGATGCTGGGAGGGATTGGGGGCAGGAGGAAAAGGGGATGACAGAGAATGAGATGACTGGATGGCATCACCGACTTGATGAACATGAGTCAAAGTGAACTCCGGTAGTTGGTGATGGACAGGGAGGCCTGGCATGCTGCAAAGAGTTGGACACGACTGAGTGACTGAATTGAACTGAATGAAAGATAATAAGTGAGTTATTAAGGTTTGTTTGTGCAGGCCCAACAGAACCTGACTTTATATCTCAAGTGATATTTGTTTTTGTTTTTTCCCCATCCTCCAAGTATGGGAGAAGTGGGGGGGACTTCCTAATAAAGGAAAATATACACCCTGCCCTAGGCAGAAAAGGGAAAAGGTATCTGATGTTTCTCAATTGCCTTCAGCTCAAAATAATCCAAATGACATATTGCAGAATGGCATATTCTGATTCCCTCCACTCATAAACTTCTAGGCAATACTGCCTCTCATGTACACAAATAGAAATTTCATTAGATTGCAACTTTCACTAAATTGAAAAAAAATGATTTTTTTCATTCATTTTGCATTTCCAGAGTTATATTGACATTTCTTTTGCAAGAAATTCTACAGAAACATGTAATATCAGATTAATATTTACCCTTTCTTGGAGGATCATTGAAGGAAGTTTTATTTACACTTTCATTCAAAAAGTTGACAAGGATTTATTTAAATAAGGTTTTCCTTTTATTATTTTTGCCAGCAATACAATGCAATCCTCTTAAAAGAAATGAAAACATACTTTGTATTATACAACAAAATTTAAAGGACAGCATCAAATTACCCACAACTCACTCGTGTATTGGGGCTTCACTAGTATCTCAGCTGGTAAAGAATCCACCTGCAATACAGGAGACCCTGGTTTGAATACCTGTTCCAGTATTCTTGGAATTCCCTGGTGGCTCAGCTGGTAAAGAATCTGTTTGCAATGCTGGAAACCTGGATTCAAACCCTGGGTTGGGAAGATCCCCTCAAAAAAGGAATGGCTACTCACTCAAGTATTCTGACCCTGGAAATTCCATGGACTGTAATACTCCATGAGGTCACAAAGAGTCAGACATGACTGAGCGACTTGTATTTCAGTTCATTTCAGTTCAGTCGTTCAATCATGTCCAACTCTTTGAGACCCCATGGACTGAACATGCTAGGCCTTGCTGTCCATCACCAACTCCCGAAGTTTACCCAAACTCATCTCCAATGAGTCGGTGATATCATCCAACCATCTCATCCTCTGCCGTCCACTTCTCCTCCCGCCAAACTTTCCCAGCATCAGGATCTTTTCCAATGAGTCAGCACTTCGCATCAGGCGGCCAAAATATTGGAGTTTCCACTTCAACATTGGTCCTTCCAATGAATACTCTGGATTGATACCCTTTAGGATGGACTGGTTGGGTCCAATACCACAGTTCAACAGCATCAATTCTTTGGCATTCAGCTTTTTTTTAAAACCAGCTCTCACATCCATACGTAACTACTGGAAAAACCATAGCCATGACTAGATTGATCTTTGTTGGCAAAGTAACGCCTCTACTTTTAAATACACTGTCTAGGGTGGTCATATCCTTTCTTCCAAAGAGCAAGCATCTTTTGATTTCATGGCTGCAGTCACCTCTGCAGTGATTTTGGAGCCCAAGAAAAGTCTGCCACTGTTTCTCCATCTATTTGCCAAGCAGTGATGGGACCTGATGCCATGATCTTTGTTTTGTGAATGTTGAGCTTTAAGCCAACTTCACTCTCCTCTTTCACTTTCATCAAAAGGCTTTTTAGTTCCTCTTCACTTTCTGCCGTAAGGGTGGTATCATCTGCATATCTGAGGTTATTGAGATTTCTCTCAGCAATCTTGATTCCAGCTTGTGCTTCCTCCAGCTCAGCATTTCTCATGATGTACTCTGCATACAAGTTAATTAAGCAGGATGACAATATATAGCATTGACATAATCCTTTTCCTATTTGGAACCAGTCTGTTGTTCCATATCCAGTTCCAAGCCCTGTTTCTTGCTGACCTGCATACAGGTTTCTCAAGAGGCAGGTGGTCAGGTATTCCTACCTCTTTCAGAATTTTCCACAGTTTATTGTAATCCACACAGTCAACGACTTTGGCATAGTCAATAAAACAAAAGTAGATGTTTTTCTGGAATTCTCTCTTTTTATTCTTTTTCCAGGATCCAGCAGATATTGGCAATTTGATCTCTGGTTCTTTTGCCTTTTCTAAAATCAGCTTGAACATCTGGAGTTCATGGTTTACATATTGTTGAAGCCTGGCTTGGAGAATTTTGAGCATTACTTTACTAGTGTGTGAGATGAGTGCAATTATCTGGTAATTTGGGCTTTCTTTAGCATTGCCATTCTTTGGGATTTTAATGAAAACTGACTTTTTCCAATCCTGTGGACACTGATGAGTTTTCCAAATTTGCTGGCATATTGAGTGCAGCACTTTCACAGCATCATCTTTCAGGATTTGAAATAGCTCAACTGGAATTCCATCACCTCCACTAGCTTTCTTCATAGTGATGCTTCCTAAGGCCAACTTCACTTCATATTCCAGGATGTCTGGCTCTAAGTGAGTGATCATACCACTTGCACGTCACTCATGTATAATTATTTGTATCATGTATTATAACTTTACCCCTAGTACTTTATTCATCTTTCTCTTTCCAATTCCCAAAATTAAATGCCTAAACATTTTAATATCTCTTTAACTTATTTTACACTTGTACTTCAAAATAGATAATTTAAACTCTTTAGCAATATAAGTGCATGTTTCACAGTATAATCAATGAAAGTCAGAATTTTTATTTTTCTATATTTTCCAGTTTGATGTATTTTATACTGTTCTTGCTTACACTTCAATTGTGAAGCTCGACTCTTCAATAATTGAAATTAATCAAATTTAGTTTTATTATTTAAAAATTAAATATGCTACTCATTTATATTTCTGAATCTGTGATTATTCTTAGCTGATGTTACATGTATTTATATACATATACCTTTTGTTTTTTAATTTTGCTTAAAATAGTTTATCCACTAGGAACATTATTTCTTTCTGCCATTTTTTATATTATGACCATAAGCCATTTCATCCCAACTCTCAAAACTGGGGAATAGTCTGTTTGCACACACACATAGCTTTCCATCTTCTCCCAGACATTCATCTAGTTCATTTCTTCTGGTATTGTTTTAATATTATACAACCTACTTCTTTATAAGACAAACTAAGTTAAGAAATAAGAAACCCTACACTACAATTATAACTCTTTTGTTTATTATCCATGCTATCAGCAATACACTATTTGGGCTAACTCTTTGCAAACTGCAAGTGACAATGATTGTTTTCTTATTGGCTGACATTATTTTTCATGAGTTATAATTTTCAGATACCTTTGGAAGATGTGTTACAAACTAGGGTGAAGGAATATATTTTGGCTANTCTTTTGTTTATTATCCATGCTATCAGCAATACACTATTTGGGCTAACTCTTTGCAAACTGCAAGTGACAATGATTGTTTTCTTATTGGCTGACATTATTTTTCATGAGTTATAATTTTCAGATACCTTTGGAAGATGTGTTACAAACTAGGGTGAAGGAATATATTTTGGCTATCAAAAAAGGATTATTGGTAGAATAGAAAGACTGCTTACAAATTTTCAAGTTGACACAGGCATTGCCTATTAGATCTAGTAATCAGGAGATTTTGGAAATAAGACTCTATCATCTTACAAGATGATAACATTTGCATCATATTTGAAAGACATACTGAATTTAAATTACCATTATTACTTTAAATATAAATATCTATCAAGCCAAGATGGGTTTCTGTGAGAATATTACTTTTTTGTTATGAATTTTATCTTATTTCTGAAAGGCATAGATATTTAATTAGAGTTGTGAGAAGCTATGTCTTGGATACCTATTTAACAATTCATATTTTAAACGACATGCATAAGATTTCAGTTCAGTTCAGTTGACTCACTCACTTGTGTTCAACTCACTGCAACCCCATGGACTGCAGCATGCCAGGCCTCCCTGTCTGTCACCAANTGGATACCTATTTAACAATTCATATTTTAAACGACATGCATAAGATTTCAGTTCAGTTCAGTTGACTCACTCACTTGTGTTCAACTCACTGCAACCCCATGGACTGCAGCATGCCAGGCCTCCCTGTCTGTCACCAATTCCCGAGGTATACACACACTCATGATCACTGAGTCGGTGATGTCATCAACCATCTCATACTCTGTCTTTCCCTTCTGCTGCCATCAATCTTCCCAGCATCAGAGTATTTTCCAATGAATCAGCTCTTCACATCAGGTGGCCAAAGTATTGGAGTTTTGGCTTCAACATCAGTCCTTCCAGTGAACACTCTGGATTGATATCCTTTAGGATGGACTGGTTGGATCTCCTTGCAGTGCAAGGGACTCTCGAGAGTCTTCTTCAATGCCACAGTTAAAAAGCATCAATTCTTTGGCATTCAGCTTNCAGGGAGGCCTGGCGTGCTGTGATTCTTGGGGTCGCAAAGAGTCGGACACAACTGAGTGACTGAACTGAACTGAATTTGAAACTAAGAAAAACCCTTCTCTAGTCATAAGAAGAAAACTTCTTCCCTTCAGTTTCACTCAAGTCAAGAGTATCTCTTCAAAAAAAAAAAAAAGTTATCTCTTCAAGTCATAAAATTCAAACATATATATACCAGAGTTCTGAAAGGTCATTGTTGGCCTTCTCTAGCCAGGCTTTCTGCCTGAACTGTTCTTTCCTCATTCTTCAACCACTGAGCAGTCATAACACTCTCCTCACATTCAGACTCTGCCATCACTCATGTTTTCTCAAGTTTAAGAAATATAAAGTTGATTCTTTCGTAACTCTTTTGGTCCTATTTTTATAGAGTGGGGAAACACTGTAGGACTCTCTCCCTACAAAACCTGGGGCTCTTTCCCCCACTTTTCCTCTGGTGAATATTATTATTATTGGTAGAAATGAAAGCTTTTTCCCATTTTATTTTTTTAAATTAGAATATAGTTGATCTACAACATTGTGTTTCTGCTGCACAACAATGTGAATCAGCTATGTGTACACATATAGTCCTCCCCGCGTAAGCCTTCCTCCCTCCCCCACTCTCCCGTTCCACACCTAGGGGTCATCACAGAGCACCGAGTTGAGCTCCCTGTGCTATTCAGAAGATTCCCACTAGATTTCAATTTTACACATGGTAATGTCAGGTCAGTTCAGTTCAGTCGCTCCGTCACGTCTGACTCTTTGCAACCCCATGGACTGCAGCATGCCAGGCTTCTCTGTCCATCACCAACTCGCGGAGTTTATTCAAACTCATGTCCATTGAGTCGGTGATGCCATCCAACCATCTCATCCTCTGTCATCCCCTTCTTCTCCTGCCTTCAGTCTTTCCTAGCATCAGGGTCTTTTCCAATGAGTCAGTTCTTCACATCAGGTGGCCACAATTATTAGAGTTTCAGCTTCAACATCACTCATTCCAATGAATATTCAGGACTGATTTCCTTTAGGATGGACTGGTTGGATCGCCTTGCCACCCAAGGGACTCTCAAGAGTCTTCTCCAACGCCACAGTTCAAAAGNGGGTCTTTTCCAATGAGTCAGTTCTTCACATCAGGTGGCCACAATTATTAGAGTTTCAGCTTCAACATCACTCATTCCAATGAATATTCAGGACTGATTTCCTTTAGGATGGACTGGTTGGATCGCCTTGCCACCCAAGGGACTCTCAAGAGTCTTCTCCAACGCCACAGTTCAAAAGCATCAATTCTTCAGCACTCAGCTTTCTTTATAGCCGAACTCTCACATCTATACATGACTACTAGAAAAACCATAGCCTTGATGAGACGTACTTTTGTTTGCAAAGTAATGTCTTTGCTTTTTAATATGCTGTCTAGGTTTGTTATAGCTTTTCTTCCAAGGAACAAGCTTCTTTTAATTTCATGGCTGCAGTCACTATCTGCAGTGATTTTGGAGCCCAAAAAAATAAAGTCTGACACTGTTTCCACTGTTTCCCTATCTATTTCCCATGAAGTGTTGGGACCAGATGTCATGATCTTAGTTTTCTCAATGTTGAGGTTTACGCTAATTTTTTCACTCTCCTCTTTGACTTTCATCAAGATGCTCTTTATTCTTCGCTTTCTGCCACAAGTGTGGTGTCATCTGCATACCTGAAGTTATTGATATTTCTCCCGGCAATCTTGATTCCAGCTTGTGCTTAATCCAGTCCAGCATTTCTCATGATGTACTCTGCATATAAGTTAAATAAGCAGGGTGACAATATACAGCCTTGACGTACTCCTTTCCCTATTTGGAACCAGTCTGTTGTTCTATGTCCAGTTCTAACTGTTGCTTCTTGACCTGCATACAGATTTCNTTGTGTTTCTTCCAGTCCAGCATTTCTCATGATGTATTCTGCATATAAGTTAAATAAGCAGGGTGACAATATACAGCCTTGACGTACTCCTTTTCCTATTTGGAACCAGTCTGTTGTTCCATGTCCAGTTCTAACTGTTGCTTCTTGACCTGCATACAGATTTCTCAAGAGGCAGGTCAGGTGGTCTGGTATTCCCATCTCTCTCAGAATTTTCCACAGTTTATTGTGATCCACACAGTCAAAGGATTTGGCATAGTCAATAAAGCAGAAATAGATGTTTTTCTCAAACTCTTTTGCTTTTTCCAGGATCCAGCAGATGTTGGCAATTTGATCTCTGATTCTTCTGCCTTTTCTAAAACCAGCTTGAACATCAGGAAGTTCACGGTTCACGTACTGTTGAAGCCTGGCTTGGAGAATTTTGAGCATTACTTTGCTAGCATGTGAGATGAGTGCAATTGTGTTCTAGTTTGAGTGTCCTTTGTCATTGCCTTTCTTTGGGACTGAAATGAAAACTGACCTTTTCCAGTCCTGTGGTCACTGCTGAGCTTTCCATATTTGCTAGCATATTGAGTATAGCACTTTCACAGCATCAGCATGAAATTTACTTTTTTCAAAAGAAAAACAAATCATGCAGAAAAAATGTAGGCAAAGAAAATAAAGTATTTTAGTAGGGATGGTACAGGGATGGAGGAAGGAGGGGGGTTCAGGATGGAGAACATGTGTATACCTGTGGCTGACTCATGTTGATGTATAGCAAAACCAATACAATATTGTAAGGTAACTAACCTCCTATTAAAATAAATAAATTTATACTTAAAAAAAGAATGTATATATGTGTATAACTGAGTCATTTTGCTGTGCATCATAAATTAACACTACATTGTAAATCAAATATACTTCAATGAAGAATAAATTTAAAAAATAAAAAAAGAAAAATAAGGAACACTTTTGCTTAATCAGTGTATAAAGTATTGAATACTAAAATGTAAAAATTAGAAATATTAATTGACTTCTGAAACATCTTCAATAAAATACTAGCAAGTCTAATCCAATTCCATGAAGAAGAAATTTTTTATGCAGTGAACTTTTAAACCAACTGGTATTTATGTAGTAATATAATACTTTATATCAATAGAAAAATATATCATCACCATTTCAGTTGATCTATGAAAAGCATTTAAAAATATCTAACATCTTTTCATGATAAATAAACTCAATAAACTAGGAATAGAAGGGAAATTTTTCAGTCTGATAAGGAGTATTTACAAGAAAACACACAGCTGACATCATACTTAATTGTGAAAGACTAGATGATTTCCTCCTAAGATCAAGAGAAAGGAAGGATGTGTGCTCTTGTCACCTCTATTCAACATTTTACTCAAAGTTCTAGCCTGGACATGTAAGCAAGAATAAATAAAAGACATTCAGATTGGAAAAGAAGTAAAACTATCTCTTTTCACAATGATGTGATGTTGTACATAGTGTGAACATAAATAAAGAAAAAAATCCTCATTTAAAATGGATTCAGGAAGTTCTGAAGGGAGAGCTCTCCTGCACCAGCCACTTGGTGAAGTCTACATAACCAACAGGAAGAAAGAAGGTGAGGATTATTTTGACAAGGTCTGTTTGTATAAGATTTTCTCCATACCAATTTCTTATCCATGATGATTAACTGAATTATTTTGCTCTACTGTAGAAATTAACACAACACAATCAAATGTCCATAAAAAATAAATATGAAAATTAGAAAAATAATAATGTTATGTTTCTTCTCTTACAAGGGAGGTCATTTTTTCAGATAGGAATTATATCTCCTGCTTTTAAGAAAATGAAGGATTCCTCCCTGCTCCAGCAGAAATGTACTAACCACTGCTTATTGCCAATAAGAAACCTCCACAACTTGGAACTCCTTTCTTCTCACTGAACATTTATTTAAAACAACCCCCCCCAGTTTCCTCCAAAAACTTATTAAAAGCTGACATCCTTGTCTCTTTGAACTTAACCATGATTTACCACCATAACTTATCTGTCCTTAACAGCAATTCTCTGTTATCCCCAAATAAACCTAATTGGCTAATAAAATAATGGGTTATTTTTGATATTTACAATAGAAAGTCCTATGAAATCCTCTAAAAATATTAAAAATTAATAAATTAGTTCAACAAAGTTGTAAGATACAAGATCAGTACACAAAAATCAATTTTATTTCTATATACACGATGATCCAAAATGAAATTTACAAAATTCAATTCACATAGCATTGAAATATAAAATTCTTATGAATAATTATAATCAAAGAAGTATAAAACTTCTGCTCTGAAAGCTATAAAACTTTATTGAAAAATATTTTTCAGTATTTAAATAAATGGAAAAATATCCCATGTTCACGAACTGGAAAACTTGAAATTGTTAATAAGGCAATATTACCCAAGCTGATCTACAGAACTGACATCATCCCTATGAGGACTCTCAACTGCCTTCTTTATAAAAATTAGCAAAAATATGACTCTAAAAGTCATATAAAATTATAAGAGACTTAGAATAGCCAAAACAATTCTGAAAAAATAAAAACAAAATATGTGGTCTCTCACTTTCCAATTTCAAAACTTAGAACAAAACATCTTACTATAGATCTTTAAAATTACTGCAAATCAAATCAGTATAGTGCTTGCAAAGGCTAGACAATATAAATGTATAAATAGAAATGACACTCCAGAAATAAGCATATATGCATATAATTCTGGACTCTCATTTATAATAGGATATTATTCAGCCCTAAAAATGAAGAAATCACTGTCTGCAGCAACATGGATGGACTTTGAATGTATTATGCTAAGTAAAACAAGTCAGAGAAAAACACATATTGTATGATCTTACTTATATGCAGAATCTAATAAGCAAACAAACAAACTCATAGAAAGATGTGATTTGTGATTACCAGAGGAGGAATGTGGGAAATGAGGGGACTGGGCATTAAAGAAAGGTGGTAAAAAGATACAAACTTCCAGTTATAAGTAAAAGGGATATAATGTACAACACAATGATTGTAGCTATCATTGCTGTGTGATATTTGGGGAAGTTTTTCAGAGGGTAAATCCTAAGAGTTATCATAAAGAGAATTATTTTTCCTTTTACCTCTCTTTTTATTGTATCTATATGATTGTGAAGATAGAGGTTAGCTGAACCTATGGTGGTTATCATTTCACAATATATGTGAAGAAATCATCATATTGTGTGCTTTTAACTTATAAAGTGATATACATCAATTATTTCTCAATAAAACTGGGAAAGGATGGGCAAAGGTTCTAAATAGACATTTCACTGAGAAAGAGATATACTTCACTAATAAGCAGATGAAAACATCCTAAGCATTATTCAGTATCAAGGAAATACATACCAAAACTATGAGGCACTACTTCTCACACACTAGAATGGCTAACATAACAACAAATGTCAGCATGGGTGTGGAAATACTGAAGTACTCATACACTATCAGTGAAAATGTAAAATGTTATAGCCAGTTTGGAACATAGTCTGACAGTTCTTAATATGAGTAAACACAGAGTTATATGATCTAGCAATTCTATCCCTAGGAATATAACCAAGAGAAATGAACATATGTCAAACCAAAAATTTGGACAGAAATGATTACAACAGCATTATTCTTACTACTCCAAATTTGGGGACAACCCAATGTCCATCATCAAAAAAGTAATGGATAAAAGAGTGGTCTAGTCATTCAATGGTAAGTCATAAAATGGTAAATTTTGTGATTGGTAATTACTCAGTCAAAAAATTGAAGTGATAAATACATTCTACCTGGATAACCCTTGACAACATTAAGCACAATGAAGGAAGTCAGTCTCAAAAACGGTACACTATACAACGTCTTTCATAAGAAAATTCCAATGAAGGAATTCTGTAGAGACAGAATGTAATTTTATTGTTGTTTAAGGCACTGCTTATGGGTTTCCCACATAGCTCAGTGGTAAAGAATCTGCCTGCAATGCAGGAGATGTGGGTTTGATTCCTGGGTTGGGAAGATATTCTGGGGAAGGATACGGCAACCCACTTCAATATTCTTGTCTGGAAAATCATGCAGACAGAGGAGCCTGATGTTCTGCAATCCATGGGGTCACAAATGAGTTGGATACAGCTTAGCAACTAAACAACAAAGGTGCTGCTAGAGGGTATAAGAGTTCAGAAGAGTGATTGGTAAAAGGTAAGCAGTTTCTCTCTGAAGTGATGAAAATATCCTAAAATTGACCATAATGATGGTTCCACATATCTGTCAATGTAAGAAAAACCACTGAATTGCATACTTTATATATGTACATCCATAGCATATATAGGTATATCCATATTTTCATGCAAAAATGGGCATAATAAAAGACAGAAACAGTATGGATCTAACAGAAGCAGAAGATATTAAGAGGTGGCAAGAATACAAAGAACTAACTGTACAAAATGATCTTTATGACCCAGACAACCACAGTGGTGTGATCATTCACCTTGAGCCAGCTGTCCTGGAGTGTGAAGTCAAGTGGGACTTAGGAAGCATCACTATGAACAAAGCTAGTAGAGGTGATGCAATTCCAGCTGAGCTTTAAAATCCTAAAAGATGGTGCTGTTAAAAGGCTGCACTCAATATGCCAGAAAATTTGGAAAACTCAGCAGTGGCCACAGAACTTGAAAAGGTCACTTTATATTCCAATCGCAAAGAAGGCCAATGCCAAAAGATGTTCAAACGACCACACAATTGCACTCATTTTATGTGCAAGCAAGTTTATGCTCAAAAACCCTTCAAATTAGGCTTCAACAGTATATGAACTGAGAACTTCCAGATGTTCAAGCTGGATTTAGAAAAGGCAGAAGAACCAGAGATCAAATTGCCAACATCCATTGGATCATGGAAAAGCAAGAGAATTTCAGAAAAACATCTATTACTGTTTATTTGACTACACTAAAGCCCTTGACTGTGTGGATCACAACAAACTGGAAAATTCTGAAAGAGATGGGAATACCAGACCACCTTATCTGCCTCCTGAGAAACCCCATATGTAGGTCAGGAAGCAAGAGTTAGAAATGGATATGAAACAATGGACTGGTTCCAAACTGGGAAAAGAGTACATCAAGGCTGTATATTTTCACCCTGCTTATTTAACTTAAAAGAAGGGTACATCATGAAAAATTTCATTCTGGATGAATTACAAGCTGGAATCAAGATTGCCAAGAGAACTATCAATAATCTCAAATATACAGATAACATCACCCTTATGGCAGAAAGTGAACCAGAACTAAAGAGCCTCTTGATGGGTGAAAGAGGAGAGTGAAAAACTTCACTGCTGTCTTTCAACATTCAAAAAACTAACATCATGGCATCCAGTCCTATCACTTCATGGCAAATAGATGGGGAAACAATGAAAACAGTGACAGATTTTATTTTCTCGGGCTCCAAAATCACTGTGAATGGTGACTGCAGCCATGAAATGAAAAGACATTTGCTCCTTGGAAGAAAAGCTATGACAAACCTAGACAGTATATTAAAAAGAAGAGACACTACTTTGCTGACAAAATTCCATATAGTCAAAGCTATGGATTTTACAATAGTGATATATAGATATGAGAGTTGGACCATAAAGAAGGCTGAGTGCTGAAGAATTAATGGTTTCAAACTGTGGTGTTGGGGAAAATTCTTGCAAATCCCTTGGACTGCAAGGAGATCAAACCAGTTGATCCTAAAGGAAATCAGTCCTGAATATTGATTGGAAGAACTGATGCTGAAGCTGAAGCTCCAGTACTTTGGCCACCTGATGTGAAGAGCTGACTCATTAGTAAAGACCCTGATTCTGGGAAAAATAGAGGGCAGGAGGAACAGGGGACATCAGAGGATGAGATGGTTGGATGGCATCACCGACTCAATGAATGTAAATTTGAGCAGTTTCGGGACATGGTGAAGAACAGGGAGGCCTGGTGTGCCGCAGTCTATGGGGTTGTAAAGAGTCAGACATGATTGAGAAACTGAACAGTGACAATCCATAATATATGAATTCTATCTCAATACAACTAGTTAAAAAGTATTTTCCTTTGAAATCAGAATATGCTCCTAATGAATGGGTAAGGCTGTTATAGGAATTCTCATCTTTTGGCAAAGAAAATGTTGTTTCCAAAGATGCCATCCCTGATCTTAAGTCCCTGAGTGCTATTCTATTTAGAAGTTATTACCTTGTTCCACATTTCTAAAATATCTATTTATCAAAGAATTTGGACTTTATTTATGTACTTGGATAAAAACACTATTATTTATAAAATTTTATGGTTCATGTATCATGGTCACATAAAGCTATACTATAACACTAAATACTAAATTAAGTTATGTGTATGTATTTACCTCATTTTGTAGGAACTATAAAATATAACTGCAAAAATATGTCTTAAAATATTCTAATATATTAAAAGAACAACAAACAAAAACATGGAGAAAGCAAGCCATATTATCATTCATTTAGAAAGAACAAAACTAGTACTTTCCTAGTTTAGTTCTCACACTGACTCAATCTAATTTTAATTAGTAACATTTTACACTCAATTCTTCTAACATAACGAATACCAATATAGTTGATATTATGAAGCCAAATAATTTAGGTGATTAACTACATACTGCATATTTATGCAGATATTTCATATAGCTTTACCATAAAAAGCCAGAGAAGATTCCTTATCTCTTTTATTCTTCACTTTAGTAATTTTAGCAACCTGGGGTATCAAGCACTACTGCTGAATGAAGAGTTGTTTCCTTGGTGAGGTGACAATAATTCTTTGGTAGTTAATGTCTATGGTCTATAGACTTGTTTCCCTCTTTTGGTAAAGTTTTGAAATATAAATATATAGATGCCACTAACACATATGCACTCTGCTTTTGACAAAGATTATTGTCTTTCTTCCAGCTTTAAGCCTTCAAAATTATACATCTCAGGAAACAAAAAGATTGACTTCCAAAAATATTATTGATATAATACTTAATGATTTGGAACAGTAAATGTAATTAACCTCCAGTATTAAAAATGACTCTGAAATGATAAAAATATAGCTGAATAATTTTCTAATTTTAAGTGTTATGAAACTTAATATCCCTCCAAAATTGTGAAGCTGTGTGAATTTAATCATCCATTGATTATTCATAAAAGCAAGGAGAACACTAAAATTATATTATATATTATACTGCCATTGTCTTTCTAGAAAATAATCAATATCAGTTTTCCTATTTGGTACAAATGGCAAGTATAGTCTTTGACCTGTCAAAATTTTTATATCTTTTTATTGTGGAATTAAAATGGTTCATTTATTTTGGCTCGTTTCCAAAGTGTCTAATTTGTGTTTAAATTCCATTTACCAAATGTGAATAAATATTATCTCACAGATATACTAGGTTTGCTTATAAATTATATTGACTTAGCAAATATATAAATAAAGCTTTCTTCTATTTAAAAAAATAAATGGAGATTCTGATTTTATAATTTTTATTACTTCCTTTATTGAACATTCTTTCAATTACTGAATTAATAGTTTGAGATATGTATTTTTAAGGTAAGAATTTGTTTCCATGTTAACCAAGGATATTACTGTCCTTGACTTCACATTATAAAATACTCAGCTCTGCTAGTTTCTTGGATGCTTGACATTAAAAAAATCATCTTCAGGAAAACAGACACAGTAAATTACATTGCAACTGAATCCTGTTTTCTTATGGTTTATGAGTAAATTCTAATTTGAATTCTCAGAAAAAAAAGTTTTTTCACTTTAAGCAATGCAAACTGAAATAAATTGAAACTGTGTTTTGATTCTGTGGCACATTATAAGAATCCATTTTCTTCTTGTCTTGATGCAAAAAGCATTTCTGTGCTGCTCATTCTATGTATTTAATTTTTTAAAGTAATTGCTTTATTTTCTAGTTTGTTCATTTAATTTTAGATGCTTCTGTTTTACAATTAGAATTTTTAACTAGAGCATAATAAAATTATTCCAAACAGCATTAATCAGAAATATCTTTTAATTCAAAATTTAAATACATGTGCATGATTATTTTTCTTTATATACAAAATAGCTCAAAAATCATATATACATTAACTGTTAGAGTACTTATCATAGCATCAGAAGATAATGATAACTCTAAGTGGTCTGGTGTATATTAATAAAATAATATAAATCTTCTTGAGCTTTAGTATAATCTAATTCTTACTGCCTAGAATCAAAGCCTGCTTCTTCTACCTTATAACTTGGTAACTTCAGGCAAGTTAGTTAACCTATCTGTTCAGTTTCCTTTTCTTTTTCCGTTTAAAAGGACAATAATAGTAATCAGGATTAGCATAAAGATTAAATTAGATTAAAATATGTAAACAGATTAATAAAAGCTCTTACACAAAATAAGTTCCAAAAATACTAGCTATTATTACTAAAGCAATAAGACTATTTATGCATATTAAGTTTTAAACACTGGGTAATGTTAGCTCTAGAAGAATTTGAGAAACTGAAGGCCTTATTCTTAGGGGATGACTTACCACACTTTTAATTTGTTCTAGATGAACTATGGAATGACGTTTGTGACACTGTATAGGAGACAAGGGTCAAGACCATCCCCATGGAAAAGAAGTGCAAAAAAGCAAAATGGCTGTCTGGGGAGGTCTTACCAATACCTGTGAAAAGAAGAGAAGCAAAGGAGAAAAGGAAATATCTAAGCATCTCAATGCAGAGTTCCAAAGAATAGCAAGAAGAGATAAGAAAGCCTTTTTCAGCAATCAATGCAAAGAAATAGAGGAAAAGAACAGAATGGGAAAGACTAGAGATCTCTTCAAGAAGATTAGAGATACTAAGGGAACATTTCATGCAAAGATGGGCTCGATAAAGGACAGAAAAGGTATGGACCTAACAGAAGCAGAAGATATTAATAAGAGATGGCAAGAATACACAGAAGAACTGTACAAAAAAGATCTTCACAACCCAGATAATCACTATGGTATGATCACTCATCTAGAGCCAGACATCCTGGAATATGAAGTCAAATGGGCCTTAGAACTCATCACTTTGAACAAAGCTAGTGGAGGTGATGGAATTCCAGTGGAGCTCTTTCAAATCCTGAAAGATTATGTTGTGAAAGTGCTGCACTCAATATGGCAGCAAATTTGGAAAACTCAGCCACAGGACTGGAAAAGGTCAGTTTTTATTCCAATCCCAAAGGAAGGCAATGCCAAAGAATGCTCAAANGCGCAGCCTTTCACAGCATCATCTTTCAGGATTTGAAATAGCTCAATAGGAATTATCAGAGAAATGCAAATCAAAACCACAATGGGGTGCCATTTCATGCCAGTCAGAATGGCTGCAATCCAAAAGTCTGCAAGCAATAAATGCTGGAGAGGGTGTGGAGAAAAGAGAATGCTCTTACAATCCTCATTTTATATGCTTTGTAGTACAGGTACATTAATTTGATTCTTTGTAGTAGAACAGTTTCCTAAACACCAAGCCTTAGAATATACTGTAGCCTAATAATTGTTTTAGAATACCTGAGCACTTGTTAAAGTATTTACTGCAAGTTTTGGAGGGATGAGATGTGTATATAAGATGATTTCAAAAGTAAGATAATTTGAAGATTATTGAACATAGCAATGGAACAGATAACTCAATGTGGTAACTATTAATATCAAAATTTATAGAAATTAATTACTACAAACTATCAAAGAAGGGAAGGAATACTGCACCATGTGTGAGGAGAGGAATCTAAGTTGCCTCCTGAAACGTGGTGGTTCAGATTTACACAGGTTAAAAGGAGAATGGAGATGATGGGGGACATGTGGGGCAATTATTGAATGAACACAACTAAAAAGTATGTTCAGAGGATGTGGTTTAAACATATTAGCCTAAATGGATAACATACTTTAGGGTCTAAGGGCTCTGAAAGATAATTTAGTCCCCATTTTTGAAAGCCTTGAATGTCAGGCTAAGAATGAAATTTATCCCATAGGCATAGAAAATAACAACATGTTTGAGCAGAGTCATGACATAACAGAAGGTGCATTTTAGTCATACTGACATATCAGAAGTATGAAAAATCAATTACAAGATTGTAAGAGAATGGTTCTTGGAGAAGAATGGCTTTAAGGAAGAATGAAAATTATCCTAGAAAGGAATTTATCCTGTACAGGAAAAAAAAATGCTAAAAAAAAAAAAAAAAGAAAGAAAGAAAAGAAAAACTGCCAAATAAGCATTCAGGCATGCAAAGATAACATAGTAAAGTGGAAAGTAAAGAATGAGGAAGTGATCTGAAAATTATAATTGATATAACTTGATCACTCATTTATCATTTTAGAAAAGGTAAAGGATAAAATTTAAAAGTTGGATCATTTCAATCCAGAAATACATAATTACTTTTAAAAATTAAAAACACACTATGATTTTAGTAACAAGCTTTATTATCTCCCAGTTTAAACTCTATCTGTATCTGGCAAAAATAGAAAGATAGCTCTGAATATCCCTTACCAGTGATGGGGCCCACCTTGTTTCTATGTTTGATATGCATAGAGATTTCTTCTCAATAATTTGTGTGCTTTCAAGAAAGTAAACATCATAATCTTATGTTGAGGAAAGAAAAATTATGTTTTCATTATTAAGAAAATATATTTCTTAAGGAGGTGAAGACTATTTTATTGAGAAAACACAGTATATATATTTTTTAATTTGAGGTAAAATGTTACTAAAGAATGTACCTCGAAGTGAAACTATTATTTGCTCAGTTGTTTCTTATTCTTTGCAACTCCATGGCCTAGTGCCCACCAGGCTCCTCTGCCCATGGAATTCTCCAAGAAAGAATACTGGAGCTGTTGTCATTCCCTTCTCCAGAGGATCTTCCCAACCTAGGGATCAAACCCTGGTCTCCTACAATGGAGCAGGAATCTTTATTATCTTAGCCACAGATAGGGAAAAACTCTTTGGATTACAGATTTCTTTTTTTATTGAGGTCTCCCTAGGATTGTCAGAAGACATCTAAAGTATGTTGTCCAGCTTTATTTACTGTATGGCCCACATGGAAAAAAAGCAAATTGCACTAAAAAAATATAAGCTGCTCAGGATTCTCAGGACATTTTCAAAGCATAAGTCACATTTTTGTCTCTTGATTACAAGCTAAGTCTTTCCCAGTACCATTGTCAAAATTGTCTTGTCATGTTACCCACAATATACAGGAGACTCCAAGATTACTAAATTATATCAGAACACACCTGTAAGTAGTACACTAGTAGGGAAGCCAAGAATGTATAATAAAGCCACCAATAGTAAATTCCATGCATAATTCAGGAAAACCTTCCCCTTCTACAAACATTTTCCCTTCAGTTGAGCCCTGTGATTGCTTCATCCTCCATTTTTGCTATGCAGCTGTCATTAGTTGGGTATCTGCTGCTGCTGCTGCTGCTGCTAAGTCACTTCAGTCGTGTCCGACTCTGTGCGACCCCATAGGCGGAAGCCCACCGGGCTCCTCCATCCCTGGGATTCTCCAGACAAGAACACTGGAGTGGGTTGTCATTTCTTTTTCCAATGTAGGAAAGTGGAAAGTGAAAGTGAAAGTCGCTCAGTCGTGCCCTCTTTACTAAAACATGTCATACTTGGTAAACATATTAATCCCTTAAGTCAACTCTCAAAATATGTCCATAAAGTCCCTTTGCATGATGTTAATGATTTTGGTTCAAAATGGCGATTCAAACACATATTTATTTCTTCTGCTTTTGAAAATTCACACTGAAATGATAGAAGGAATCAAAGATAAAAGAAGCTTGTATGGGAAGGGAGGTGGGAGGAGGGTTCAGGAGTGGAGACTTATGTACACCCGTGGCGGATTCATGTTGATGTATGGCAAAACCAATACAGTATCGTAAAGTAAAAAAAATAAAAATAAAAATTTTTAAGTAAATAAATAAAAAGAAGCCTATAATCCATTTTAAACAAAACTAAACAATATGTGATGAGATCCACAGGTTAGAGACTTATGTATTGGACTTCTTTTTTTTTTTTTTTAAGATAAAGGCAAATCAAAATTCAGATGAAGATCATAAGTTCAGTATTTTTTGTATATGAGGAAAATAACTCATAAGTGAGTTGATAGCTCCTCAGAAGAACCACAAATAATCTATTTATCTGTGAGGCTAAGATTACAGTTAAGGAAACCTGAAGTACAATTTGCAGAAATAAGGCAAACTCTCAATTATATGAGACTTTTTTGAAGAATTCCAGTATCTATTTCATAGACACACTAGGGCTTCGGATCAACTCATTTAAACTCGATGTCCATTCAGAATGTATAAAATATAGAGTACAGCAAATTATTCCCACTGAAATCTCCATGGGAGGACAGTCATGCCAGCTAGAGAAGGAGATCATAGCTCAACTAATTTCTGATTCTCACAACAAATATGGAAAAGGAAATCTGTAAGATGGTAGCAAATACTTCTATTTTCCCTGGCATTATATAATTTCTCATTTGCCACAGATTATTGAAATCACTTATCAAATACAGAACATCCTGAGATGGCTATGAGCATAAATTTTGATCCCGCCAATAGGCAGATAATTCAAGCCTCCAAGTGAATTTAAGAATGCAGAATACCAGTGCACTTCATGGTAAATTTAGTTTGAGCATCTTAAAGAGAAAGAATTATGTGTCATCTGAAATTTCATGGAACTCTTGCTAAAGAATTAAGAGTGCATATGTGACAAAAACTACTTTTCAGGAGGTGTAAAATTACCTGTTTCTATCTCTCTAATCTTCACATCTATTGAACTTTCAATATAGAAAATAAAAATAAAATACAAATATTCATTGTTTTTGTTTTTTTGGACACTAAAGCAAGGTATACAGGGGCCTACATTAAACATAAGCATTATAGACTAAACTGTATCCCCCCAAGACTCATATGTTGAAGTTCTTACCCATGGTGTGACTATGTTTGGAGATAAGGCCAAATAAAAGGATTTAATAAGAATTTCCTTGGAAGGAAAGCTATGATCAACCTAGATAGCATATTAAAAAGCAGAGACATTACTTTGCCTACAAAGGTCCATCTAGTCAAGGCTATGATTTTTCCAGTAGTCATGTATGGATGTGAGAGTTGGACTATAAAGAAAGCTGAGCATAGAAGAATTGATAGTTTTGAACTGTGGTGTTGGAGAAGACTCTTGAGAGTCCTTTGGACTGCAAGGAGATTCAACCAGTCCATCCTAAGGGAAATAAGTCCTAGATATTCATTGGAAGGGCTGATGCTGACACTGAAACTACAATACTTTGGCCACCTGATATACTTTTCATGGAACTAAGATACATATAATTTGTGAGACACTTATTAAGAAAATACAAAATTATATATATGAAATTAGGTATGAAAGTAAATTACTTAGAATAAGATAAAACCAGAAATTATAAACATTAAAAGCTAACAAGTACAATGACCATAACCAAGTACAGAAAAAAATAATTTTTAAGAAAATTTAAGCACTTAATACATGTAAATATTGTGTTTATTTTTTGGAAGCACACATTTTGATTACTTCATGGGATATTAACTTTGTAATCTTTCTGTAGACATAACGGACAAAGAGAAATTTCTAGAATGGCTCTTTGAGTACTTTTTTGGTAGCTATATGCATGCAGCATAATTTCACATAAAGATATAGCCACTGTATAGTTTTGTGCTATAGTATTACTGCTTTAGTTTTGTGCTCCCACAAGCAGGAGTTCTGAAATTCTTTTAAATTCTTTTTTGAACAAATTCCATTAAAAAAGAATTTATGTGTATATATGTGATATCTATATATAAATGTGATATATATGTAAAGAATGTGATATATATATATAAAGTGATATAAGTGATATATATGTGTGTGTATGTGTGTGTGATATATATATAAAGAATGTATCACAAAGTTTTGTGCAAGGTTTTACCATATCATTAAATTCTTTCATTCTTGCTCTTCTACTTCTAAAATAATATTAATAGCATTAACATACTATCTGGCAGAAATATTGTGGTAATTTATGGTACAAATCAGAAGCAAAGAGGTATTGTTTACCATCCTTGGCTACACTGAATATCATCATACCCTTTAGTCTTCAAGATAGACAATTTTTTTTAATTACAAGTGTTAAATTATGTGATATATATATAATGTGTGTGTGTTAGTCACTCAGTTGTGTCTGACTCTTTGCAATCCCATTGACTGTAGCTGCCAGGTTCCTCTGTCCATGGAATTCTCCAGGCTAGAATATACTAGAGTGGGTAGCCATTTTCTCCTCTAGGGGATCTTCCCAATACAAGGATCAAACCTGGGTTTCCTTAATTGCAGGCAGATTCTTTAGAGTCTTAGCCTCCAGAGAAGCCCTAAAATATATATATGTGTGTATATGATCTAACTTATAAAAACATGCATACATAGCATTTGTAATTTTAAAAGTTGTATTATCAAGTATATTTCTAACAGGAGAGAACATTTTTGTTTACAACTGATGAGCAACAAATCTTAATTATACTTTTACACACAATTACTGAAAGACTTCTGGGACTCTATGTTTCAACCACTGTTTTAGCTTGTTACTGACATTTTTGTAGTGACAGAAATCAGAGTACTTATTCATATCCTGATATAAATACTGACCTGTACTTTCATGGTGTGGTGATAGGACTATTCTTAGAAGCCATTGCTAAACTAGAAGTGAAAGTAAAGTTGCTGAGTCANTATGTTTCAACCACTGTTTTAGCTTGTTACTGACATTTTTGTAGTGACAGAAATCAGAGTACTTATTCATATCCTGATATAAATACTGACCTGTACTTTCATGGTGTGGTGATAGGACTATTCTTAGAAGCCATTGCTAAACTAGAAGTGAAAGTAAAGTTGCTGAGTCATGTCCTACTCTTTGCAACCCATGGACTGTAGCCCACCAAGCTCCTCCGTCCATGAGATTCTCCAGGCAAGAATAATGGAGTGGGTTGCCATTTCCTTCTCCAAAACTAGAAGAGTAAGTAGTTAAACTTGGAAATGAAATGTCCAAGGAAAGGAGCAGTGGCTGCGCTTTGCTGGAGCAGCCGTGAAGAGAACCCCATGTCCAAGGTAAGAGAAATCCAAATAAAACTGTAGGCACTGAGAGAGGGCATCAGAGGGCAGAAAGATGGAAACCACAATCACAGACAACTACTCANATTAGCATGTGAGATGAGTGCAATTGTGCAATAGTTTGAGGATTCTTTGGCATTGCCTTTCTTTGGAATTGGAATGACAACTGACCTTTTCCAGTCCTATGGTCACTGCTGAGTTTTTCAAATTTGCTGGCATATTGATTGCATTACTACTATAGCAAATAGGTGTGCACAGAGTTTTAAGATGAAAAATTATAAGGAAGACAGCTTAATATCTAATAAACACTTTACCACATGATTTATTTAATTATATATTTAATATCTATTGTATGTGAAAGCTCTCATTATGTTCATTAATACAATTTTCTTTCTTCAGATATTGTATTTCTTTTACATATTTTAAAGAGTGGGAATTATTTATATATTTCCTAATTATAGAAACTTAATACCATGAATTGTATTCATTTGTCATTGAAAGACAGAATAAAATTGCCTCCTATCAACTCTCTTATTTATGGGAAATGGTATTAAGTGAAAATTTAGGATACAATATTCATAAGGATATTAAGTACATAGACACTCTCACCTTGCCAAGTTATTGCATGAGAAACTTAATTATGAAAATAACAATGTTCATGTCACCATGGGTAAGGGAACATAAGAATTCCAAGTATTGCTATTTTTATGATTTTCCAAATATAAGCCTTATTTTAGTTTTAGGGATCACTGAATGACATTTAAAATTTTTTAATTAATAGAGACCTGAATTCTAATGTAGAATTTATAATAAAAATCAAATAAATATTTTTAAAACAAAAAGCAAATAAACATCAAACATCTTATAAACATCAAATTTTATCATATCTAAAAGACTATGATACAGATAGCATAAAAGAAAAAATCATGAAAAATTCATGAGTTATTTTCATTTTTACATAATTTTGTTTGTGGTTGGCATTTGTTATAAAGGGAAGTTGTTACTGTCCTCAACTTTGCAGCCAATGTAACCGGAGATACAATTTTATCATGCTTTTATTCTTCTGATAACACAGTTAGTTTTCTTTCTACCACAACTACTTGATTGTATTTCCCAAGTCAATTATTTGCTTGGCACATCATACATTTACTTTCAAATCCCTCAGCATGCAATTATTCTAGGGTACCTGACACTGGTAATCCAGTACTGAAAGCTTTCCTCACCACTGGCTGAAGGAGATGGATAAGGGGACAGAAGTTGAAGTAAGACTAATCCTAAACTCATTCATCTTCCCACCTTACAAGGTAGTTTTTTTCTCATGATTGCTTAAATAAATGTGATTTTAATAGGGGTATTCTGTCCAACTGGAGATAAAGAATATGCTATTGTTTTTAGTCTGGTTTAGATAAGTACAATAAATATCAAAATTATAAAATGATTAGATAATAAAAATTGATTTATAAGCCACAAATCTTCTATTTTTATAATATCTAAGAGTAAGTCTGCAATTAAGTGTTCAATGAAAGGGGAAAAAATTAAAGAGGAAATTTAGAAAGAAAGAAAAGAAAATATGGCATATATTTAAGCTAATTTCATGAAATATTTTGTTAATTCCATATGAAAATAATCATTGCTAATTTATTCATAATAATTGTTAAGTACCAATTTTGTTTAAGAGGTACTGTAATTGTGATTAGTCATCACTTTCACACAAATCTTTGCTTGTCTATTTGTAGTCAGGGTGGTAAAGATAGCAAAGCAATGTAAACTCTGGATATTTTTCATAGATGTTAAGTAAAATACATCTCCCCTAACATCCAAATTGTGTTTTTAAGC
Source organism: Neotragus moschatus (assembly GCA_006410615.1). Lineage (NCBI taxonomy): Eukaryota > Metazoa > Chordata > Mammalia > Artiodactyla > Bovidae > Neotragus > Neotragus moschatus. Next base: position 80,194 of record SJYA01000447.1, on the reverse strand, counting down.
TTGAATAAATATTTTAAGTCATCCAAATATTATCCTTCTTACAGGAAATATCATGTGACTCAGACTAAATAATAACATGTTACCACTGCATCCTTATTCACTGTTAGACACTAAAGAGTTAAGAAGACCTAATTAAAATACCTCTCAATGTGGTATCTTCTGAAGTACTTTATGTAGGTCATAAAATTTGCACTTAACCCATAATTTAAAATCTACCTGTCATCATGCAAATGTGTTTGCCAAAACACCAAGCTAATTCATGGTACGGATATTTTAGATGGACACTAAGCTGTTTTTGGTTTTTGCTTATATTTTTTGCTATTATAAACAATGTGATGAATATTCTTATGCATGTTTGCTATATCACATAACCAATAATTTCTATAAATCATAAACCAAAGACTGATATTCCATGTAAATTATATACATGTTCAACTTTATGAGGTCAAATTGTTTTCCTAAGTGTCTACACCAATTTATACTTCTATCAATGATGTAGTATACAAAATTCATGGGGAACTATAATTTCACCAACATTTAGTTTCACAAATATATTCACTTTTTGTCAGCTGAACAGGATTAAAATTATATCTTATTTTAGTCAATATTTTTCTGGTTACTAATGAAGCTAAACGTTTATATATTTAATCAACAAATTTTTCTACTTCATGAAATGACTGTTTCAAGTTTTGCTCATTTTACTGTTGTGTTTTAAAATTTTTATTTATACAAACTTTCATTTATATTTTTTATGTTAATTCATTGTCAATTTATGGTGATTTTGAAGCACACTATTTCTTGACTTTAAAATACTTCAACTGTTAATTATTTTTAAATTTTTTCAATAATACAAAAACTGAAAATGTGTCCAATACAGGCAAGTAGGAAAACCCTGAGTTCACTTTTTCCTGTGGGCACATCACAATTACAGGTATTTCCAGAGTGCCTATCTATGAGAATGACCTAAAAACTAGCAGAAAATATTCTCCACAGCAAAAGATATAAAGAAGGAACCACAATAATATGAGTAAAAGGGGCAGAGATGTGGTATAGTCAAGACCACATCCTCAAACTGGCAACTCACAAAGGATAAGCACAACTGCAGTGGTTCTTCCCAAGGAGTGAGGGATCCAAGCCCCATATTTGGCTTCTAACCCCAGGGTCCTGTACTAGGAAGCTGAGCCCTCAGAACACCTGGCCCTGAAGGCCAGCAGGGCTTTCATATGAGAGAGCTAGAGTGCTGTGCTAAACAGAAACTCCACTCGTAAAGGGCATATGCAAAATCTCACATCNTGGTTCTTCCCAAGGAGTGAGGGATCCAAGCCCCACATTTGGCTTCTAATCCCAGGGTCCTGTACTAGGAAGCTGAGCCCTCAGAACATCTGGCCCTGAAGGCCAGCAGGGCTTTCATATGAGAGAGCTAGAGTGCTGTGCTAAACAGAAACTCCACTCGTAAAGGGCATATGCAAAATCTCACATCCTCTGATCCTAGCACAGAAGTAGTAATTTGAAAGGGGTCTCGGTCAGAAACACCTACTGATCTTGGAGAGTTCCCTAAAGAAGCAGGAGGCAATCAGTGTTCCTCTTGGGGACACAGACGTTTATAGTAGCAATTTTGGTAGGCTCATTCTGCTACAAGGACACTGGTGCTAGAAAGCACCATTTTGGAGCCCTCCCTCTAGCTTATTAGTGTCAATGACTTAACCCATCCACTAGCAGGCTAGCAGAAGCCCCAAGATGACCAGAACTTCAGCCAGCTGTTTGAGGATCAGTTCTTGCCCACCAGAGGACTGGCAGTCACTACTTGAGGTAGGGCCTGGCAACCAACTGGGCCAGAGGGCAACCAGCATACAATTGTATCCACTGTAGTCATCCCTGTCACAACAGAAAGGCCCAAGCAGCCTACATGTGGACACACTAGAGCATATATCTATGGTGAACAGAGGAGAGTGTGTTGCTGGGTCCCGTTATGCATCTTCTACACAAAACCACTCCTCCAAAATTGGGAAATGTAACTTAATACCTTATACATAAAAATAAACAGAGACCGAGGTAAAAGAAGAATATGTTCCATATTAAGAGATAAGACAATACTCTAGAAGAAAAAAGAAGTTGAAATGGAGATAAGCAATCCACCTGATAAACAGTTCAAAGAAATGATTAAAAAGATGATCAATGAACCCAGGAGAAGAATATATGAACATAACAAGATGTTTAATAAAGAGACAGAAACTATAGAAGATCGCTTTTCTGGGAGTCAAATTGCCTGTTATGTCCAACTCTTTGCAACCCAATGAATTGCAGCCCTCCAGGCTCCTCTGCCCATTGGGTACTCCAGGCAAGAATACTGGGATGGGTTGCCATTCCCTTCTGCAAGGGATATCCCTGACCCAGGGATTGAATCACTGTCTCCTGCACTGCAGGTGGATTCTTCACCACTAACTCAATCAAGATCCAAACAGAGCTAAAGAATACTTTAACTGAAATTTTAAAATATGCAGGAAGGAATATGCTAGTAGATTAGAAGACAAAGATGAACAGATCAGTGATATGGAAGACAAAGTAGTGGAAATTATCTAAACTGAACTGAAAAAAAAAATTTTTTTAAGCATATTTTTAAAGATCTCTGGACAACATCAAACATACTAACATTAGCATTACAGGCGTCCTGAAGGAAAAAGAGAGAGAGAACACTTATTTGAAAGAACAAAAAGCTAAAAAATTTCCTAACCTTGGGAAGAAAACCAGACATCCAAGCCCAGGAGGCACTTAGAGAACCAAGCAAGATGAAACCAAAGATCTCCACATAAAACACATAATAATTAAAATTGCAAAAATTAAAGATAGAGACTCTTAAAGCAGTGGGAGAAAAGCAACTAGTAACATATATGGAAAATTCCCAAAAGACTATCAGCCAACTTTTCAGCATAAACTACATGAAAGTGATAAAAGGGAAAAACTCACAAATAAAAATATACAACCCAGAAAGGCTATAGAGTATTCTGAATTCAGAATTCAATTAAGAATTCATTGAGAATGGTAGGAGAAATGCTTTTATAGACAAGCAAAAGCTAAGAGTTCAGCATCACTAAACCAACATTACAAGAAATGTTACAGTGACTTTTCTAAGTAGAAAAAAAGACTACAACTAGATAAAATTATGAAAGAAAAAAGTCTCACTGTTAAAGACAAAATACAGTAGAACAACTATTTATAAAGCCAGTCATAATAGAAATATTTAAAAAGACAAAAGTAGTAATATCTTTATTTACAATAAGCAGTAAATGGGTACACAGAAAGTGTAAAATATGATGCCAAAAACATTAAATATATGAACAAAATAAAATTTAAGGAGATTATCTATCTATCTATCTATATATCATGGTAACAACAAACCAAAAATATATGGTAGATACACAGAGGAAAGAGTAAAGAATTCAAAACCACTAAGAAAAACTATCAAAACACAATGAAATACAGAAGGAAAAAAAAAACAACAGAAAACTATAAAATCAGTCACAAAACAATTAACAAAAGTATAATACCTGTCAATAATTACTTTAAGTGCAAATGGATAAAATTTCTCCAATCAGAAGACAAAGTGATTGATTGGATTAAAAAAACAAGTCCCTATAAATATGCTTTATACAAGACATTTGTTTCAGATATAAGATATACACATTGAAACTAGGGAATGGGAAACATTATTCAAGATGGAAATGAAAGAAAACTAGGGTAGTAATAGTTAAAAGACAAAATAGACTCTAGAACAATATCAAAAAACAAAGCAAGGCATGGCATAATGATAAAGGGATCAATCCAACAGGAAGATACAGCAACTGTAAATATATTCAAACCCCAAAAAGTACACCTATATACTTAGAGCAAATATTAACAAACATTGATAAATTGACAGTAACACAATAATAGCTAAGAATTTTAATATCCCACTTATGTCAATGGACAGATCATCCAGACAGAAAGTCAATACAACCGATTTTAAATGACATTACATCAGGAAAATTTAATAGATGTATATAAAACATCCAAACACACCAGAATATGCAGTCTTTTCAAGTGTGCATAGAGACCTCTATGACAGATGAATGCTGGACCACAAAACAAGTCTCACTAAATTTAAACATATCAACAATGTGAGATTAGAATTAAACTATGAGGGGGAACCTGCAAAAACACAAACATGCAGAGGCTAAACAGTATACTACTAAACAACTGATAAGTTACTGAAGACATAAAAGACAAAATTAAAAACAATAAAAAACATGGAGGCAAATGAACAAGACAACAAAAGAGTCCAAAATCTATGAGACAAAAAGTGAAAGCACTTCTAAAAGAGATGTTAATAGCAATAAAATTATCCATCAGGAAACAAGAAAAATCTAAATACTTTAAACTGAAAGGAAGTAGAAAAAGAAGAAGAAACTCAAAATTAGTTCATGGAAAGAAGTAAAGAAACTTACCTAGAAGAAATAGATAAGTTAAAATGTACAGTTTCCTAAGATTGAATCAGGACAAACATAAAATATAAACAGGCCAATAAACAGTTTGAAATTTGAATCAATATGAAAATTTCCCAACCAAGAAAACTCCAGGATTAGAGATCCTACATAAGGCATGAGAAACAGCATAGATTTTATGTTCATTAAAGGATAAGTAAATGTTACAAACAACTTTAAAGAATATGTTCTACCATTTAGATAAGATGGGGAAATTGCTTGAAAGATCCAAACTACCTATGGACTTACTAAGAAAAAATATATAGCATGAGTAGCCTCATATCTACTATAGAAATTGAAATTTTAACAAAATCCTTCATACTAAGAAAACTTCACACCCAGATGTTGCCACCAATTGATACTGCCAAGTATTTGAGGGATAAATAGTATGAAATCCACGCAAATTTTTCCAGAGATAATGAGGAAGGAATACTCTGTAAATTATCCCAAAATATCAGAATTACTTAGATACCAACAAGAAAAATAGATTACAAACCAATATCTTCATATCACTTTTGCAAAATTTCTAAAGATGTTAACATCTTGAATAAACCAATGTATGAAAGGAAACATATTTGGAACTGGGATTTCTCAGAGAATTGGTATGTTTGTTTAACATTTAAAATCAAGAAATAACAATTGACCAAAGAAAAATACAATAGACTATGTTGAAAACTTACCAAGAAAAACCATATGCTCCTCACAAAATATGTAGAAAAGACATTTTTCAAAATCCAACATTCATTCCTGATAAAAGATCTCAGGATACTAGAATTTGAGGTGATCTTCTTTTATATGACAAAAAAAAAATCTGTGAGTTAAGATCATATAAAATGATAAATGGCTGAATGTTTTTCTGCTAAAATTACAATATGAAAAGGGTGCCTGCTCTCTCACATCTATTCATCAATGTACTGGAATTTTAGCCAGTGCAGTAAAGCAAGAAAAAGAAAACAAGCTTCTGATTTGAAAGAAAAGCATTAAACTGTGTCAAGGTACCTATATGATTATCTGTGTGGACAATCCAATGGAAGATATAAAAATCCACTAGAACAAGTAATTATATTTGGTGATGTAATAGAATATAAAGTTAGCTTGTTAAAGTCATTTTCATTCTATTTACTACCAAAAAACATTTGGTAATTGGAATTTAAGAAAAATAATACCAAAATAACCTCAAAATATAAAATACTTACAGATCAACCTGAAATACTTAACGATCAATTGATTAGAACTGAAAAGATAAGTATGTAAAATACAACAACCATTCCTGATCAAAGAGTTATACAAACTAGAAGGGAACTTCCTAAACAAGATACAAAGCCATATGAGAAATCCACAGCTTCCACTTCATTTAATTTAAATAATTTATTTAAATAAATTATTTAATATTTAAATTATTTATTTAATGGTGAAAAACAGAATATTACTCTAATAGAAAATAAGGATATTAACTCTCACGATGTCCACTGATCTAGTCATATGTGTATGCACATATGCACATAAATTGTTACCCACACCATAAATAACATGAACATAATGTATATATTATATATGCATATATTATAGAAAATGTTTCTCTGGTGGCTCAGATGGTAAAGGATCTGCCTGCAATGCAGGAGACCCAGGTTTGATCCCTGGCCAGGAAAATCCCCTGGAGAAGAAATGGCAAACCACTCCAGTATTCTTGGCTATAGAATTCTATGGACAGAGGAACTAGCAGGCTCCATGGGGTCACAAAAAGTCAGACACAACTGAGTAACTAACATTTTATGACATAAAATTTATAACTGATCTTTGATCAATAAGTATAATCTAAGAAATATAATAATTTTGATTCCACTAATCAAGTAATAATAACTATAGATAGTAGTTATATGGACTTAGAAAAAAGTAACCATGCTACAAAATATTCTTTCTGTATACAGTGTTTGGGGCTTCCCAGGTGGCTCAGTGGTAAAGAATTGCCTATCAAACAGGAGAGACAGGTTCCATCTCTAGGTCAGGAAGATACCCTGGAGGAAGAAATAGGAACTCACTCCAGTATTCTTGCCTGGAAAATCCCATGTAACAGAGGAATCTGGCATGCTATAATCCCTGAAGTTTCAAAGGGTTGGACATGACTGAGCACACACAGATACAATGTTTAATTATTATGATACTTGAAGTCAAAATACTGAGGCAAATTGATAGCAAAAATAAAAGAAACACATCAAAATATGTCTTTCTCTATAAATATATTAAATTCATTCACATAAATGTCAGAATGATTCAAAGGAAATATTGTATAAAAATTTCCTTTAATGATCAATCTATCTCATTTAATGGATTATTTATACAAAATATAATTTATAAGGAATTAAGCACAGTATAGAGAAATGTGTAGAAAATAACTTGATGGTATGTGTGCAATATTGTGACCAGTTTTTCAGCATTCAGAGATTTAATTTCCTGATTTACAAGATTACTTGGGAATTTATTACATGAGTTTTATTTGCTACATATAATTTTGGGTTTTATTTATAGGTATTACATGGCACAAATAATGACAAAATTACATAATCGATTACACAACTTTCAAGTTATAAAAACTCGAGAAAATATTCAGTATGCTTAAATGTGTGTAATTTANCATTCAGAGATTTAATTTCCTGATTTACAAGATTACTTGGGAATTTATTACATGAGTTTTATTTGCTACATATAATTTTGGGTTTTATTTATAGGTATTACATGGCACAAATAATGACAAAATTACATAATCGATTACACAACTTTCAAGTTATAAAAACTCGAGAAAATATTCAGTATGCTTAAATGTGTGTAATTTATTGGTATATTACAAGAAACAAACTCTATTATTTGATAACAAAAATTGAAAATTTTGGATCAGTTCAGTTACTCAGTCGTGTCTGACTCCTTGCAAACCCATGGGCTGCAGCACGCCATGCTTCACTGTCCATCACCAACTCCTGGAGCTTCCTCAAACCAACATGCACCAAGTCAGTGATGACATCCAACCATTTTATCCTCTGTCATCCCCTCCTCCTCCTGCCTTCAATCTTTCCCAGCACCAGTGTCCTTTCAAATGAGTCAGTTCTTGGCATCAGTTGGCCAAAGTATTGGAGTTTCAGCTTCAACATCAGTCCTTCCAATGAATATTTGCGACTGATTTCCTTTAAAATTGACTGGTTGGATCTCCTTGCAGTCCAAGGGACTTTCAAGAGTCTTTTCCAACACCACAGTTCAAAAGCATCAATTCTTTGGTGCTCAGCTTTCTTTATAGTCCAACTTTCACATCCATACATGACTACTTTGATTAGTAAATATTTTTAAATTACTGTAAGAATTTCTCACAAAGTTTCAGTAGCCTAAAAATTAATCTGTTTGGATATTTGAGTAAGTAAAGATAAATTCATCTGATGGCATTACTTAAAACAGATATTAAAATTTTTGTTGAAGTAAATTATAAATATTTATTGTTTTGATAACACTGATATTTATGTTTAAGAACCTTGTTTCTATAAAGAAACTTAACCAGTACTAGGATTATTTGGCAGAAAGACTAGGCAATCTGAAGAACTAATGTAATGTTGTTGGGAAAATGATAAATAAAGAAACAGATTGGAGCTGTCAGCATGGTGGTAATAATGGAACTGCAAACTCAAATGGAAAAGGTCAGGTAAGACTGGCATATAAGGTCATAGAATAAATCTTATTCAGATTTAGATACATTAAAGTGTCACTTAGCACAGCTGGAAACATGCTTTGATGTAAGGCTACAAATACTACAAAAAGACATGATAAAATTTTACTTGTTCATTGGTGGAAAAACCAAAGCATTTTTTTTTAAACTAGAATTTTGCTTTGGATCATCTGTAGATTTGCTCCTCACAGTTTTAAATAGTCAAGGACATTCAAAGAATGAGAAGTATAATAGATTATAAAGCCAGGAATACAATTACTTAGCAATACCTAAAGCTATAGATATTGCTATAATTATGTTGGTGGTAGAGCAATGCTTTTTCTTGTTTGTGTGTGTGTGTGTGTGTGTGTGTGTGTGTGTGTGTTTCTGAGCGATCCATGTGAAACCTAAAAAGTAATTGCCAGAAGTAAAGTAAAAAGCCAGAACGAATCAGTGTTGACGTTAGTAAATATAACTTTTAAAACTTTAAGGGTATTTCCAGATTATGCCTTTTCTTTTTGTAAAAGTGATAACTTTTAAATAAGTACTGTTAGACTCTGTATTAATGGTTAAATCAATAGTTGTCTTTGTGGTTAGACAAGGAAGAAAAGAATATGAAAACAAAGATGAAAAAAGCCATTTTACTTTATCATGATGTAATAACTTTCTTAATTTTAAAATTTAAAAAAGTAATGTATTAAATCAAGTTATTAAGACATCGGTTTATTGGTTTGTATTGCCTTTTTCAGTTACTCCAAAAATGTTATAATCACCCACAAGAAAGATGCTAGGAAAAACTTTGATAGTCAATGTTAGTAATAAAGGCAGAATAGATACTACTTTTTGAAAAATTAAAGTGCCACTAGAGAAAATAAAATAAATTTAGAAAAAACAATTTGAAAAAGACTTTGTAATGCAAAAGATAACTAAGAATGTAAAGACAAAATCTGCAAATAAAATGCAATTTCTTTTAAATTTTCCTATTAATTTTTAAGCAAAGTTTGTTTAAGAGTTGCTTCAGTTGTGTAAGAACCATCCTATTCCTATTAAGAAATTCCTATAAAGTCTCAGTTACAGTGCTACATTCAATATGTCAGCAAATTTGGAAAATGCAAAAGTGGTCACAGGACTGGAAAAGGTCAGTTTTCATTCCAACCCCAAAGAAAGGTAATGCCAAAGAATGTTCAAACTACCACACAATTGAGCTTATTTCACATGCCAGAAAGGTAAGGCTCAAAATCCTTCAAGCTAGGCTTCAGCAGTACATGAACCAACAATGTACAACATGGATTTAGAAAAGACAGAGGAATCAGAGATCAAATTGCCAACATCCGCTGGATGAGAGAAAAATCAAGAGAATTCCAGAACAACAACAATAAAAAACATCTGCTTCATTGACTACTCGAAAGCCTTTGTGTGAATCACAACAAACTGGAAAATTATTGAAGAGATGGGAATACTGGACCACTTCACCTGTCTTTTAAGAAACCTGTATGCAGGTCAAGAAGCAAGCATTAGAACCTTTCATTGTACAGCAGACTGCTTCAAAATTGGGAAAGGAGTACATCAGGCCTGTGTACTGTCACCCTGCTTGTTTAACTTATATGCAGAGTACATCATGTGAAACACACAGGATGGATGAATCATAAGCTGAAATCAAGTTTGCCTGGAGAAATATTAACAGCCTCAAATATGCAGCTGATACCAGTCTAATGGCAGAAAGCAAAGAGGAACTAAAAAGCTTTTTGATGAAGATGAAAAAGGAGAGTGGAAAAGCTGGCTTAAAACTCAACATCCAGAGGAGAATAAGATGGCGGAGTAGGTGGACATGGAGTACATCGCTTTCCAGGGATACATCAGAATTACACGTTCAGATGCAGAAGTGCATGCAGAACACCAGCTGAGAGCAGACAGGAGGACCTGACAAGGGGAAAAGAATATACAGACCCATGAAAAGGAACTANGGGAGATTGGTCCTGGGTGTTCATTGGAGGGAATGATGCTAAAGCTGAAACTCCAGTACTTTGGCCACCTCATGTGAAGAGCTGACTCATTGGAAAAGACCCCTGATGCTAAGGGGGATTGAGGGCAGGAGGAGAAGGGAACGACAGAGAATGAGATGGCTGAATGGCATCACTGACTTGATGGACGTGAGTTTTAGTAAACTCCAGGAGTTGGTGATGGACAGGAAGGCATAGCATACTGAATTCATGGGGTCACAAAGAGTTAGATATGACTGTGCAACTGAACTGGACTGAACTGAACTGAACCCTAGGGAATATCAAATAGTGAGAACTCAGACAAAGGTAACCACTTGAATACAAGACCCAGCATCACCCAACCACCAGTAGCACCCTGTGCAGGATGCCTCATCTAAACAATAAACAAAACAAAAATAGAAATTCAGTCATCAGCAGACAGGTGTACCACCTCACTCAGCCTTGCCCATAAGAGGAAAAACAAACAAAAACTCAGCACAAATCTCACCCTATATGACACTCACATAAACCACTGGACAAGCCTTAGGAGGGCAGAAACTGAAAGGAAAAAAGAGTTCAACATTCTTCAGGGAAAGAATTCTATTTTCCTTGAAACCTGGGAAAAGTAGACATCAAACTGAAAAGCTTTTAAAAAAAAACTGAAAAGGCAGAGAAATACTGCACAAATGAAGGGAAAACTAGAAAAACCGAAGCCCAAACAAATGAAGAGGAAATAGGAAAATTACCGAAAAAGAGTACAGAATAATGATAGTAAAAATGATCAAAAACCTTGAAAACAAAATGGAGAAAATGCAAGAATCAATTTAATAAAGTTCCAGAAGAATTAAAGAATAAGCATATGGAGACAACACAATTACTGAAATTTAAAATACTCTGGGTAGAATCAATACCAGGATATCTGAAGTAGAAGAATGAAGCAGTGAGCTGGAAGATAAAATGGTGAAAATAACTTCTAAATGGCAAAATAAAGTAAAAAATGAATGAAAAGAGCTGAGGACAGTCTCAGAGACCTCAGGGACCATATCAAATGCATCAGCATTAAAGTTATAGGGGTACCAAAAGAAGAAGAGAAAAAGAAATGGTATGAGAAACTTTTTGAAGAGAGTATAGTTGAAAATTTCCCCAACATGGAAAATGAAATAGCCTGTCAAGTCCAAGAGACACAAAGAGTCAGATATAGGATAAACCCAAGGAGAAACATGCCAAGACACATACTAATCAAACTAACAAAGACTAAACACAAAGAAAGAATATTAAAAGAAGCAAAGGAGAAGCAACAAATAACATATAAGGGAAACTCCATATGCTTAACAACTGATATTTCAGCAGAAACTCTGCAGACCAGAAGAGAACAGCAGGATATCTACAACCAAGATTACTGTCTCTAGCAAGGATCTCATTCAAAACTGATGGAGAAATAAAAAGATTTTCAGACAAGCAAAAGTTAAGAGAATTCATAACCACCAATCCAGCTTTACAACAAGTGTTAAACACACTTATATAGTCAAAAAATAAATCAGAAGAAAAAAGATCTGCAAAATCAACCATAAACAATTAGAAAATGGCAATAGGAACATATATATATCAATAATTGCTTTAAATGTAAATGGATTAAATGCTCCAGCCAAAAGACACCACCTAGCTGAATGGATACAAAAACAAGACCCATATGTATGCTATCTACAAGAAACCCACTTCAGACTTAAAGACACATATAGACTAAAAGTGAGAGGATGGAAAAATATATTCCATGCAAAAGGAAGCAAAAGAAAGCTGGAGTAGAAATCCTCATGCCAGACAAAATAGACCTCAAAATAAAAAAGATTACAAAAGATTAGAAAGGACAGTACATAATGACCAAGGGATCAATCCAAAAGGAAAACATAAAAATTGTAAATATCTATGCACCCATCATAGGAGCACCTCAATACATAAGACAAACACTAACCGACATAAAAGGAGAAATTGACAGTAACATAATAATAGGAGACTTTCACACCCCACTCACACCAATTTTCTGAATAGAGAAAATTAATAAGGAAACACAAGTCTTAAATGATACATTAGATGAGATGGATCTCATGCATATCTTGAGGACATTCCATCCAAATATAGAAGAATACACCTTCTTCTCAAGTGCACATGGGAATTTCTCCAGGATAGACCACATCTTGTACACAAACCAAATCTCAGTAAATTTCAGTTCAGTTCAGTCGCTCAGTTGTGTCCAATTCTTTGTGACCCCATGAACTACAGCACTCCAGGACTGCCTATCCATCACCAACTCCCAAACATGACTCAAACTCATGCCCATTGAGTCGGTGTTATCATCCAAACATCTCATCCTCTGCTGTCCCCTTCTCTTTGCACCTTCAATCTTTCCTAACATCAGGGTCTTTTCAATGAGTTAGCTCTTTGCATCAAGTGGCCAAATTATTGGAGCTTCAACTTCAACATCAATCCTTCCAATGAATGTACAGTACTGATTTCCTTTAGGCAAACTGGTTGGATCTCCTTGCAGTCCAAGGGACTCCCAAGAATCTTTTCCAACACGACAGTTCAAGAGCATCAATTCGTAGGTGCTCAGCTTTCTTTATAGTCCAACTCTCACAACATGTAATGACTACTGGAAAAACCATACCTTGACTAGATGGACTTCACGGTCTCTGCTTTTTAACATGCTCTCTAGGTTGGTCAAAACTTTTTTTCCAAGGAGTAAGCATCTTTTAATTTCATGGTTGCAATCACCACCTGCAGTGATTTTGGAGCCAAAAAAAAAAAAAAGTCTGCCACTGTTTCCCCGTCTATTTGCCATGAAGTGATGGGACCTGATGCCATGATCTTAGTTTTTGGAATGTCCTTTGAGCTTTAAAACAACTTTTTCACTCACCTCTTTCACTTTCATCAAGAGGCTCTTTAGTTCTTCACTTTCTGCCATAAAGGTGGTGTCATCTGTATATCTGAGGTTATTGATATTTCTCCTGGCAATCTTGATTGCAGTTTGTGCTCCCTCCAGCCTAGCATTTCTCATGATGTACTCTGCATATAAGTTAAATAAGCAGAGTGACAATATACAGCCTTGACGTACTCCTTTTCCTATTTGGAACCAGTTTGTTGTTCCATGTCCAGTTCTAACTGTTGCTTCCTGACCTGCAATAGGTTACTCAAGAGGCAGGTCAGGTGGTATGGTATTCCCATCTCTTTAATAATTTTCCAGTTTGTTGTGGTCCACACAGTCAAAGGCTTTAGCATAGTCAATAAAGCAGAAATAGATATTTTTCTGGAATTCTCTTGCTTTTTTGATGATCCAGCAGATGTTGGCAATTTGATTTTTGGCCCCTCTGCCTTTTCCAAAATCAGCTTGAGCACCTGGAAGTTCATGGTTCAAGTATTGTTGATGCCTGACTTAGAGAATTTTGAGCATTACTTTACTAGTGTGTGAGATGAGTGCAATTGTGCAGTAGTTTGAGTAAGCCTAGAGCAAACATTATTCTGAGTGGTGAAAAACTGAATGCATTGCCCCTATGACAAGAAACAAGACAAGGATGCCCATTTTCACGACTAATATTCAATACATTTCTGGAAGGCCTACCTACAGCAATCAGAGAAGATAAAAAAATAAAAGAATCCAGATCAAAAAAGAAGAAGCAAATCTCACATTGTTTGCAGATGACATGATACTCTACACAGAAAATCCTAAGTATAGTATCAGAAAATTATTAGAGCTGATCACTGAATTTAGCAAAGTTGCAGGATACAAAATCAATACATAGAAATCACATGCATTTCTATATATGAACAATAAAAAATCAGAAAAAGAAGTTAAGCAATCAATCCCATTCACCATTGCAACAAAAATAATTAAATATCTAGGAATGAACTTACCTAAGGAGAAAAAAGAGCTCTACACAGAAAATTATATGACACTAATGAAAGAAATCAAAGATGACATAAACAGATAGACAGATATTCCATGTTCCAGGGTAGGAAAAACCAATATTGTGAAAATGACTATACTACAAATGCAATCTACAGATTTAATACAGTCTCTATCAAATTACCAATGGGATTTTTCACAGAACTAGAATAAAATATTCCACAATTAATATGGAAACACAAAATTCTCCAAATAGCCAAAGCAGTCTTGAGAAAGAAGAATGGAGCTGGAGGAATCAACCTTCTTAACTTCAGATTATATTACAAAGCTATAGTCATAAAGACAGTATGGTACTGGCACAAAAACAGAAATATAGACCAATGGAATAAGATAGAAAGCCCAAAAATCAACCCATGCACCTGTGGGCACCTTATTTTTGTCAAAGGAGGCAAAAATATACAATGGGGCAAAGACAGCCTCTTCAGTAACTGGTGCTGGGAAAACTGGATAACTACATGTAAAAGAATGAAATTAGAACACTTCAAAATGCCATACATAAAGATAAACTCGAAATGGATTAAAGACCTAAATGTAAGACCAGAAACTATAAAACTCTTTGAGGAAAACATAGGCAGAACACTCGATGACATAAATCAAAGCAAGATCCTCTATGACCTACCTCCTAGAGTAATGGAAATAAAAACGAAAGCAAATAAGTGGGACCTTTTAAAACTTAAAAGCTTTTGCACAGCAGAGAAAACTATATGCAAGGTGAGAAGACAAACCTCAGGATGGCAGAAAATAAGAGCAAATGAAACAACTGACAAAAGATTAATCTTTTAATCTCTAAAATATACAAGCAGCTCATACAAGTCAATACTAGAAAAACAAACAACCCAATAAAAAATTGGGGAAAAAAAAACCTAAAAACACA
This sequence comes from Neotragus moschatus, assembly GCA_006410615.1. Taxonomy (NCBI): domain Eukaryota; kingdom Metazoa; phylum Chordata; class Mammalia; order Artiodactyla; family Bovidae; genus Neotragus; species Neotragus moschatus. Next base: position 65,181 of record SJYA01000447.1, on the reverse strand, counting down.
TTTATCCAAAGAATATATACAAACAGCTAACAAACAGATGAAAAGATGCTCAACATCACTCATTGTTAGAGAAATGAAAATCAAAACTACAATGAGATATCACCTCATGCTGGTATGAGTGGCCCTTATCAAAAAGCCCACAAATAATAAATGCTGGAGAGGGTCTGGAGTTAAAGGAACACTCTTGCTCTGTTGGTGGGAATGCAGATTGATACAGCCACTATGGAAAATGGTATGGAGATTTTCTTTGATAAACTAGAAATAACACCACCATATGACCCAGCAATCCCACCTAGGCATATACCCTGAGGAAATCAAAATTGAAAAAGACAGATGTATCCCATTGTTCATTGCAATACTATTTTCAATAGCTAGAATATGGAAGAAACCTAGATGCCCATCGATAGATGAATGGATAAAGAAGTTGTGGTATATATACACAATGGAATATTACTCAACCATATAAAGGAACACATTTGAGTTAGTTCTAATGAGGTGGATGAACATAGAATCTATTATACAGAGTGAAGTGAGTCAGAAAGAGAAAGATAAATACTGTATTCTAACACATATACAGAATCTAGAAAAATGGTACTAAAGAATTTATTTCCATGGTAACCATGGGGAAATAGACACAGAGAATAGACTTATGGACATGTGGAGAAGGGAGGAGAGGGTGAGATGTATGGAAAGAGTAACATGGAAACTTGCATTACCATATGTAAAATAGATAGCCAATAGGAATTTGCTATATTGCTCAGGAAACTCAAACACGGGCTCTGTATCAACCTAGAAGAGTGGGAAGGGGAGAGAGATGGGAAGGAGTGTCAAAAGGGAGGGAATAATATATGTATACCTATGGCTGATTCATGTTGAGGTTTGACAGAAAACAGCAAAATTCTGTAAAAAAAAATTATCCTTGAATAAAAAATAATTTTTTAAAAAACTGAAAGCTAAAAAAAATAATAAAAACCTCAACATCCAAAAAAACTAAGATCAAGGCATCTGGTCCCATCACTTGATGGCAAATAGGTGGGGAAACAGTGATAATTGTGCCGGACTTCATTATCTTGGGCTCCAAAATCAATATGGACACTGAATGCAGCCACAGAAGAAAAGCTATGACAAACTTAGACACCGTATTAAAAATCAGAGACATAACATTGCCAAAAAATGTTAGTAAGTCAAAGCTATGGTTTTTCCAGTAGTCACATACAAATTTGAGATTTGGAACATAAAGTAGGCTCAGTGCTGAAGAACACTGATGCTTTTGAATTGTGGTGCTGGAGAAGATTCTTGAGAGCCCCTTGGACAGCAAAGAGATCAAATCTGTCAATCCTAAAGGAAATCAACCTTCATTCTTTGGAAGGACTGATGCTGAAGCCCCAGTACTTTGGCCATCTGATGGGGAAAACTCACTCAGTATAAATGACCTGATGCTGGGAAAGATTGAGGGCAGGCAAAGAAGGAGGTGACAGGGAATGAGATGGTTGGATGGCATCACTAAGTCCGTGGACTTGAGTTTGGGCAAACTCTGGGAGATAGTGAAGGATAGGGAAGCCTAACATGCTGCAGTTCATAGGTTTGCAAAGGCTCAGACATGACTTAGCGATTGAACAAGAACAAATTAAGGATCAAAATGATGATCTCTCTTAGTAAGATGCCATTGGTTTACTGGGCTATTCTTCTGATCCATGTGGTTGTTGGCTGGGATAATAGAGCAACTGTAGTCCTAGACTCAACTGTGGGTTCAATTACTGGTGTTGACCAGAGGCATGATTCCCTTCAAAAAAAGCTCATGGTTGCTTGGAATGCTTTATGATATAACTGCTGGCTTCCAATATGATACATTTAAGGAGGAAGCATTCCAAGAGAGAAAAACAGAAACTGGCCAAGACAAATAAGGAAATATATGTGGGAGAGAACTTCCCAAGAGCCTAAGACACAGAAAACCCTGTCAAGTTTTCTTAACCCAGTTAAATATTTTAAGCTTAACACTTAATTGGATGTGAAGTTTTGATACATATGTTTAAAACTTGTGTTTCAGAATATCTGTGGGTAGATATGATGTGTTCAGTTCAGTTCAGTCGCTTAGTCATGTCCGACTCTTTGCGACCCCATGAATCGCAGCACTCCAGGCCTCCCTGTCCATCACCAACTCCCGGCGTTCACTCAGACTCATGCCCATCAAGTCAGTGATGCCATCCAGCCATCTCATCCTTGGTCATCCCCTTCTCCTCCTGCCCCCAATCCCCCCCAGCATCAGGGTCTTTTCCAATGAGTCAACTCTTTGCATGAGGTGGCCAAAGTATTGGAGTTTCACCTTTAGCATCATTCCTTCCAAAGAAATCCCAGGGCTGATCTCCTTCAGAATGGGCTGGTTGGATCTCCTTGCAGTCCAAGGGACTCTCAAGAGTCTTCTCCAACACCACAGTTCAAAAGCATCAATTCTTTGGCGCTCAGCCTTCTTCACAGTCCAACTCTCACATCTATACATGACTATTGGAAAAACCATAGCCTTGACTAGATGAACCTTAGTTGGCAAAGTAATGTCTCTGCTTTTGAATATGCTATCTAAGTTGATGTGTAGTGATTATATATTGAATTGAAAGAAATTTAATTTACATTAATATTGAAAACTTACAACTCTACGGATGGTCAAAGATTAAGACAATACACAGCACTATGGAAATTGAGCAGTGTATCAAAAACATCAAAAAATAAGAGAAGGATCAAGTTTCCAGTTGTACCATTTATGTGGGATAATAGCCAGCATTCATGACTGAGCACATTAGAAATTTGACTTATTTAAGTAGTAAAAACAATATATAGTAGTACATAAATGCAGAGAAAGCTACAGAAGTTGGCGTGAACAATAGTGCAAGAAAAAGAAGGGTAACATTAGAGGTCATAGCAAACATTATGCTCTAGGACTCTGCTGTGGGGACACACCACTTCTTCCCACAGAGGCAGCAGTGCTGTCCACAGGCACTGTCCTTGGAAGTTGCCTATCACATTTGCTGGCACTGCTGCCACTGCCTTCCTCAGGACACGGTAGTACTCCACTGCTGCTCTACCTGCTTTAAAAATGATTGCATTGTGGTTTGTTTCCGGTTGTCACTGGCTCCCAATTCGAAGTCTGGTTTGCTGACTCCTGCCGATACAGTGTGATGGGCTCTTTGATTCAACCAGGACTTTACAGGAATGGTTGTTGCTGCTATTTAGTCACTAAGTAGTGTCTGCCTCTTTTGTGACCCCATGGACTATAGCCTACTAGGCTCCTCTGTCCAATGCGATTCTCCAGACAAAAGAATACTGGCATGGGCTGCTCTTCCCTTCTCCAGGGAATCTTCCCAGCCCAGGGATACAACCCAGGTCTCCCACATTGCAGTCGGGTTCCTTACCACTGACCCACATGGGAAGAAAGGTGTGTTAGGGCTTCTTCCTTTCCCACCTCCACAGAGGATCCCTCTTTCTTGGACTGGGGAGAAATGTATTTTGAAAAACTGAACTATTTCTCCTTTTCTGGAAATGCATTTCTTTCATTTAAAACATTTTAAATTCTTCACTAATTCAATTATAATAAACAGCCTGGCCTGACAAATCTTCTGTTTTTGTAAATAAGGTTAAAAGGAGTCAGTCAATTGGACAAGCAGTTTAGACAAATATCCCTTTGGTTTTACAACACTGAGGTTCTATCTCAAACTTACAATAGCAAGAAATGAAATGCAATTGAGAAAGAGTTATAAAATATCAATAAAAATATAAATACATCTTTTATTTTCCATAGAGTGGAAAATGTGATGAAGAATCCATGGAATGTTCTTAAAATTCCAGTTATTAATAAACTGATTCTTAATTATCTCTAAATGTATGCACTACAAATAATTTCTTTCAACTGCACAGTTCTTTTTTCAATTAAGTTTTTAAAATTACACACAAGACTGTTTTCTTTATGGTAACTATCTTTTAAAAAAAAAGCACATTTACATGAAATATTAAAATACAATAAACTATTACTGTTTCAGATTAGCTTTAAAGGGATTCCGACTATGCTATTCAAATATAAACTGCTCTGGCTTAGGATTATTATGAGCTGAAGGCACTTGAGAAGGCAATTCCAATATGAGCTTTCTGTCCATCCCACCTCTACCTGAAAGCAGAACATAAATTCTCCTGGTGAAAGTCTAGCCCCTAACACCACTTTCAGGTCCAAGAAAGGGATGACAATGTTATCATCAAAAGTTAGACATCTCGAAAGAGCATACACAAACAAAAGTTACCTCCTAGCCCTGATCTAGCATTGCTTTCTCTATTTGTTTCCATGTTTGCCATCACAGAAGCTCAAACTTCTTTCATCTTGTCACTTTTCTACAAAATAATTTTTCTTTCTTGAAATGTTTATAATGCATTTCTTCATAGGCTTAAACTGCTATTTAAGACCCAAGTTATAACCACTCATTTGAGCATGTGTTTCTCCCATATGAATGCACACTGCACATGCTAATTAACTTGCATCTGTTTTTCTCTTGTTGATCCATCTTTTTTCCATTTACCTTATAGGGTCCTAGTCAGGGAACCTAGGAAGGTAGAGGGCACAAGATTTTTGTCCACTACAGCTTGAAGGGAGATCAGTATAATGTAATGGAAAGAATGTATTCTGAAATATTTTTAATATAAATTTATTTATTTTAACTGGAGCTTAATTACTTTACAATCTTGTATTGGTTTTGCCATACATCACGTGAATCTGCCACAGGTATACACGCGTTCCCCATCCTGAACCCCCCTCCCTCCTCCCTCTCCATACCATCCCTCTGGGTCATCTCAATATTTTATAATAAATGGTACAGAGATGTACAACGTGAATTTAATTGAGGAAACAGACAAAAACAGAATCTGCACAAAATAACTGGCTGGTGCTGTTTAGAAATGTCAAGTTCATAGACAAAAATAGACTGAGGAATATTCCAGAATAAGGGAAACTGAGACGACATGACAAATGCCTTTACACACAAAAAGGGCATTATAGAGACATATCAAAAGATCTGCATCTGATCTACAGATTACTTAGTAGTTTTATATCAATGCTATTTTCCTAGTTTTGATTATTGTAATCCTATTAGATAGACAAGGTGCTGTTTAGAAAAGCTAGGTGAAGGGCATATGGGAACTCTCAACTAATTTTGCATCTTAGATCTGAAACTACTTCAAAATTAAAAGTTAAATAAAATTTTTAAAATAAAATGAAATGCATGAACATACAGCACATATACTTAAATGACAGTTTGCAGTTGTATATCTCTATAGGCCATTTTTCTTATAACTAAGTTAAATAAATGAGGAACTGGACTTTACTCAGCAAAAATATTCTTCATGTTGACATAAACTTTAATCTGATGTCTCAAATTTTCACAGAATTCCAAACCAGTAGTGGATTCAACTAGTGGTTTTTTATACATAATTTAATGTACACTCAGCATGAAATACAGATAAAGATTTTTCATTTTCAGTTTCACTTTCAGTAAATTCCTTAACATTCATTATATTAAAAAAGAAAAATTAATCATGATACTTTCTAAAAGAAGGCAAATTTTTTAATGACTACTATTTCTTCATTTCCCATAAATTCCAAACCCCATGTGAACAGTGAACTGAAAAAACTGAGACTGAAGGTTAAGAATTTGTGACCTGACAGAAGAATTTAAGAAACCCAAACTAAAGAAATTTTCTGAGTATAAAACAATGGAACAAATAAGGGAGATATTTAGAATGTGAAAATGCCAAGAACGGTGCTTGTCTTAGAACGGAAGAACGAAAAGTTTGCTTTCTACTCCTCACTCTAGGGCAATTTGCTCTAACTCATTCTAGTATCAGTTGAATTCTGTGACTTTTTTTTTTTCCCTATTTTTGTTTTTGTTTACTAAAAATTTTAGGCACTAAAAATAATTATCTAGTTCACAACATAGTCAATGAAAATTTCATCTTTACAAGAGGATGATCTCCCTTCTTGAAGGTTTTCCTTTGTCTCCTTTACTCTGGGTTCACGGGAAGCTTTGGCCAACAGTATTATGTAAGGGAAGGGTCAATGTGCCCTTAGGTCCTGGTCCTTCTCTGTTGATGAACATCATTGACTTCTCTTGTTACCTTCTTTGTTAGGGAAGACCTCCAATCATTTGTCAAAAACCTATAGTCTGGTGTAGATCATGTTTGACATAAATCCTTTTGTGTTGAAGATATTACTGGGAAAGTAAGTTGCACATACTCTGAGCTGTCAGGGTTATGTTGTCATTCCTTTGATGGACCCACTTCTTTGTCTCATGCTGATATAGTCTCTGAGAAGTAGACAGACCCACGGAACTGCTGTGCCCTTGGGGTTGAGAAATTGATGGTAACCTGTATTACATAATTTGAAGACTCAAACTGAGGGACAAGTGGAGACCACAGCCCGCCTTCTTCCATCTAACCTCACCCTCCGCCAGCTCTTTCCTGTTAGCTTACTACCTCCCCTTCATGCATAGATGATGTGTATATGGAAAGGACCTCTCACTGAATTCCACCTAGGAAGGCAAAGTTAGATGTTCTTTCCTGTTCAATGGATACAACATTATCTAGTGGAAAAACCTCATTTCCCACACAACACTCTATCTAAAGAATGAGACTTCTTTTACGTTGAAAGAATTCCTATTCTTCATTTTATTCTCGTGTGTACAAAAAAAAAGAATAAAATGTCATGGTTCAATTAAGTGAAACTAATTTGTGGCTTTGAATAGTATTTAAGTATTGAGGTAAAATGCCAGCATTGGCTCCCCTGTATATATTTGAAAAGAATTGAAGTTTTATCTGAAAATTGTTTCCTCTTTCCACTTTTCATCGTTCTCTCCATTGATATTCTGACTGGATTATTTTATCCTCTCTTCTCACACAATAATATGAGATGATTGAGGGAAATCTTTGTCTTTTAAGCTCAATATCCTACCCCAGCTTGCTACAGTTGACATTTAAGCATGAAAAAGTACTAGTATCGTGGAGATGGGGCAGGGCTGTCAATGGTTAACCACCCATTAGTAGGTTTATCTGGCGGGTGTTTGTTTTCACAGAAGCTGAGTTTTATTTATTCTTGACTCAGTGAGCCTGAGATGCTTAGAGACACTTCAGGGAACTTAGCTCCCTGCTGTTCAAATGGTAGGGCTCAGTAAATGAGTTCCTTAGGTAGATGTAGCACATGCTGCTTTAGATTGTATGATTATACTTTAAAACTTATCAGAAAAAGGTATTAAAAAATAAAGTCACAGGACTAGGCTTTCAGACAAAAATGAGCATAAGTAACTCACAGGAAGACCTAATAATCTGTGGAGCTTTACCACAAAGAGATTTAGGATCCTTTACTCTTTCACTTGCTTTTCTTCAGAGTATAGTTGGTATACATGTTAAAACTCTTTCACTTTTTAGTACTTAATATATCATGCTTAGTGGCTTCGGTCATGTCCAATTCATTGCAATCCTGTGGTCTGTAGCCTACCAGGCTCCTCCATCAGTTTTCCAGACAAGAATACTGGAGTGGGTTGCCATGCCCTTCTCCAGGGCATCTTCCTGACCCAGGGATCAAACACATGTCTCCTGTGTCTCCTGCATTGCAGGTGGATTCTTTACTATTGAGCCACAGGGAAAGTCACTTAGTGTTTAGTGTCACCACATTTGGGTATTTTCAGTTCAGTTCAGTCACTCAGTTGTGTCCAACTCTTTGCAACCCCATGATTTGCAGCACACNGCATCTTCCTGACCCAGGGATCAAACACATGTCTCCTGTGTCTCCTGCATTGCAGGTGGATTCTTTACTATTGAGCCACAGGGAAAGTCACTTAGTGTTTAGTGTCACCACATTTGGGTATTTTCAGTTCAGTTCAGTCACTCAGTTGTGTCCAACTCTTTGCAACCCCATGATTTGCAGCACACCAGGCCTCCCTGTCCATCACCAACTCTCAGAGTTCACCTAGACTCACATCCATTGAGTCAGTGATGCCATCCAGCCATCTCATCCTCTGTTGTCCCCTTCTCCTNTGGGACCAGATGCCATGATCTTAGTTTTCTGAATGTTGAACTTTAAGCCAACTTTTTCACTCTCTTCTTTTAGCATTGCTTCAATTAAAAGAGAAAAAATTAAATACATAACTACAATTAACAGAAATATAAGCATTTATGATGTTATGGCTGTGAGTGGGGAATTACATCAAACAGTCCAACTGGAAACATTTCCTTAACAAAAATCAGAAAAATACCTGAAATATATATATATATATATATATATATATATTTATATATTTATATATTTAAATATAGGCCATCTTTGGAGAAGGAAATGGCAACCCACTCCAGTGTTCTTGCCTGGAGAATCCCAGGACGGCAGAGCCTGGTGGGCTACCGTCTATGGGGTCGCATAGAGTCGGACAAGACTGAAGCGACTTAGCAGCAGCATAGGCCATCTTGCCTCACTGACAGGAGTCAGAATACTATCTTTACTTGGAGAAATAAGCAGAAGCAGGTGAATCACTTTATATTTAAAAAATATTAAGCCAGTATTGTTATGGTGTAACTGATATGTAAGAAAGCACATGCATTCAAAGTGTTTGATGTTATGGCATATGTATATACTCATGAAACTATCACTACAATATAAAGATGCTGAACATGAACATCACTCCCCTCTTTTCTGATGCCCTAGGTAATCATTTCCTCCCTAATGTCTCCATATCTCCTGCTATGTCCCCAGGAAACCATTGATCTTCCTATCACTGTATCACAGTTTGCATTTCCTAGAATTTTATACAAATAGAATCACACATTCTGTACTTTTTTGTCTGGATCCCATCATTTAGTATAATTATATTTCACATGCTCAACAGAAGTGTTTGAGTCTCTCCTCTCTGACAATTATTATAGTCAATCTTTTCAACTGTAGCTATTCAAGTAGGTGTGTTACTACATCTCATTGTGGTTTTAATTTGTATTTTCTTAATGACTAGTACTACTGAGGCTTTTTTATATGCTTCTTTGTCCCTGGTGGCTCAGATGGCAAAACGTCTGTCTACAATGCAGGAGACCTGGATTCGATCCCTGGGTCGGAAGATTCCCTGGAGAAGGAAATGGCAACCCACTCCAGTACTCTTGCCTAGAAAATCCCATGGACAGAGGATCCTGGTGTCCATTGGGTCAGAAAGAGTAGGACACGACTGAGCAACTTAACTTTCACATTCACTTTGTCACTGAACATATATCCTCTTTTATAAAATATCTTTAGTATACAAGATAGGATACAAGTCCTTTATCAGACAAATGATTAGTGCTTTTCAAATCTTTGGTTTATCTTTCATTCTTCTAACAGCATCTATTGAAGAACAAGAGGTTTTAATTTTGATGAAGTCTAATTTTTCAATTTATTATTTGCTTAATCCAACCTAAGGTCACAAAGGATGCTTCTGTGTCTTTTCAAAGTTTTAGAATTTTACATTTTACATTAACTTTAATGTTTCATTTTGAATTAAAAATATTTGTATGCTTGGAGGCAGAGAATAAAATTTACTTTATTTCAAACTTTGCAAAAGTGTATCTATTGAAACAATCTCTGTCTTTTACTTGAACTGAGATGATTTGTATTTAATGTAATTAGTGATATGATTAGGTATAAATCTATTATCTTATTCTTTATTTTCTGATTATCTTAGCTCTTCTTTATTTTTCCTTTCACAGTTTCCTTTTGGGAGAGAATAACTGAATAAATTGCATAATTCCAATCTTTGGCTTAGCAGCTCTTTTTTTGTTGTTGTTATTTTAGAGATTACATTATGATTTATACATCTTTATCCTACAATTTACCTTCAAAGGACATTATAACACTTAACCTATAGTTCAGTAATTTTATACTCATATACTTGCACATCTCCCTACCCAAATGTTGTGGTTGTATCATACACTTCACATAGTATGTTGTTACTGTCTGCATTTAACTAGTTCATTATCATTTACAGATATTTAAATTTTGAGAAAATTTTATAATTTACCAGTAAAGTCATCATTTCTGACTCTGAGAACAGATTCATACTCCTATCAAGCGTCATTTTGCATGTTCCTGCTGGTTTTTTTTTTTTTTTTTTACCATCTTAAACTATGGCTATGCTCGTGATATATGGTTCCAACTTTTGAAAGTCTGAAAAAGTCATTATTCTGCCTTCATTTTTAATGATTTTTTCCCAGTATAAAATTTCATGTTGACATTTTTTTCCCCAACAGTTTAAAGCGACTGTTCTCCTCTCCTTTTGCTTGCCTAGCTTTCAGTGATAAATGTGCTGCCACTTCCATCAATGGTTCTNCTTTTGAAAGTCCGAAAAAGTCATTATTCTGCCTTCATTTTTAATGATTTTTTCCCAGTATAAAATTTCATGTTGACATTTTTTTCCCCAACAGTTTAAAGCGACTGTTCTCCTCTCCTTTTGCTTGCCTAGCTTTCAGTGATAAATGTGCTGCCACTTCCATCAATGGTTCTTTGTGGTTCTGTCTTTGGATGCTTTTAATATCTTTATCACAGATTTTGGGCAGTTTCATTATAATATGCCTTGCTGTAGTTTACTTAAAATTTATCTACTGTTTGAAGTTTGGCTTTTTTGAGTCTATATGTTTGTGTTTTTATCATACTTATGATATTTCTAGCTATATCACTTTTAGAATGTTCCCCTTCCCCTGTAATTATTAGACACTATACGATATTAAGAAACTACCACCCTTGCCATGGTGAATGGCCTTGTGTAACTCAACAAAACTATAAGCCATGCCATGCAGGGCCACCAAGACAGGTAAAGTGAAAAATTCTGACAAAATGTAATCCATTGGAGGAGGAAAAGGCAACCTACTCCAGTATTTTTGCCTGGAAAGCCCAATGAACAGGACAAAAAGGCAAAAAATTATGACACCAGAAGATGAACCTCTCTGGTTAGAAGGTGTCCAATATGCTACTGGGAAGAGCAGAGGGCAATTACAAATAGCTCCATAAGGAATGAAGCAGCTGTGCCAAAGCGGAAACAATGCTCAGTTATGGATGTGTCTGGTGCTGAAAGTAAAATCTGATGCTGTAAAGAACAATATTGCATAGGAAGCTGGAATGTTAGGTCCAAGGACATGGTCAAGCAGCAGGTGGCAAGAGTAAACATCAACACCAGTAAATTAAAATGGAAGGGAATGGGTGAATTTAATTCAGATGACCATTATATCTCCTATTGTGGGCAAGAATCCCTTAAAAGAAATGGAGTAGTCCTCATAGTCAACAAAAGAATCCAAACTGCAGTACTTGGGTGCAATCTCAAAAATGACAGAATGATCTCAGTTTATTGCCAAGGCAAACCATTCAACATCACTGTAATCCAAGTCTATGGACAAACCACTGATGCTGAAGAAGTTGAAATTGACTGGTGCAGGGAATATCTACAACATCTTCTAGAACACCAAAAGAAGATGTCCATTTCATCATAGGGGATTGAAATGCAAAAGTAGGAAGTCAAGAGACACTTGGAATAACAGGCAAGTTTGGCCTTGGAATATGAAACAAAGCAGGGCATAGGCTAACAAGAATTTTGTCAAGAGAACACACTGGTCATAGCAAAAATCCTTTTCCAACAAACCAAGAGACAACTCTACATATGGACATCATCAAATGATCAACACCAAAATCAAACTGATTATTTTCTTAGCAGCCAAAATTATATGGAAGCTTCTATTATCTGGAAGCTCTAAACAGTCAGCAAAATCAAGACCTGAAGATAATTATGGTTCAGATCAAAACTCTTTATAGCAAAATTCATACTTAAATTGAAGAAATTAAGGAAAATCACTAGGCCTTTTAGGTACGACCTAAATCAAACCCCTTATAATTATGCAGGGGAAGTGACAAATAGATTCAAGGGATTAGATCTGGTAGACAGAATGCCTGAAGAACTATGGACGAAAGTTCATAACACTGTACAGGAGGCAGTGCTGAAAATTATCTCAAAGCAAAAAAATGTTCAAGAAGGCAAACTGGTTAACTGAGGAGACTTTACAAATAGCTGAGAAAAGAGAAGAGAAAGGCAAAGGAGAAAGGGATATGTTCAACTGAATGCAGGGTTTCAGGAAATAGCAAGGAGAGATAAGAAAGCCTTAAGTGAACAGAGGAAAACAATAGAATGGGAAAGTCTAGAGATCTATTCAAGGAAATTGGAGCTATCAAGGTAACATTTCATGCAAAGATGGGCACAATCCAGGATAGAAATGATAAGGACCTAAAAGAAAGAGAGGATATTAAGAACAGGTGGCAAGAATACAGAGAAGAACTATACATAAAAGGCTTTAATGACCTGGATAACCATGATGGTGAGGTCACACAACTAGAACCAGACATCTTGAGAGTGTGAAGTCAAGTGGGCCTTAGGAAGGATTACTACAAACAAAGCTAGTGAAGGTGACAATTCCAGCTGAGCTATTTAAATTCCCAAAATATGGTGCTGTTAAAGTGTTGCATTCAGTATGTCAGCCAATTTGGAAAACTCAGCAATGGCCATAGGACTAGAAAAGGTCAGTTTTCATTCCAATCCCAAAGAAGAGCAATGCCAAAGAATGTTCAAACTACTGTACAGTTGAGCTCATTTCACAATCTAGAAGGTTGTGCACAAAATCCTTCAAGCTAGGCTTCAGCAGTATATGAACCAATAATTTCCAGAAGCATAAATTAGGTTTTGAATAGACAGAAGAACCAGACATCAAACTGTCAACACTCGTTGGATCATGGAGAAAGCAAAAGAACCCCAGAGAAACATCTATTTCTACTTCACTGACTATGCTAAAGCCTTTGACTGTGGATCACAAGAGACTGTCAAAAATTCTTAAAGAGATGGGAATACCAAACCACCTTATCTGTTTCCTGAGAAACCTGTATGCAGGCCAATATGCAACAGTCAGAATCAGACATGGAACAACTGACAGGCTCAAACTGGGAAAGGAGTATGTCAAGGCTATATACTGTCACCTTGCTCAATCAACATATATGCTGAGTATATGATGAGAAGCATTGGGCTGGATGAATCATAAGCTGGAATCAAGATTTCCAGGAGAAATATCAGTAACCACAGAAATGCAGATGATACCACCCTAATAGCAGAAAGTGAAGAGGAACTAAAAAAATTCTTGATGAGAGTGAAAGAGTAACGTGAAAAAATTGACATGAAACTGAGCATTCAAAACAACTAAGATCATGGCATCTGGTCTCATTGCTTCATGGCAAATAGACAGGGGAAAAGTGGAAATAGTCACAGATTTTCCTTTCTTCAGCTCCAAAATCACTGTGGATGGTGACTGAAGCCATGAAATTAAAAGATGCTTGCTCCTTGGAAGGAAAGCTGTGACAAAACTAGAGAGTGAATTAAAAATCAAAGAGATCACTTTGCTGACAAATGTCTGTATAGTCAAAGCTATGGTTTTTCCAGTACTCATGTGCAAATGTGAGAGTTGGACCATCAAGAAGGCCAAGTGCCAAAGAATTGATGCTTTAGAATTGTGGTGCTGGAGAAGACCCTGAGAGTCCCTTGGACTTCAAGGAGAGCAAACCTGTCAATTCTAAAGGAAATCAACCCTGAATATTTATTGGAAGGACTGATGCTGAAGTCCCAAAACTTTGGCCACCTGATGCAAAGAGATGACTTATTGAAAAGACTCTGATGCTAGGAAAGATTGAAGGCCAAATTAAAAGGGGCAGCAGAGGATGAGATGGTTAGATAGTATCAGCAACTCAATAGACATGAATCTGAGAAAACCCAACCCCAGGAGAGAGGGAAGACAGAGAAGCCTGGCATGCTGCAGTCTTTGGAGTTGCAAAGAGTCAGATACAATGTAGCGCCTGAACAACAACAAGAAACTATATCATTAAGAATTCCACAGGCCTGGCAAGAAGTATTAGATGGAATAGTTGAATATTATATCTCAACTGAATAGAAGAAGACTATTGTGTATTGAATGTACTGCTAAAGAATAAAATGAAATAAGCTAAAGAAATAAACTAGCTCTGATTATGCTAAAGTTCAAACTGTCTATAATAGAGAGCCGTTCAGAAAAATATATATACTAAACAATAAGTGACTTAACACTAAAAAATAATTCTAGTGATTCATTGGAAACAGTCTGTAGAACAGAAATAATGAATATCAGTTTGAGCAGAAGGATAAAAATGAATAAAAACTTAATGGCATACTTATATTTTTCTTATCACACAACTGATCCAATCCATCAGGAAATTCTTTTGATCCTTCCTTAAATATAACTAGATTTCAACCATTTGAAATATGTAGTTTCACAAATGATCTCCTTATTTCTGCTCAGCAGCTAGATGCACTGTTTTTTCAATATGAAGCCATTTTAAAATACTACATCCTTATATTCCACACACAATTCACTTAGAGTTAAAGTCAACATTTTTACATTGGCCTATAAGACAGACATACAAAGCAGGCTATGGATCTGGTTCTCCATTATCTCTTTGACCTCATATTTCTCAGCTCCCCAGCACACCTCCCTCTGACACCTCATCTAAAATATATATTCTTAACATTCATCCTTGCCTAAATTTCTTCTTTTCAAAAGACCTATGCTACTATCCTATTTAAAAATTTCCAAATAACTCTCTATTGTTTCTATAGAATATGTAAATATGTAATTTTCTAACATACTATAACATTTTTCTTCACTAGGAGGGGAATTGTCTTTTCTGCTTTCTTCACTAATATTTTCTTTACCAGGCACTCAGTAAGTGGATAAATAGAGTCTCCTAAAATACCTAGTTGTCAAGCTTTCCATCTTACAATGCTTTCAAAAATGTTTTTACTTGTCATGAGAAAAAAATTAAAATGTGACTAAAGAAAAATGAATAAAAGAGATAAATTCTGTTATACAGTTATAAAGAACTCTGAAAATTGATTAAATCAAGAATTAGTATTAGAAAACAAAAAAATGTACAGAAAGTTCATAACTGAATTTAACAAAAGTTGATACATATGATGCAGTCAATATTCAACATAAAATATATAAAAGGTGTGAAAAATAAAGATATGAGTATAAATGGTAACCCTAAAATCTGAAAATAAAATTTAAGTATTAGCACAAAGAGACTAAGTGTACTAATAGCTTAAAAGTATATAAAAATAAAGAACACTAAAACAGCTAAATTATTAAAATTAATAATTTAAACAAAATAAGTCAAAATAAATCAAAATTATTTGCATTTAACAGCATAGATTTTGTAATCAGATAGATTGTGTTAAATACAAGGATTTTAATCTCCCAAGCAACAGACCTAATTTTTTGAGCTTTGCATTTTCACATGCAAAGTGAGAGATACACATTTTTAATTCAGTGATTATTAGAATTAAGTAAGAGAATGTATCTTAACAATGCAGCACAGAACATGGCACATAGTAAGCTGTCAATGAATGGTATATTTATAATGGCAATGAAGAATGGATTCTAAAACAATGCCAATACTCACATTTTGACATAGAGAAATAATGCAAGTATGTTAACATGTTAAGCCATATGAACAGTTTATGTAAGTTTATACAACAAGTATATATAATATGGGTTTCCCTGGTGGCTTAGTAGTAAATAATCCATCTGCCAACGCAGGGGGCAGATGTTCAAACTCCAGGNAAGCTGTCAATGAATGGTATATTTATAATGGCAATGAAGAATGGATTCTAAAACAATGCCAATACTCACATTTTGACATAGAGAAATAATGCAAGTATGTTAACATGTTAAGCCATATGAACAGTTTATGTAAGTTTATACAACAAGTATATATAATATGGGTTTCCCTGGTGGCTTAGTAGTAAATAATCCATCTGCCAACGCAGGGGGCAGATGTTCAAACTCCAGGTTAGGAAGATACCCTGGAGAAGGAGTTGGCGACCCACTGNCCTTCTCCGAGAAGTGCCTACTGCTGCTGCTGCTGTTGCTAAGTTGCTTCAGTCATGTCCAACTCTGTGCGACCCAGAGACGGCAGCCCACCAGGCTCCCCCGTCCCTGGGATTCTCCAGGCAAGAACATTGAAATGGGTTGCCATTTCCTTCTCCAATGCATGAAAGTTAAAAGTGAAAGTGAAGTTGCTCAGTCATGTCCAGCTCCTAGAGACCCCATGGGCTGCAGCCCACCAGGCTCCTCTGTCCTAGGGAGCTTTAAATAATAAAACAAAAGAAACAACCCACAGATTACCAGGCTGCACCATAGGTCACCTGCATCACAACCTCTGTGAGTGGAGTCCAGGCTTATGTTTTATAATTTCTCAGATGATTTTCAAAATGCATTGATAACTACTGCTTTGTGTCATGTATGAACACTGTTGATGGTCTTTTTATTTTTAACATTTGATTTTAAATTAACTATTATTGTTTCCCTCTTAAGATATCTTTGTCAAAATTTGTACTTCATTTCTATATTCTTAGAGTATGATGGAAAATAGTGCACAGCTCAATTCAACCCTCAAAAGGCACAGCAGAGAAAATCTAATCCATTACCCATGGTGTCTCTTTCTTCCTGAAATACAGTGAGCCATCACAAAATAGCTCCAAAATACAAGGCATTCATTGATCATTTCATTCACATGCCTACAGTCCTCTGGCCTTTGCTGCAAAATTTCAAGTCATAATTTTATTCAAACTCAACATATGAATATATGAAAGATAAAAAATCAGAGGTCTATGTGGATAAACTCTGAAAAACTATTGGGAGAGAGGATAAGTTTCTTCTCTATGGATATTTATGTGAGTTATAGGAAATATAATAAAATGGCTATTTGCTGAACCACTCGTTTCCTACTCAGTTCAGTTCAGCTCAGTTCAGTAGCTCAGTCGTGTCCAACTCTTTGTGACCCCATGAACTGCAGCATACCAGGCCTCCCTGTCCATCACCAACTCCCAGAGTCTACTCAAACCCATGTCCATTGAGTAGGTGATGCCATCCAACCATCTCATCCTCTGTCATCCCCTTCTCCTCCTGCCCTCAATCTTTCCCAGCATCAAGGTCTTTTCAAATGAGTTAGCGCTTCGCATCAGGTGGCCAAAGTATTGGAGTTTTAACTTCAACATCAGTCCTTCCAATGAACACCCAGGACTGATCTCCTTTAGGGTGGACTGGTTGGATCTCCTTACAGTGCAACGGACTCTCAAGAGTCTTCTCCCACACCACAGTTCAAACGCATCAATTCTTTGGCGCTCAGCTTTCTTTATAGTCCAACTCTCACATCCATACATGGCCATTGGAAAAACCATAGCCTTGACTAAATGGACCTTTTGTTGGCAAAGTAACGTCTATGTTTTTTAATGTGCTGTCTAGGTAGGTCATTATTAATTGGTTGTTCCTATTAAGACAGATATTGATGTCCACGTATATGCAAATCTTTAATATGACAAATAAATACCAATGCATAATATGGACACTGTCCATAAATATGGACAACACTGAGCAACTGAATTGAACTTAATCACAGCTCTAGAGAATCAGGAATTGTAATTTAATTGGATCATTTCAACATTTTAAAGAGCTAAACTATTTTTTCAAGCATAATTTCTCAACAAATAGAGCCAAATGATTTTTAAATTGGAGAAGGAAATGGCAACCAACTCCAGTGTTCTTCCCTGGGGAATCCCAGGGATGGGGGAGCCTGGTGGGCTGCCATCTATGGGGTCGCACAGAGTCGGACATGCCTGAAGTGACTTAGCAGCAACTTAGCAGCAGCAGAAGAGTCTGAATTCACTCTTTGTGGGATTCACCTTCTGAATCATATTATCCTAACTTCAAGTCACAGCCCTTCCTAAAGATTACTTCCTAAAGGTAAGATACACCTGTAACTTCATAGAACAAAGATTCGGAGTCCAAGCCTTCACGAGGTGATATTTAGTCTTGTCTTGGGATTTCTTAGCAAGAATACTTAGGCACCATCATAGAGTAGGTGAGAAAATGAGAAACAACAGGACCAAACTGTCAGTATTTAATGCTCACTTCCTTGCTTTTTAGCTCTTTAAAAGCTACTTCTGTTATTTGACTGTGCCCCAAGACAACATCATCTGAAATAGTTACACTGAACAAGTATTTCAAGATATACTTTTTATTGCATGAGCAAATCATATAAGTGCTTGCTTAAGTCATTGGGAGGACTTAGATCCTGAAATAGACAACTTCAATATTTTCTTAACAGAGAGTAGGGAAACATATTTCCATAATTACAGCCCTGTTAGCCAGGATGCTGAAGCTGAAATCATCTTTCCCAGGATGATTTTTGATAAAAGTAGAAGCAATTATCAAGAAAAGGTCAGTAACACTGAGAGTCTCTCAACAGTACTGATAGAAAAACCAACTTGATTTAATTCTCATAACTATTGAAAAGGTGGCTGGTGAGCATAGGTTTAGAGGAGATATGCTATAAATTTCTTCAAAAGATTAAGATATTACTGATATTGCTTTAAGTAGGATTCCCAGCCAGGTAATACAAATACTATTTTAAAATACTTCAAGTTTATAGTTAAAAGGAAGACAAAAGCTAAAATGTCACTATGTAACCCATTTCATGTTGTCTATGTTCTTTATTTCTAAGAGTAAGTCTTCAGAAAAAATTATTTTTAAGTAAATAAAGAAGCTGCTTCAGGACCAAAACATTTAGATTTAAAGTGTTCTGAGTATGTGTGCAATTTATTCAAACGAGTGCGGTTATCTTTCACAACTTTGTACTGCAAACACTGCATTCAATTATACATTTAAATATTTTTACTGTATTATATGTGAGGATTTTAGGACAGGATTGTGAGTAGCTTATGAAATTTATTAATTAAAGGACTACAGCTCAGACGTTGACCTCTCTGATGATAGCTTTACAGAGAACACTTGATCTATGAATCTAATCTAATCTATATTGGCTATTATATATATTGGGTCACAGACCAAAATAGCATGAATGCAATTTCTGTATAAACTCACTAATTGCAAATAATTTGTTCATGGGTTGGGAAAAGCAGAATGAATTTCTTTTTCCTAGCAGACTATCACTGAAATTTTATCTTTCACTCAATAGGAATATCCATTGCCCTCATTTAAGAGCTAGTTACTTAAGTACTATAAGTGCATGTGTGTTAGTGACTAAGTCGTGTCTGACTCTTTGTGACCCCACAGACTATAGATTGCCAGGCTCCTCTGTCCTTGGAATTCTCCAGGCAAGAATAATGGAGTGGGTAGCCATTCCCTTCTCCAGGGGATCTTCCCAACCCAGGATCAAATCCTGGTCTCCTGTATTGCAGGCAGATTCTTTACTATCAGAGCCACCAGGGAAGCCCAATAAATCACAATGTAGTGTTAATGCAATGTCATAAATACTTCAGAAATTAATCTGACTTTTGCCATTCTTACTACCATTATCTTTACCCAGTTAATTACCATAATTTTTTTCTATCATTAAAATAGTTTTTCTTTCATTAACCTAGCTCACTTCCAAACTATTCTCCACAAGGTAATCAAGGTAGACGTCCAAAAATGCAAATTATCAACATGGCCTGTCTCTACAGGGGCTTCTGCTGCTAAGTCATTACAGTCATATCCAACTCTGTGTGACCCCATAGACGGCAGCCCACCAGGCTCCCCAGTCCCTGGGATTCTCCAGGCAAGAATAGTGGAGTGAGTTGCCATGTCCTTCTCCAGTGTATGAAAGTGAAAGTGAAAGTGAAGTCGTATCCAACTCTTAGCGACCCCATGGACTGCAGCCTACCAGGCTCCTCCATCCATGGGATTTTCCAGGCAAGAGTACTGGATTAGGGTGCCATTGCCTTCTCCGTCCCAGGTGGTGCTAGCGGTAAAGAAACTGCCTTCCAATGCAGGAGATACAAGACAGGCCGGTTCTATTTCCGGGTTGGGAAGATGCCCTGGAGCAAGAAATGACAATCCACTCCAGTATTCTTGCCTGGCAAATTACATGAACAGAGGAGCCTGGTGGGCTACAGTCCATGGTGTCACAAAAGAGTCAGAAATAACTGAGCAACAGAGCATTCCCCTTTATATGGTTCACTCAGTCCCTATTTCCCTTAAAATGGAGTTATTAACCCATAAACACGATAAACAAGGGTGTACACAATTGATCTAGCTTGTTGTATTCTCTAGTCTGAGCTCTTGTCCTTGTCCTTTCTCAGAGTACACATTAACCACAATAAATATCCTTTAGAGTTTTTAAAATAGAGTATAACTTCCTTTCAAGGGCATTCCTTTGCCTCTGCTAGTACCAAAGTGCCCACTGGTAGACAATAAATTTCTTTAGTAAATGTGAGTTAAATATTATACCCTAAAGGTATTCTTCCTTGATTATTATAAGTTCTGTTTTATTTTCCAAGTTTCTTACATTTTATCCCCCATAACTTTACATTGTATTGTTATTACCTTTATTGACCATTTATTTTCTATGAATTATACCCTTTGAAGGCCAAAATGATACTACCTTCTCTCCAATATACTTCAACAACTACCACAATTACTGAAATCTAATACACTTTTCCTAACAAAAGAGGTAAGCTGCCACAGGCGAGGCCCAAGGTCTAGGAAGAAAATCTGCCCAGCTCTGAAACTTACCTTCAGGAATAGTTTTTTCTGCTTATCATCCTCTGGGATTTGAAGGCAGCATGGACAGATATGCCAGGTCAGGAGACCATGGTTGTCTTCCATTTTCTGTTTCTGCAGAAGCCCCTGCCTCCTCTGCCTCCTCTGCCTCCACCCCCATGGGCTCCTCCTCCAGGCCAGGTGTAGCAGCTTTCCTCAGTGAACCCTGAGGACTCCTTGAATCAGATTCACCTGGGATGCTTGCTAAACTCAATCCCTGACCTTACTCTCAATCTTCTAAATCAGACTCTCTGAAGAGGACTCTGGAATCTGAATTTTACATAGATACCTCAA
>SJYA01000447.1:3769-29965 GCA_006410615.1 Neotragus moschatus | reverse complement strand
TTCCTGAGAACACTGAAGTGGGTTGCCATTTCCTTCTCCAACACGTGAAAAGTGAAAGTTAACTCACACAGTCGTGTCCGACTCTTAGCGACCCCATGGACTGCAGCCTTCCAGGCTCCTCTGCCCATGGAACTTTCCAGGCAAGAGTACTGGAGTGGGTACCATTACCTTCTCTAGTGACTTTGTATAGGAGACAGGAATCAGGACCATCCCCAAGAAAAAGAAATGCAAAAAAACTAAGTGGCTCTCTGAGGAGGCCTTTCAAATTGTTGTCAAAAGAAAAGAAGTGAAAAGCAAAGGAAAGATATAGGCATCTGAATGCAGAGTTCCAAAGAACAGCGAGGAGAGATAAGAAAACCTTCCTTAGAGGTCAATGCAAAGAAATAGAGGAAAATAATAGAATGGGGAAGACTAGAGATCTCTTCAAGAATATTAGAAATACCAAGGGAAAATTTCATGCAAAGATGGGCTCAATAAAGAACAGAAATGATATGGTCCTAAGAGAAGTAGGAGATATTAAGAAGAGGTGGCAAGAATACATGGAAGAACTGTACAAAAAAGATCTTCACGACCTAGATAATTATGATGGTGTGATCACTCACACTCACCTACAGCTAGACATCCTGGAATGTGAAGTCAGGTGGGCCTTAGGAAGCATCACTACGAACAAAGCCAGTGGAGGTGATGGAATTCCAGTAGAGCTATTTCAAATCCTAAAAGATGATGCTGTGAAAGTGCTACACTCAATATGTCAGCAAATTTGGAAAACGCAGCAGTGGTCACAGGACTGCAAAAGTCAATTTTCATTCCAATCCCAAAGAAAGAAAACGCCAAATAATTCTCAAACTACCACATAACTGTACTTATCTCATATGTTAGTCAAGTAATGCTCTAAATTATCCAAGCCAGGCTTCGGCAATATGTGAATCGTGAACTTCCAGATGTTCAAGCTGGTTTTAGAAAAGGTAGAGGAACCAGAGATCAAATTGCCAACATTCAATGGATCATCAAAAAAGCAAGAGAGTTCCAGAAAAACATCTATTTCTGCTTTATTGACTATGCCAAAGCCTTTGACTGTGTGGATCAAAACAAACTGTGGAAAATTCTGAGAGAGATGGGAATACCAGACCACCTGACCTGCCTCTTGAGAAATCTGTATGCAGATCAGGAAGCAAAAGTTGGAACTGGACATGGAACAACAGACTGTTTCCAAACAGGAACAGGAGTATGTCAAGGCTGTATATTTTCCACCCTGCTTATTTAACTTATATGCAGAGTACATCATGAAAAATGCTGGGGTGGAAGAGGCATGAGCTGTAATCAAGATTGCTGGAATAAATATCAATAAACTCAGATATGTATATGACTCCACCCTTATAACAGAAAGAGAAGAAGAACTAATGAGTCTCATGATGAAAGTGAAAGAGGAGAGTGAAAAAGTTGGCTTAAAGCTCAACTTTCAGAAAACTAAAATTATGGCATCTAGTCCCATCACTTTATGACAAATAAATGGGGAAACAGTGGAAACAGTGGCTGACTTTATTTTTATGGGCTCCAAAATCACTGCTGGTGGTTAATGCAGCCATGAAATTAAAAGACACTTATTCCTAGGAAGAAGTTATGACTAACCTAGACAGCATATTAAAAAGCAGAGATATTACTTTGCCAACAAAAGTCCATCTAGTCAAGGCTATGGTTTTTCCAACAGTCATGTATGGATGTGTGAGTTGGAATATAAAGAAAGCTGAGGGCCAATAAATTGATGCTTTGAAATGCAGTGTTGGAAAAGACTCTTGAAAGTCCCTTGGACTGCAAGGATATTCAACCAGTCCATCCTAAAGGAGATCAGTCCTGGGTATTCATTGGAAGGACTGATGTTGAAGCTGAAATGCCAATACTTTGGGCAACTGATGCAAAGAGTGGACTCATTGGAAAAGACCCTGATGCTCGGAAAGATTGCAGGCAGAAGGAGAAGGGGATGACAGAGGATGAGATGGTTGGATGGCATCACTGACTAAATGGACATGAATTTGTGTAAACTCAGGGAGTTAGTGATGGACAGGGAGGCTGGCATGCTGCGGTTCTGTGGGTTGCAAAAGTCAGACACGACTATGCGACTGAACTGAACTGACTATCACATTAAAGTTTTGGTCAAGAAAATGGAAATTAGACATCATTTTAGGTATTTCAAGTATAAAATCTTTTAATATTTGGAGTTGGATTTTCAATAAAATTTTTGCAATCATAAGAGTGGAAAGATGTGGGAAATGTTTTTTTCCTAACTACTAGGATTTTTGTTAGTTTTTCTAGAATCAGGGAAGTTGCAGGAGCCACAGGAAATCACACAGGATAGTAATTCTTCTATCTAATAATCTGTATTCATTTTTCACTGAAGATACTGCTAATAGTTTTTCTAGTAAGCTAATTTCCCACCTCATTTTCACATTTTTTTCTCTCTGCATGAAAACCATCTTATCAAATATTAGCTGACATGAAATTTTTTTAGAAATAATTTTTCTGAATCTTCACTAATGGCTCCTACTTTGGGCAATTCTAAGACTCAACAGTTATCTTTTTAATAGCACTTTCAGTCATTTATTGTAATTAGTCTTTTTCCCTGAGGTTTGCCCCAAGGGATCACTTGTCCCTTGACAACAGGATTATTTCTTTGCACCATTTCCTGTCCAGTACCTTGTTCATATAAGGCATTCAATTATTATTTAAAACAATGAATAAATAAGTTAATTCTGATAATGTCTCCTTAGTCTTAATACTAAGGTAATTTTATTTTCAGAATTTTAAACTTTCAATAGAATTTTAGCTAAAATTTAGATAATCAGTTTGCACATATTTGTTTCTATAGAAATTCTCTTAAATATATATCATTTTGTGTCTTCATTGTACTACTATTTTAAAAACAGCAGGTTTATTTCTGTTAAACTTTGCCTACAAAGCTCCTCTTTATACCACAAGATTGCCAAGGTCTTTTAAAATAAGATCAAATTCACTGCTTTTTTAATGTAATAAGTATCTCTTTACAAACTTGGTGTCATCTAAAAATTCAATAAGAATGTATTTTAATTCATCATCCTAGATGCTAACGCCATTACAGTACGAAATAGGACAGGATGGTCAAGCCAATGTCCAGCATAACCTTGCTGCACTCCCTTCAAATCTTACCTGTAACTTTAAATAATACATGAATCGTGAATCAATAGTTGGATTTACAAGACCTGATATGAAGAACTGACTCCTTGGAAAATACCCTGATGCTGGGAATGATTGAAGGTGGGAGAAGAAGGAGACAACAGAGGATAAGATGACTGGATGTCATCATCGACTCAATGGACATGAGTTTTAGTAAACTCTGGGAGTTGGTGATGCACAAGAAGACCTGGCGCTGCAGTGCATTGGGTCGCAAAGAATCGTGAGTGACTGAATTGACTAACTGACTGATCTGCGTTTACCTCTACTCTTTCTATAAGGAGCCCTGTAATCCTTAAACTTTCATATTCAGGTCCCTTGTACATGGATATTTATCAAAATAACATGTATCACAGAATCCATTTTAGGGTAATCTTCAATAGAATTTGCATTCCAAACAAGCAGGATGTTTGAAATTGTGATCATCCCTGGTGGTCTGTACCAGCTTTCTGCCTCTCTTAATTTAGCAAGTTGAAATATGGATACAATTGGAAGGTGTTTCCTGATCTTCTCCTTTATGATTCTGCCTTAGAAGACCATGTCTACTGGTATCTCTAAACTATGAAGTCTACTGGGATCAATTATGTTTATCTATGAGTTAGACTTCAGCAAACTTGTACTATTGCTACAATTATATATAAAATATATAAATCTTGAACAACTTTATGTTCTATTATACATAACAATGATTTAGTATACCTATTGTTTGTACTCCTTTTAATTTTAACATCCAAGTTCCTTTTTCCCCTTCACATTTGACTCTTCATGTCATGTTATCGTCTACATTTATGTTCACATATGTTTATAATTTTATAATGTTCTAATTACTTTTAAATATTTTTAAAGTTTCATTTTTATTAATGTTTTATTTCACTGACTTTCATTTATCTTTCCTGTTTGTCATCTCTATTTTTCATTTTTAAAATATAATCTCACTTTTTTACTTTTATGTTTCCTCCTATCTTATTGTTTAAATAGTTGCTCTCAATTTTTATTTTCTTAAAACCTTTAAGTATACATATTTAAGCATTTTATAAATAGTCACTATTTTTAAAACTTTTCTTTTGTCCAGATGTTTGTTCCTGCATTTTCCAAACTTTGGGAAACCATCTTCCTACTTAATATTAAAATGAAATCTGCATATTTTTATGTAACCTGGGAATAATACCTGAATTCCATACTACAGATCAGAAAATCTCATGGCTCCCCAAGTATTTCTGAGTATGCCACAGAAGTATATATTTAAATATATATTACAATGTATTCATCCATCTCTCCTTTTCTGTGAAGCTTTTTAGTTTGATGTAGTTCCACTTGCACATTTTTGCTTTTGTTGCCTTTGATTTTTGTGTCAAACCCAAAGAAAACCTATTTCAAGGAGCTTACTATCTATGTTTTCTTCCAGAAATTTCATGGTTTCCTGCATTACAAAATTTACCTTACAGCCTAGGTCACTGTGCATAGGATTTCTAATAGTTACTTTTTTGCCTGGCCTCATTAATGCCAGAGTAGAGGTTAGGGCAGGGGAACAGACAGAAACAGTTTTGTTCAATTATCTGTTTATAAAGACATTAAATCAAATGAGGAAATTAAGGAAATCAATACTGAATACAGTTGCTCCTTGGGTATGTTCTGTGAATCTATTTCTTTAATAATCAGTCGTCAGTTGCTTTTAAAAATACAGTGTGATGATCAGGCAAATAAAGATATTTTTCAAGATAATCTCTATTTAACCAAAGTAGGATAAGATGTTCATGTCTGATGGGAATGTTTCCTCTGATTTTGTAAACAGCATGGTATATATTGTTCAGTAAATTTGAAGAATGTAAAAAATGTACATCTCTGTAACCACTGGGTATAAGAGACTTCTCTGAAGAATACCAACTTCCTTCTATCAAATATGTTTCCAGACATGCTGAGATATAATATTCATTTAAGAATGAGATTTGT
This sequence comes from Neotragus moschatus, assembly GCA_006410615.1. Taxonomy (NCBI): domain Eukaryota; kingdom Metazoa; phylum Chordata; class Mammalia; order Artiodactyla; family Bovidae; genus Neotragus; species Neotragus moschatus. Next base: position 24,811 of record SJYA01000447.1, on the reverse strand, counting down.
AGTCTAGAACTGAGAGCTATTTGACATAGATGAATTGCACAGTTGAAACAAAGTTTGGGCCATTATTAACATAACTATGTATCCTTTGCTTTCTTACTCTGTATTGTTGGGGGAATATGTATATTTAAGATGACTATTAAGTTGTACACATTCTTTGAAAGTGTTCCAAGTTAAGCTAAGATTATCATCATGAGGGAACTTTTTCTTTAAAGATATCAAATCTAAAAGCAATACTAATACTCATTCAATGAAATAGATGATAGACATTTAAATTATTTTAAAATAGTGAGGCTATTCACTCAAATTGAAAGCAAGGTAAAAGCCCCCCAACCATCACATTTTTTGCATGCAGTTTTAGGGGATTTAGTGGATAGTAGACAGAATTAGAGCTGCTTTCAAAGATTTGATATTAAACACAGTTTGATTTCTCCTAGAGAGATAAATTAGGAGCTCATCACAAATTGGATTAGAACATGAGCATGTAAAGCCACCTGAAAGGGAGAAAATGTGTCCAGCTCAAGGAGACAATGGTGTCATCAGTAGTGGCTACTGCTCTGGGAGATGCAGAGCTGTGACTCACTTCCATAGCCCCGNATTAGGAGCTCATCACAAATTGGATTAGAACATGAGCATGTAAAGCCACCTGAAAGGGAGAAAATGTGTCCAGCTCAAGGAGACAATGGTGTCATCAGTAGTGGCTACTGCTCTGGGAGATGCAGAGCTGTGACTCACTTCCATAGCCCCGGGTTGAAAGGAGCAAGTTCGGCTCCATCAGGAACTGGAGCTCTCTAAACAGAAAAGCTCCCCTGCAGCCAGAACACGCAACAATGCCAAGCCTCAGGCTTGCTTCATACCTGTAGATCTTTTTAACATTTCATCAGTTTAAGCTCCAGATTACCCAGGGAAACCACTTGATTTACTCTGGCATTTCCTCAATTCCTGACACGTTTAGATTTTAGTATCTAGGCATGATAGAAATAATCGCCTTCAAATGCCCAGTCATAAATAATTGTTTTGAAATCTTGAAAAGTTTTTTCATTTATTCTCTCGTGATGCTACTTAACTTTATCAGCAATATACCTTATTTCATACCTTTCTTTTCACACTTACAACAACAGATATACACCNGACAATGGTGTCATCAGTAGTGGCTACTGCTCTGGGAGATGCAGAGCTGTGACTCACTTCCATAGCCCCGAGTTGAAAGGAGCAAGTTCGGCTCCATCAGGAACTGGAGCTCTCTAAACAGAAAAGCTCCCCTGCAGCCAAAACACGCAACAATGCCAAGCCTCAGGCTTGCTTCATACTTGTAGATCTTTTTAACATTTCATCAGTTTAAGCTCCAGATTACCCAGGAAAACCACTTGATTTACTCTGGCATTTCCTCAATTCCTGACACGTTTAGATTTTAGTATCTAGGCATGATAGAAATAATCGCCTTCAAATGCCCAGTCATAAATAATTGTTTTGAAATCTTGAAAAGTTTTTTCATTTATTCTCTCGTGATGCTACTTAACTTTATCAGCAATATACCTTATTTCATACCTTTCTTTTCACACTTACAACAACAGATATACACCTTCATAATCTTTTGTCTAAAGAACTGTCGTTCTTCAAAGCTCTATTTATTAACTTTATTAACCTCAATTCAGTATGTCACCAGATTTAGGTTCTTAAAATGCAAATCTGCTCATGATTCAGAGCAAATGCAGTATTGTCATGATACCTATTTAAAATAGGCAAAATTTCAAATTATTGTTTGACATATAAGGCTATTAGTTGACCCTAATTTAACTCTGGGGCTGCTGAAGTGGTTCAGTGATAGCAAGAGATACAAGTTCCATCACTAGGTTGGAAGATCCCCTGGAGAAGGAAACAGCATCCTACACCAGTATTCTTGTCTGTAAAATCCTATGAACAGAAGAGCTTGGTGGGTTACAGTCCATGGGGTCACAAAGAGTTGCACACTACTCATTGACAGAGGAAGCAGCAATTAAACTTTATTAATTCTGACAACAGACTCACAAATACCTCAGATTTCTATAAATCTTACTTTTAGGCCTAATCCTTCCTAGTTTCAATTTTGCATTTGTGCTAGTTCTTTTTCCCATCTAGAATGTATTTCTCATTGTCTCTTAATAACACCTTATCTTCTATTAGGACTGGTTTTTTTTTTTTTTNAACAGACTCACAAATACCTCAGATTTCTATAAATCTTACTTTTAGGGCTAATCCTTCCTAGTTTCAGTTTTGCATTTGTGCTAGTTCTTTTTCCCATCTAGAATGTATTTCTCATTGTCTCTTAATAACACCTTATCTTCTATTAGGACTGTTTTTTTTTTTTCCTTAATCTTTAAAAATTCCTTTATTTTATATTAGACTATGTTTATAATGTTGTGCTAGTTTCAGATAGAGCAATATTCCTGGAAACTTCTCCTAAATTTTTCAGACAGATTATTATTTTACTTGCATGTTAAATCACATAACTTTATATTAATATATATATACACACAGGTATGTATGTATCTTTAATTCTTATCATATGCTATTAAAATTTTTTACTTGAACATTTTTACCACCTAACATTTTACCTCATGAGAAAGGACCACATTTATGTCTTCTGAATTTGAAGCATACAAGAAATCATGTTAATTATTATGTATTAATATAAATACATTGTCTGAATAAATGTATTCAACAGACTGAATTAGACCATTGAAATGAGTCATCAATCACTGCAGCTTTAAGGGTCTGTAAGTGGGGAAATTCTGGTTATGGGAGACATTCTAATCTATGTAGATGTTGTAATTGAGCATTACATCTAGTGCATGTTTACTTCTCTGTCTCCATTTAATAAAATATAAAATTCTTGATGGAAATGACTGTCTTATTTAACATTGAGTTCTGAGTGCTTATAAAAGAGGTATTAGGTATTGGTATTCATTCATTCATTCATTCACTAAGAAACTATGTGTTGAACACTTGTTGTGTACAAAGCATAACCCCTCAGTGCAGGAGTACAGCAGTGGGTTAGAAGAGATGAAGATCCTATCTGGTAAAGCTCAGTATTATGTACAATAAAAGATGAAGATAAGTAGTACTGGGATGATGGAAGCAGGGTTGTTATTTTAGAGATGAAGTAAGAAAAAGCCCCTCTGATAAGGTAACAAGCCAAAAAGAGTTGAAGAATCAAGACAAGTAGATAATCTAAGGAGATACATATCAGTGAGAGAGAAAGAGGCCTCTGAGAAGCCCTGAGGTGGGAAAGGGCTAAGGAGGCTCAAGGAATGTCTGAAGGCCCGTGTGGCTGGTGTGACTGGTGGAAGAGAAGAGAAGGGCTGAGTTCAGAGCTGATGTAGGAGCCAGGATCATTTATGTCTTTTGGATTCACTTCTATTCCCTCTCCATTTATTCCAAACCAATCCCAGGGGTGTTATTAAAATGCAAATTGGAATATGTCAAGATCTTATTTCAAAATTTTTTTTGGCTTCTCGTTACTTAAGAGAAAACAGAAAGACCCTTAATATTCCCATAAAACCCTGCAAAAATTATCCCCAGTTTGCCTCCAAGGGCTGGTATTACCACCCTTGTTTTCAGCTCTCTCCTCCCAAACACATTTCTGTCTCATAAATGTCGTTTTTCACCCCACCTCAGGAAAGCTGCCTGAATTACATTCTCAGTCTGGAACCCTTTCTCCTTTCACAGTTTCTTTCACTGGCTGTTTCCTCTGTATCCCTCAGACGTCATCTTAAATATTACCACTTTAGACAAGCTTTCCCTAATGACTCAGTTTATGACCACCTACTACCCAATAGCTCTCTATTTAATTATGTGTTAAATGTTTATTTTTCTCACTAGTTCATAAACACTGTAGAAGCAGGACTATTATCTGATATAGGATATTACCGCAGTATCTACCATGATACAGGTATATGTAATGAATGCTTGATTATGCTTTTGGTTGGATAAATAGATGGGTGGATGAATGAATGATGTGCTTTTGTTAGGTTAAAAAAAAAAATTAGGGACTTTCCTGGTGATCCAGTGGCTAAGACTTTGCAATCTCAATGCAGGTGGATAGAGTTTAATCCCTGGTTGGGGAACTAGATCTCACATGCCAAAGCTAAAATTACCACATGCCACAATGAAGATCGAAGATCCCATGTGCTGCAACTAACACCTGGTAAATCCACATAAACAAATAAATAAAATAAAAAATTAACAAATAAAAAGCAAATGCCAGTTGTACTGTTATATAGTGCTAGCAGGATTTTTCTAGTAAATTAATTCTCAAATCTTGACCCTTGGAATAAACTGTGATTTCTCTCACACTACTCCTGTGATTCTGTGGAAAGGGAAGATCACACAGGTGCTCTGAAGGGCACAGACTGTAATTATACAAATAATAAATATTATCATTACTAAAGACTTGTTTTTATTTTTCTAAAGCTGTCATTAATCAGCTGATGATTTTCTATAACTTAAAAACATAGTTATTATACCAATGTTTATGACAAGAAAGTTGTACACAATAATCTATCCTATTTCATTTCCTCAGTTTATGACTTAAAGGGAAAAAAAATCTAAGACTTTTAAAACTCAGAAGAATGAATACAGCAGGTAGTGGCATGAGCAATGATTAATATTTTTAAATATTGTTTTGAAAATAATATGTCAAGTGCTCAAACCACACAAGTACAAAATAAATATCTATAAAATGAAGGAACATTTTAAATCATTTAATTAATTCTATTATCTGTTCTTTAAATTCAGTTTCCTCGATGAAAATGTGATTATGCAGGCATGTACTTCTTTTATCTAAGACAAAAATACTCGTATTGTTGTTAAAGTAAAAGCTGCTTGATTCAAAATAGAAAAATCAATGATATTTTTCATGGATATACTAAAATGTTTAAAACAACTGATTAGGTTTTTATTTGTGAAACTCAGAAATCCACTGCACTCCATTTGTAAGAATGCTGATACTAAGGTCTATTTTCTCTTAGTATTTTGCAGCCAATTTATCCATAGTGACCCCAGTACACAGTGATTTACAGACTCACTAGTTTTATAAATTCACAATAATTTCACACAGATTCACACAATAACAATATTATCAGTCACCCCTTCCTTGGAGAAATATTTCAAAAAAAGCAAGTCAATAACTTTAATGGATGTTTCTACCACCATTGAGAAAACTGTTATTGATTTCAAATGATATATACTCTAGTCCATACCTAATCCATCATTACTAGCTACAGTCTATGGATTTATAGAAATAAATAATCTGAAATTATCTCAAAAGGAGACAAGATATGCCCATATCTGTTTAAATTCTGAGTGCAAGCAAGTGTCAATAATTCCTTTCTTCTAAAATAATATATTCTGCATTTTATTAGAAAGGCATATTATGATGAACTTTTCCCATAGCTTTGTTGAAGTCAACTGGAAGCCTACTTTTGTTCTCTTGGAAAATTTGTGCATCTGAGTGAAAGGTAGGGGTGGCTACTCATATACAAACTGAGCAGTATATCTATTTATAATAAAAAGAGATTGAGAAGTCACTTTTCACTGTATGAATTCTTGATTTTTTTAAATAAGAATAGCCTCTTTTAAAATAGAGATAGTTCTCATTTATTCATAAAGCAGATATGTTTCCATAAAGAGCTAAATCACTTATTTATTTATTTATTTTATTTTATTTATTATTGTTTTTTGTATTTTAAATCCTGTATTATTAACCAAAGTGAAATAGGATATGGAAATAATGAAGGACTCCAGAGAAATAAATTACATCTAACTCAGATTCTCTCACTAATTACCTGNCTTTTAAAATAGAGGTAGTTCTCATTTATTCATAAAGCAGATATGTTTCCATAAAGAGCTAAATCACTTATTTATTTATTTATTTTATTTTATTTATTATTGTTTTTTGTATTTTAAATCCTGTATTATTAACCAAAGTGAAATAGGATATGGAAATAATGAAGGACTCCAGAGAAATAAATTACATCTAACTCAGACTCTCTCACTAATTACCTGTATGACTAACTTCTGTATTCTCTAGATTAGCTATTAACTGGTTATAATACATGCCTTACCTCCTTCCAATATTTTTTTTAATTTTTTTTTCCAACTCAGGTGTATTTCTTTATTTTATATAAAAATTTTCACCTGCTACTTTCTTTCCCTTGTGCTTCCTAGTCTTGTCTCTAATTAGAACAGTTTCAACAAAGAAAAGAACTGTTTAAATTTGGCAATAAGAAGGGTTTTTGAAAGTTGCAATACTTTTTTTTTGACTATCAATCCTNTTTAATTTTTTTTTCCAACTCAGGTGTATTTCTTTATTTTATATAAAAATTTTCACCTGCTACTTTCTTTCCCTTGTGCTTCCTAGTCTTGTCTCTAATTAGAACAGTTTCAACAAAGAAAAGAACTGTTTAAATTTGGCAATAAGAAGGGTTTTTGAAAGTTGCAATACTTTTTTTTTGACTATCAATCCTTGGAATATTTCTTGATTCTGTACCTCTCTACATTTCTGAACCACAAAAGTTACTTTATTCATATATAATTTTTTCCATTTGTTCTAGGAAATGTTTCAAGATTATCAGGGATTTTTACTTGAATTCTCTTTCATTTGTGTGTTCTTTGCTTTGGGTGATAGGGATTGAAGGTTTCTTATTTATTTTATAAGTACATCTACATGAAACAAATCACTCAGTGCATTTGGTTTATATTAAGCCTGTGAGTTGTTCAAAATCTTAATTTTACTTTCCCCTGAATGTCCACAAACTACTATTTCTTAAAAAAAGTCACTATTTTGCTAAAATAAAGATATTTTTATTTATATTTCCATATCTGCTATTATTTATTGTGGCTTTCCAAAGGCCTAAAACTCTTTGAGATACACTGTCATTCTGTAACTCACCTCAGCACAAAGGTAACTCTGATAAAATGAAGATTTGCTCCTTTTAAGATATATGCCCTCAAATTTTAGGGACAAGATCAGTGTCTAGATGTGCCTCATTGGGATTAAAATATCACTGTATCAATTATCATCAGAGCCTGAAGATGCTTCATGGTAGAAAATAAGTAAATAGATAATGTGGATGGATGCTTTAGGGAAAATCTCTAGGCAGGAGTAAAAATGGTGATCTCTGCCATTATACGTCAGATGTAGGAGAAAATGTCAGGACTGCTTGTGTTTTCCAATATTTTAAAGCTTCATCTTAACCTTATATGTACATTGTTTTACACAGATGCACCACAAACAAGAGAGATGGAAGTGGCACTGCTTTTAAAAGTATCTTCTCCCATTCATTTGAGTCTTTGTCTTCCCACCTGGGTTTCCCTGGTGGCTNTTGGTAATAAATTTTCTTCCAAGGAGTAAGCATCTTTTAATTTCATGGCTGCAATCACCATCTGCAGTGATTTTGGAGCCTAAAAAAGTAAAGTTTGACACTGTTTCCACTGTTTCCCCATCTACTTCCCATGAAGTGATGGGACCAGATGCCATGATCTTTATTTTCTGAATTTTGAGCTTTAAGCCAACTTTTTCACTCCCCACTTTCCCTTTCATCTACCATATTAGCCAATCAATTTTCTTCTCAGTTATGTTGCTTTTGTTGGCTTCTCTTCCCATGAGATCCTCCCACAGAGAGAATATTTCCATGACATTGTCTCCCACCAGGAGAAACTTTTATTAAATAAGATTATTTTATTTTATTAATTAAATATGTTGAGCAGTTATATTAGTTTTCAAAATTAGTTTTTTAGATTTTGTAGTAGAAATCTAATGACCATAAGCACAGATGCTTAAAGCAGCACAAATTTATTATCTTATGGTTTTGTAGTTCAGAAATCTGAGATGAATTTCACCGTGCTAAAAATTAAAGGTGCCAGCAGAGTCACACTTTCTTATACAGGCTGGGGAGAATCTGTTTCTTTGCTTTTCATACACCTACAGGGTGACCTCATTCCTTAGCTGATGACTTTAATCCTCCATCTTTGAAAGCCAGCAACTGTATCACCCTGAATTTATTTGCATATTCACATCTCACCTTAGTTTGACATTTCTGTCTTACTTTCTCAATAAGGGCCCTTTTGGTTACATTGGTCCTACCTGGATAATCCAAGATAACCTTCCTATTTTAAAGACATGTCATTAAAATCTTATTTTTTTATCTGCTACCTTAATTCTCCTTTGCCATGTGTTGATAGTTTAATAAATTCAAAGCTTCCAGGATTAGGATTTAGACATCTTTGTTGGGCTCTTGAATAGCAGTGCTAGTCAAGCAGTTATCAAGTTTCAATAATTTTATTATATATATTTCCAGCTTGATGAATATAATTGCAAAAAAATACGAAGTAATTTCATGAATAACACCTGTCTTTGATGTTAAGAACATAATTCACTTCTGGCAGTTTCCACATGGAAACATTGTTGCACATCTTGAACATCTCATGTGATTAGATTGCTATTTGTTATAAAGCATTGGCCTGTATTATCCTAAACACTGATATCAATTTTCATCCCCCAAGTCAAGGGGGCATATGCCTCCTTTATCTTCTGAATTTTACCATGAAAATTGTGGGCACTGTATTCAATACATTCTTATTCTTTCTCCTCTCCATTATGGTCTTTCTCTAGCCATTATGGGACAGATGTAAATAATCCTTTTAGGCATATCTAAATTAAATTGGCCATCCTTCTACTATATAGTTAATCCACTGAATCTGATTTTATCCCCCATTTTTCTCCTATTAATTAATTATTTGATCTCAGAAGTGATGTATTATTCACGTTTCTAGTCACCTGTCCTAAAATTTCAGGCTGAAGATAACAGCCTTAATTTCTGCAAAAGAAGAAATCAGTTACAGAATTTTTTAATAGTCAACACAGAAGTGGTATAGTAAATTGATATGACACAAAATCATTGATTATTTTAAAAATGGAAGTTTATAGTGTTTTTAAAGTGTTCTTTGAAATTAGATAAAATATTTTTAAATAATTGCGAAGAGGAAAGATAACTTCCAGGATGGGATAATGCTCTCTAATTTGTATATAACTTTCTGAAAGGAATTATTTGTGATACCTTCTGTTTCTACCTGACATACATTAATTTTAGTTGATGTTGGAGTTAAAGATTTTAAGCCTTCTTTGAGTAAAATTTCATTATTCTGAAATTTGTGTAACCAGGGTTTCATATCAATAAGAGTTATATTCATTAAAGGGAGGGAAATCTCAAAATTAGAATGTTATTATTGACCAAATTTATACTGCTATTTCTAAGTAATTAAAATTGATCATGTTCCGGATCAAATGAACATTTTGCAAATTATTTCATAATGNAGATTTTAAGCCTTCTTTGAGTAAAATTTCATTATTCTGAAATTTGTGTAACCAGGGTTTCATATCAATAAGAGTTATATTCATTAAAGGGAGGGAAATCTCAAAATTAGAATGTTATTATTGACCAAATTTATACTGCTATTTCTAAGTAATTAAAATTGATCATGTTCCGGATCAAATGAACATTTTGCAAATTATTTCATAATGGCACTGGAATGCAGATATAGCCTGTTTAATTGTTCACAGAAAACCACTGATGTCTTCTATCAATTTGTTGTTTGCGTTAGCTTTGAATTTCAGATATTCTAAATCCTTTACTTATGTAACTTGCCAATAATTATTTGGTCATACAAATGACACTTTAAGAATTGGTCTTTCCAGGAAGAATGTAAGTGACAGTCATTTTATGGAAGATTTCAGTAAATACCTCCAAGACCTTCACTGAAATGCCATTTGGACTATATATAATACATATTATTATATATACTATTGGGACAAAGTAAACATTTATTGAATTAAAATGAACTCCTAGTGTCCTCTCCAGAATGTAAAAAACTAGAAGGAACCTCCACTCTTACATAAAGAGCTGGACTAACATCAAATTCACAACTTTTTGAATCCACAGAAAACTATGGTTATAGAATAAACTGACTGAAAATTTAAGGAGATACACTGCTTACAGGAAGAGAAGAAATGCTGAAACTCACCCAGCTGAGGTAGAAGCAACCCCAGTAAGCAGCTGTTGAAACTGTGAAACCCTTGGGAGCTGCAGAAATTGGAGACAGTTTGTAAAATGTTGTCAGTTGTTTCTCCACAAACCTGCTAGAAACACACTGAAAAGATGAGAAAGAGCCTGGAGCTGTGCAATTGTGGTACAGACCTGTTATAGAAGGGGCGAGCATCTGTATGGCAGGGACAAGTAATTCTGACCAGATCCTTTCCTTTAACTCCACCATAAAATACTGTTTTGCAAAGAAAGAATAATGCTGTTGACTTTAGTTGGTGAACATCTATTCCAGATAAGGGAAAGCAATGAGGAATGAGAGGTAAAGGAACCTCCTGGGGAAGGGAGCAGAATTAAGTACTGATCCCAAAATTCCAGGCAGGGAAGGAAAAGAACTAAGAATGTTCTATCCCCTGGAGTCACAGACATGGCACATTCCTGAGACTGAATCTTAAACTCAAGAACAAAGACTACTTCCCTCCACACATCACCAACCTAGATGGTGTGAATTACAATGACAGAAGCATACTGCTAGGAGGACAGAAGACGAATAGCATACAAAAATACTGTCTCTGAGTTACAGAAGAATGGGAAACCTAAAATTCAGAATCAAATGAATTTTGCTGTAATAAAGTACCAGCCATCCTAGTACACCTGCAAATGTACACCTGCATTTGTAACCAAGGCACCTCCACTTGAAGATCTTATCAGGAAAACATGAAGACATTTCTTTCACTCTGAGTTGATACTTACCCACTAGCGGTTCATCCTCTCCTCTTTCTCCTGATGCTTGGGTACATAAAACTGCAGACCTCACATTTTTTTAGGAAGGCTTCCTCAATGGGGAGAAGAATCCTGTTTCTGGGCTGATCCACTCAGCCCTCAATTGGCATATTATTCCATTGGGAGAAAGGAACAAGGTATACTATCAGAGTAAGTGATTAGAGGGCTTGGTATTTTCCATTTTGACTTATTTTAGTCAGCTACTCCAACATTCAAAATGTCAGCTCACTCCAAGATCAGCAGAGCTCCAGACAAATGCCAGACATGAAAACACAGATTCAATAAGCTCAAAGAACACCAAGAAGAAAAATGCAAAGAAACAAAGAGACAATATGCTCAGACCCAGGCACATTGTATAGAAACTTTTGAACATTAAAAAAAGGGGGGAGGGGGATGTGAAGGCAAAAAATTATTGCAGACATCTTGGGAATCACAGAAGCCAAAAATAAAGGGATGACATCTTAAAAGTGCTCAAATGGAAAAACAAAAACAATCACTGTTTACAATAATGTAACTAGTGACTATTTCAAACATAAAAGTAAAATAAACCCTCAAACAAAACCCTAAAGCATCCATGCCAGCAGACCTACTATAAAATAAATGGTAACAAAAACTCTTATCATAGACAGAATACAGTACCAGACTGAAAGATGGGTCTATAAAAATGGGTGAATGGTGTTACAACAAAACAGAGTGAGATAAAATCAAATTTAATTTTCCTGTTTTAATTATTAGAAAATTGCCTAAATTAATATGGTAGCAATTTATTATATATATATATGTTTATAGCATATATAGATAATATTAAAAATAGCATAAAGCATGCAGGGAGAAATTACAAATATGATACTTGAAGCCATTACTCTCTATGTACAGTATGATAGTATTATTTGAATTTGAACCATTATAACTTAAATATATATTTTTTCAAATTTTATTTGTCTATTTGTTTTTAATTGAAACATATATGTATGATATTATATTAGTTTCGGGTATCCTACATAGTGATTTGACATTTGCATACACTATGAAATGATCACCACAGTAAATCTAGTATTGATCTATCCCCATAGAAAGTTATTAAAATATCATTGACAATGTACCTTAGGCTGTATATCACAACCCCAAGCCTTAATTATTTTATAACCAGAGNTTGACATTTGCGTACACTGTGAAATGATCACCACAGTAAATCTAGTATTGATCTATCCCCATAGAAAGTTATTGAAATATCATTGACAATGTACCTTAGGCTGTATATCACAACCCCAAGCCTTAATTATTTTATAACCAGAGGTATGTACCAGTTAATCCCCTTATATATTTCACACCCTTATCTGTCTCCTCTCTCGTAATCACCTATTTATTCTCTGTATTTAGGAGTTTGGTTCCATTGTTTTCATGTTTGTTGTGTTTTTTACATTTCATATAAAAGTGAGATCATATGGTAGGTATCTTTCTCTGACTTATTTTAATTAGCATAATAATCTTCAGATTCATCTGTGCTATCATGAATGACAAGATTTCATTTTTATGTCAAGGTTATTTTCCATTATGAGAGTGTGTGTACACACACACCACACCTAGTTCCCATTCACCTATCAATATGGTAGGTTCCATATCTTGCTTCTGCATTTTGACTACAGAAAATGATTCAGCAATAAACACTGACATGCACATCTTTTATAATTAATGTTTTAACTTTCTTCAGGTAAATATCCAGAAGTGAAATCACTGATTCATAAAGCAGTTCTAATTTAAAAATTTAGAGGAATGTTCATACTGCTTTCCATTGTGACTGCACAAATTTACAATTTCAGCAACAATGCACAAAAATTCCCTTTTAATTCACATCATTGTCAACATTTGTTATTTGTTGTCTTTTGGTGACAGCCATCCTTATGGTATTCCACTGCAGTTTATTTTTCATTTTAGTGATGATTAGTGGATGTTGAGCATCTTTTGATGTGCCTATTGGCCATTTATAGGCCTTCTTTGGAAGAACGTCTGTTAAGGTCATCTGTCCATTTTTAATTAGGTTATTTGTCTTCTGATGTTGAGTTGTATGAGTACTTCATATATTTAGATTATCACTCTTATCTAATATATCATTTGCAAATTTTCTCTCTCATTTTAAGTTGCTTTTGCATTTTCTTGGTAGTTTCCTTCCCCGTGCCAAAACAAAAATAATATTTTTTTAATTGGAGCATAGTTGATTAATAATATTGTGCTTGTTATAGTTGTATAGCAAAGTGATTCAGTTATCCATATATGTGTGCTATGATTCATGGGGTCGTAAAAAGTCAGACACGACTAAGCAACTGAACTGAACTGATTCTTATTTCAAATTATTTTTCTATTTAGATTATTACAGAATTTTGAGCAGAGNATAATATTTTTTTAATTGAAGCATAGTTGATTAATAATATTGTGCTTGTTATAGTTGTATAGCAAAGTGATTCAATTATCCATATATGTGTGCTATGATTCATGGGGTCGTAAAAAGTCGGACACGACTAAACAACTGAACTGAACTGATTCTTATTTCAAATTATTTTTCTATTTAGATTATTACAGAATTTTGAGCAGAGTTCCCTGTGCTTTATAGTAGGTCCTTGTTGGTAATCTATTTTAAATATAGAAGTGTATACCTGTCAATTCCAAACTCCCAATCTATCCTTCACCTTGACCCTTCCTTCCTGGTAACCATAAGTTCATTGTCTAAGTCTATGAGTCTATTTCTGTTTTGTAAACAAGTTCATTTGTATCATTTTTTTACATTCTGAATTTAAGCAATATGATATTTATCTTTCTCTGACTTACTTCACTTGGTATGATAACCTCTAGATCTATCAATGTTGCTACAGATGGCATTACTTAATTCATTTTAATGACTGAATAATATTCTATTGTATTTATATATCGCATATTTATCCATTCATCTGTCAATGGAAATTTAGGTTTCCATGTCTTGACTACTATAAACAGTGCTGCAATGAATACTGGGGTGCGTGTCTCATTTTGAACCATGTTTTTCTCCAGATCTATGGTCAAGAGTGGGATTGTTGGATCCTATGGTAGCTCTTTTTTAGTTTTTTTAAGGAATTCCTATACTGTTCTCCATAGCGGCTACACCAATTTACACTCCGACCAGCAGTGTAGGAGGGTTCCCTTTTCTCAACACCCTTTCCAGCATTTATTATTTATAGATTTTTGATGATGGCCATTCTGACTGGTGTGAGGTGATACCTCCTCATTGTAGTTTTGGTTTATATTTTTCTATAAATTAGCAATGTTGAGTATCTTTTCATTGGCCATCTGGATGTCCTCTTTGGAGAAACATCTATGTAGATCTTTTACCCATTTTTTGATTGGGTTGTTTGTTTTTTCGATATTGAGCTGCATGTGCTAAATTTTGAAGATTAATCTTGGATGTACAGTTTGCAAATATTTTCTCCCATTTCATGGGTTGTCTTTTCTATTTGTCTATGATTTCTTTTGCTATGCAAAGGTTTTGAGTTTAATTGTGTCCCATTTGTTTATTTTTGTTTTTATTTCCATTACTCTAGGAGATGGCTTGGAAAAGACCCTGCTGTGATATATCAAAGTGTGTTCTGCCTATTTTTCCTGTAGGAGTTTTATAGCATCTGGTCTTACATTTAATTANTCTATTTGTCTATGATTTCTTTTGCTATGCAAAGGTTTTGAGTTTAATTGTGTCCCATTTGTTTATTTTTGTTTTTATTTCCATTACTCTAGGAGATGGCTTGGAAAAGACCCTGCTGTGATATATCAAAGTGTGTTCTGCCTATTTTTCCTGTAGGAGTTTTATAGCATCTGGTCTTACATTTAATTATTTAATATATTTTCAGTTTATTATTGTACATGGTGTTAAAGAATGTTCTAATTTCAATATTTTACCATGCAGCCATCCAGTTTTCCCATCACTATTTATTGAAGAGACTGGCTTTCCTCCATTACTTAATCTTGCCTNATAATTATCCTTCCTTATACATGTAATTGTCATCTATTTTCACAGCTGTCAGGTTTTGTTTGAAAAACCCAAAATGTTCATACTTATGCTGAGGGCGGTTTGAGTTGCTCACATTATTGCAATTCTACATATTATTTTTGTGGAATGATGTTACACATCTTTTGGAGAAAAAAATACAAGGATCTATTTAGTTTATAGGCCGAGAAGAAAGATCTCAAGTTCATGGAGTACGCATAAGTTCAAATGTACTGCTCCTGCTGCTGCTAAGTCACTTCAGTCATGTCCGACTCTGCGACCCCACAGACAGCAGCCCACTAGGCTCCCCCGTCCCTGGGATTCTCCAGGCAAGAGTAAAGGGAGAAAGGATAGGCTATTCACTCGAGTATTCTTGGGCTTTCCTGGCTCAGACAGTAAAGAATCTTCCTGCAAGGTAGGAGACCTGGATTCAATCCATGGGTTGGGAAGATCCCCTGAAGGAGGGCATGGCAACCCACTCCAGTATTCTTGCTTGGAGAATCCCCATTGACAGAGGAGTCTGGTGAGCTACAATCCATGGTGCCACAGAGAATCGGACATGATGGAGTGACTAAGCACAGCACTGTACAGATAAAATATAGACTCATGTTTTCTATTTAGGCAGACTATCAGGAAACTTGTGATACCTAGTAGGCACTGCTACCATATCCCTTCCTATCTGTACTTTAGTTTCTGCAGTATCACAGTGGGATCTACATGGCATAGCTTGTGATTTTCAGAAGCAGGCACTGAGATAGAGTTTGGCATACAAGATGTTTCCTAATGATAAACACCTATGGAAAAGATGGAGGAAAAAAAGCAGAGAGCAGAGAAAAAAGTTTAACTGCAATGTTGGCTCAACAAAGGCTTGGTCAAATTTATATGGGGATAGCTGGAACATATATAACCCATAAGAGGAAACCCACATTGGGTCAAAGTAGCGGGGTGTTTGCACTCATACCTCAACTATTCGTTGGATGTTTGCTGCTCTGGTTAGCATATGTCCTTTAATGTGATTCTCTGCAGATAAGGTCTATTAAATATTATGCTGGAGCTGAAAACTGTCTGCTAACAACTGAGGTAACAAGTAGTTCTTTGAGGAGAAATATAGTTAGTGCATTTCTATGTCCATCACAATGTGATATTATGGAGGATATTCTAGCCAAAGACAAATCTACTTCAGAAATCATTCAGTTTATAAAGGCAGAAGAAAAATAGAATCATAAGGACAAGATAACTGTATAATGTCATTTTGGCCAAGGAGTTTCCACAAAGACACACTTTTCATTACTATTACAGTGAATCATAATGTGGTTTGGCATACAATATCATGTCATAATCCGTTTTTTTCCCTACTATACTCCAGATTGTGTGTGTGTATGTGTGTAGAAGAGCACTCATATATATGTTCCATTTTGCTCACACACACACACACATATATATATACACACACACACACACATTGCCTATTGCATTTCAATGACTACGATGCCAATTAGATTTTTTCTTATTGTAGCAAAATTAATTACATAATTTTAAACAGTCTTCTGCCTTATTTTGTTTTGCAATGATAACATGAACTGATAAGTTTTTATTAATTACTTTGGCTCATGAAGAGGCATTTTGGTATAAAGAATTCATTTATCCTTTATCAATAAAATGAATTCCTTGATTATAATTTTTACTCCTTTACTTCATTTATTAAGTACTTCAATTGTCTTTATCTTATAGATTTTGGATATCCTCAAAATCTTTTCCATATTAATTTATAAAAACACATTTGATTGAAATGATCTCAATAATTAAGCAGAACAAATAAAAAATGGCATTTGCATCATTCTATAATAGAAATAATATGAGGTTTAGAAATTTAGCTTCTTAATGAATTGCTACTTTCATTCTTAGAGTATCTTTTTAATATAGAAATTCATTTACCTCCATTATTATTAATTATCATTGTAAATGGAACTCCATTTACTGATTGGAATGAATAAAAAAGAACATCATCCCTGTTGTAACATATTTTTTAAATGAGAAATTTTACAAACCATATTTGCAGTATTAAAATGGATCTGAATTAGTGAGTGTTTAAATTTTTAACCTAAGCACATTGTCAATGATTGTTTTCTCACCAAAAGCATTTGCTAATTCAATTCAGACACTGAACTTCCCCCACTAAATCTACAAATCTCTAATTTTATACCCAGCTAAAAACATGCCTCAAAATTAAATCCAAGTAATGATATCCTCAGACAAAAGCTAAAATAACAGTAGAATAACACTACCAAAATACCAGTTCTTCAGGCTGAATAAAATTATTCTCAGATGGACTAAAGGAGTTATGAGAGGAATTAAGATGTGTAAAAATACAAACAGATGAATAAATACAAAAGAGGTGCATTTTTTAAAGCAGTAAACCTGATATTTTAACAAGCATGAGAATCACCTTTAAAACAGATCCCTGTCAAAAAACAAATCTCTGGGTCCAACTTCTGAATAAAAACATATGTATCCATACATGTGTGTGTGTATAAAATGAATTGTAAGAAATCATCCAAAATGCAATATTGCTAGTGATGAGAGATGCAGTATAAATGCAATGTCAATATCAGTAAGATGTCTATTCCAACAATGAAGTCTACATATCTGAAGGTAAATGATTAATTCTAATTATTAGTTAGTCAATAAACCCACAAATTATATATTTTTAGTTTAAGTGAAGCAAGTTTATGGAAAGCTGGTCTGTTCATGTTCTCTAATTTCTTTGGAGACAGAATAATTTTATAATTCTGCTTATCGCCTGTATCTTCTTTTCATTTGAGACACAAGAGAAATAATCAGCATAAAATTATCCAGAAAACATATTCATTGATATTATTATCAGTGTGGCATAAAGTATCCATTTTCCAGACTTAAATTTTGTTGCCTATTAGAACAACATTCAATTAGTTATGCACATTAAATTTAGCCATACATATATTTTTTCTCCATGTCTATTNTATAATTCTGCTTATCGCCTGTATATTCTTTTCATTTGAGACACAAGAGAAATAATCAGCATAAAATTATCCAGAAAACATATTCATTGATATTATTATCAGTGTGGCATAAAGTATCCATTTTCCAGACTTAAATTTTGTTGCCTATTAGAACAACATTCAATTAGTTATGCACATTAAATTTAGCCATACATATATTTTTTCTCCATGTCTATTTTCTTTGAAAATAGGATTTTACTTTTGTGAAAACAGCATGCTTTAAAGGATTTCTATCCCAAAATCTTTTAAATGATATATATGACACCAACTGTATGGAATGCATGCACATTACATTTCATTAATTATTTTTATATTTACAGATAGCAGTGACTACACAAGAATTGAACAGGTCTTTCATAATATGATATTTTATTAAAGAAAAATTATTCTGATGTAGGCCCGCATATAATTCTGAAGTTCACAGTAAAAACATACTAAAGTTGAAATTGGCAATATTTAATGAAAGTCTACTTTTTAGAATTTAAAATATATTATTATCCGATTTAATTACCTTATTAATACAATGATGCTATACTGCTATTATTCTAATTCTGTTTTAAATATTAAGTAAATTTTATTAGAGCTAGGATTTGGGGACATGCTTCCTTTGCTTCCTTGAATGATAGAAACTATTTACAGTGAATTTCAAGATCCCTGAAATTCCATGTTATTTTTTGAAATATTTTTAGAAGTATAAAATTATGCAATCACATATAAATAAAAACAAAATTAAAGAAAATAGATCTGCTTTTTTTTTTTTTGGATAGCAGTATCAAACTGTGTGTTTGTATGTGTGGTTTATTTTATTTTATTTTTTTCCCAAGACCAAAGGATTTAAAGAAAATAGAACACATTATACATGGAAACATCAAAGTGCTTTAAAGAGAATGAATTTATAAGTTCTCATACTGTTTTCTGGGATTGGTGACTCCTATCAACTTTCAATAAAGTCAAGCTGCAGTCTAGAGTAGTGAGCCACTGACTGTGAAGTCACACTTCTTTTAAGGAAGTTCATAACATGCAATACCTTTTGGGTTTGTCTGTAGGTAAAGATATCACATAAAATTTCAGTGGCAATATTTGAGATTAAAATGAAAAGAGAAATAGTTTTGAAATTAACTTTAAAAATAGTTTCTGTAATGAATATTTTATGGAAAGCAGTTCCACCAATTAGCTCCTAGGTGTGCAGAGACCTGATAGCTGAATGCTGCCTGAGGCACATATGACTTTAGAAAAATAAATCAGCTCTGAAGAATTCAGAGGACAGGTTTGAACATGAACATAGATTAACTCACACAAAAATGAAAGGACTGAAGTATGGAGTTCTTTAAAAATTTGCAATGAGATTGTAAACTCAATTCTCAATTGCTCAGTCTGCGTAATTGGTTGGATATTTGCATGCAGAAAGACTTGGAGCCAGATGTTGATCTTTTTTTCTCACCTTATGGATTCTATCCTCCCTTTGAATTTATTATTGGCTCCTTCAAAGTAAATGTTCACTGGGGTTTCGGTTAGAGATGAAAATCTGCCACATAATTATGTTTGTTAATCTTGCTACCAGAGGATTTGATAAATGATTTGTTTCTTATTTGTGTCTTCTCAAAAAACAGTAGTTCTCATTGGCTTTCATTCCAGTAACCTCAAAAGTGATTTTAAGAGAAGCCACAGAAGCATAGAAACATTCTATAATTATGTAAACCTTTTAAATGTTTTATATAACTTGCATCATGTTCCCAAAATTGTGAGCCTAGTGATAAGCAATGTGGTGAGATTGTTTTTTCACCATTACATTGGAAATGGAAGAGTTAGCCATTAAATATTTCTATTTTATGTAAAATTAGTTTTGGTGTGTTAAAATTCCTATTCTCTGAAAATATGTAATTAATATAACTTTGTCTTAATCTTAAATATCTATTTTAAATTCAATACAAATAATAATTTAATATNTCTGAGGATGAGATGGCTGGATGGCATCACCAATGCAATGGACGTGAACTTTGGCAAACTTCAGGAGACAGTGAGGGACAGGGAGGCCTAGCATGTTGCGGCCCACAGGGTGACAAAGAGTCTGACACGACTAGGTGACTGAACAACATTCTTGGTAGTTTACACAGCTTACTAATTTGCATCATATTGCCCAACTTCAAGAAATGTTACTCAACCTTGATTCAATGTGAACAGTATTCTAAAGTACAATCACAAAAAAACAATGCCACTTTTGTGAATTTTGTTGGAAAAGGACATTGAAAAACAATGGGGAAAACTATTAGGAAGGTAAAATCTACAAAAATATTTTTGAGATTCACCTATTTACTTAGCAGTATTTCCAAAACTCTGACATGTACCATTTAGGACATTAAGACTGAGAATACACTGAGAAAATCACACAGTCCCTGCTCCCATAAAACCCAAGTCTGATAGGAGAAAGGCATTAGTTCAATAGTCATATATAAATACATAATATCCTATTCTGGTAAGTGTTAAAGTTTAGAATCAGAGGCAAATGTTAGACACAATAATATGCATTAATGTAATCTGATAAATAAAGCAAGGTTTATTTGACAAAATGGCAGTTGAGTATTAAGGGAGATGCTCATGTGAGATTACTTTTCACCAACTTTGTACAAATATCTTACACAGAAATGACCTTAGAAAGGTAAAAATAATTACATGACTAGAACATGGGAAATAAGTGAAACTAATGAGCAATAATATTCTAGAGGTAGATAGAGTCTAAATGAAATAAGACATAGAACCATATTAAAGATTTAAACGCTTACCAGAAGAGCAGTTGGAACCAATTAAATGTTTTATGAAGAGATCTAAATAAAAGACCTGTCTTTATGAACCTTTCACCAAACTTTTACTAAGCTCTTCTTTCTTACTTCTTTTTAGACATTTTGCTTCATATAGATTCATCATGAGCAAGGTCATTTCTGCTAAAATTATTCCTTATCCTTAATATCAATTAAAGTTTTCATCCTCTTCAGGATGGGAATACAGCTAAGAGAAGGAGAGCAAGTCTTTTGATCTCATTTGCAAGCATTATTAAATGATAATTTCTCAAAATTTACTATATTATCTTTAGTTCTACAAGTTAAAACACTACATTTAAAAAGTATTTCTTGCATACACC
>SJYA01000446.1:1467258-1495118 GCA_006410615.1 Neotragus moschatus | reverse complement strand
TATATATATATATATATATATATATACACACATATATATAAGCTTTTTGTAAAGGAAATGCTTCTGTCACAATATCACAAATATATTCTCCCAGATCTTGATTTTTGCTTGAATATGTGGTATTTTTCCCAGTCTGAAGTTCTTTTACCTTTATATAGCTAGTTTTTTTTCATTTATAGTTTCCATGCTAACACATTTTTTAAATTGTTCTTTCCTGATAAAGTCTTACAAAACCTTCAAATAATGCAATATGAACAAAATAGGAGGCAAGTGCACTCCTTCGTGAAGTGCGGTGGGGGATGGACAGCCAGCCCTGCAGTGGCATAAGATAACGAGAAGCAAGACCAGTGAGGCAAAGATGGTCACTTTGGTGCTCTTGCTTCCACGTGGCCCTACAAAATGCCCCTCAGGATTTCAACCCAGGCCTGTCAGAGTCCAAAGTCCAAGTTCCTACTACTGACCTTTTTCACCCTACTGGGGGAAAACGTGCTTGCAGTGGAGGCTTGTATTTGTTGAGATGAGAGGGGTAGAGGAAGGGAGCAGCAGTGGGAAAGGTGACTGGGAATCAGATCCAAGCTTCGCCACTGACTGGACAAACGTGGCCAACTGCTTCACCACCCTGAGCCTCAATTAAACCCATCCTGAAGGGATGGGGAGCAGCCTGTGACCAGTAGACAAGTCTGTGGGTGGGAAAGCATGTGTACGATGGAGTATGTTGTACATGCTGGAGGGATGTATTAAATGACAAGAATTCCAGATGGTCAGGACTAGGAGGGCTAGGGATCAATCAGTTAGGCTTCCTTCATTATTGAAAAGGAACCTCAGCTAAATTAGTAGGTATAACACTAACAAAAGTAAACACTGTCACTAGAATAGCTGGATTTCTACCCAAACCTCTTCCCCCATCATGGAGCTTGTGTGCCTAACTGTGAGCATTGACTGATCACCTTCTCAACCAAGCGTTTGCTCTTCCCTAGGCCCCCATTGCTGTGCGGCTGAGCAAAGTAGCCATTGACCGAGGAATAGAGGTGAGAGGGTTCTGGGTCGGAACTTAGCATCTGCTAAGGTCAGTGGGGTGGCTGGGAGGCAGTGCTTTCAGGTCAGACAGATGGACAGCACAGCTGGAGAGAACTCAGGAATTGGACTCTCCTAATAGACTTGGAGCCTGAACCTCTCTCTTTGTGCCTTAGTTTTACCCATCTATAAAATGAAGTTTGGCCAGGTGATACTCCAAATTATACTTCACCCTCATTTCTCTCCCTTGGAGAGACAAGGTAACTGAAGTCCAGAAAGGGTAAATGACTTACCCAGGGTCACAGAGCAAATGAGTTACAAGAACCCAGGTCTGCACGGCTATCAGTCCACGTTCTCAGGATTATGCTGGTGGTCAGTAATGTGGCCTCACAGACGGGCTCAGGCATGCTGACTTGGCTGCAGCTAACTCATCCTACACACCAGCTTATTCATCCATTACACACTAAACCTGGATCTGAACTGGGACACCGGAATGAATCAAATATGGTCACTGCCCCCAAGGTGGGGAGAGGGACTGACACAAACCACTAATAAAAAGTCAAGAGCACCAAGTAGACAGCCTGGAGAGGGTAGAGCTGCACCATCCCTGGGGCTACTGGGTACAGGGCTGCACAGTGCTGCGTTGGAGAATGTTTTCTAGAACTGGGGTTTAGGCTGGATAAGAATTCCAGAAAAATTGCTAAGTGTGAGAGAAAACACAGAGGTGTATAAATAAGCAACTCAACTGAACAGGAGGAAGGGATGAGTGAGTCAGCACAGCAGTGAGGTTAGGGGCATGGGCCCTGGTGCTGGACCATCTGGGTTCCAAGACCTGTTTTTCCACACACTGTTGTCTTTACACAAGTCACTCCACCTTTCTATGCCTCTGATTTCTCAGCTGTGTAGTAGGGAAAATAACTGCTGCTATGAACAGTACTTCTCTTACAATAGTGCCTTTAAGTGAGTAATAGCAAGCAGTGGACAGCAGAGACTGGGAAGCTGCCAGGGGCCAAGTCACACAGGCCTTAGTTCTGACAGCAATGGAAAGCCAGCAAAGTTCATTAATGGGGGTGACAGGAGGCAATGGTGAGGCAGCCAGGTGGGGAAGGAGGGAACGATGGCTGTGTAAGCACAGCTCACACATTCCCTCCTCATCTCTAAGGC
Source organism: Neotragus moschatus (assembly GCA_006410615.1). Lineage (NCBI taxonomy): Eukaryota > Metazoa > Chordata > Mammalia > Artiodactyla > Bovidae > Neotragus > Neotragus moschatus. The sequence goes on along the minus strand of SJYA01000446.1, from coordinate 1,492,940 downwards.
TGTTTGTAATCCTCCCTGTTGTTCTTCACAGCCCCATTCATCCTAGCACTGCTTCACCTCTGTAATGAGTGGTGTTCCCTCTCCAGTAGGGGATTCCTTTTCACACCATCTCTCTCCATATGGGCTGGCACACAGTAAGCCTGGATAATTCTTTGCTGGAAGAATCCAGGAAACAGCAGGAAGTGGTATAGAGAGCAGGGCAAGCTGGCGCCCAGGGCACATGGAGGTGGGCAAGGCTGATCCAGGCACCACTTCTTTCCTGCAGGTGGACATTGCATCAGGGATGGCCATTGAAGGGATATGCTATGCCCAGGTATGTGTCTGCTGCCAGTCCTGCATGCTTGTAAGCAGAGGCCAGGCCAGAGTGGGGTCCTTGGGTACTATTAGTACATGACCCAACCCACACAGTCTTTGGGGCACTCGTCTCCTCAGTCAGCATGCGCTGATCCCAGGGGAGCCACAGAGCACTCTCTGGGATTGTTTCCTCAGCCATCTAATGGTGCTGTACCCTGCCCTACTTTGTTTCCCAGAGAATCACAGAGGAACCTGACAGGAGAACAGCAGCTTCTGAGTTCTCTGTCAGTGGCTACTGGTACAGGCCAGGCTATACCAGCCTAGAGCCCAGGCTGGAGGATGCCAAGGCCTTGATTACTGCCTATAGGTCGTGTATGCTTGATGGTGGGACAATAAACTGTGGCTGACCCATTTAGCCCCTTACTCCTTAGTGAGTCAAAAACAATCTCCAGGCTAACAAGTAACAAAAAATCCTCCTAAACGGGGGTTTGGGAACTTGTAAAACCTAATGTAAACCAACTGCATACCAGGATTCAAAGCCAGAGCTCTTACCACAAAGCCTAGTCTTTGTTTTCTACCGAGTAGCCTCATTTCAGACTGCTGAATGAGACTGTGAGCTCTCAGACTGTGCACAAAATCAGCCCAGTGTGAGGAGACCAAGGAGCCACCAAGGCCCACAGGTTTGCATGACCCAACACTAGAGTCCAAAGACAGTGAAAGACTTGGGATTCTGGCCTCGCCATGGGCTGAACAACCTTGAGCAAGTCTTTACTGGTTTATGGACCTGTCCCTACAAACTGATACTCTGTATGTTGTTTCAGAACATCCCAACTCGGGATCGGCTGGAAGGCATGGCTGCTTTCAGGGAGAAGCGCCTCCCCAGGTTTGTTGGCGAGTGACCGTTTAACCTGAAGCGAGGGAGACGCACACCTTCCAGGGCAGGATCCAGAAGGAAGAAGCGCAGCGCCTCTGCCCTCACCATCTCACCTCTCCGGGTTCCAGCTGCCTCACAAGGACACTGATGGATAGGAAATGACCGGCATGGTGCCTGGTACTAGGGTGCTGACGATGCCACCTACTGCTCCCTTCATTACTCCTTACCCAGGCGAGCTCATCACTGGAGTCGGGTTTGCTTTGGAGCATACCTGTCTCTCCCTAATAGAACAATAAACTAAGGATAAAGCAGACCCCTCTGGGCTTTTATAGCACTGGCACTCAGGCCTGACCTTTGCGTCTCGGTTATTAGGTGCTCACCAGAGATGTCAAGAGGCTGTAAGAACCACCCCACAATGGCCCTGTTTCTCCCTCAGTACAACAGAGATAATAAGGAAACCTTGATTGTGGTTGAATAGACTCAGCTCTCTGCCAGTTACTCACTGTTTGCCTCAGCCTCCTCAACTATAATGAACCTGTTTTGAAGATTAAAAAATAATAAAATACCTGATGTTCCATGAACATGAGTTATGATTAATGTATAGTGTTCTTTTAAGAACCAGATGAAATCACTGCTGTGAAAACCTTTTGTAAACTGTAGGGTGGCAGGCAAATCTTTGCTGGTACATTTAGTAACTTTCAGGAGCCCTGAGAAGGGAATGATTAACTCAGGTGGACAACATGGAAGGTTAAGAAATGGACAGGTAATACCGCAGTTGAAGGCTGAAGGATCAAACAGGCAATGGAGGCAAAGAAGAGGAAAACTGAGGGGAATAGCACAAGCAAAAAAGTGAGCAGGATGATGGCACTTTGAAATAAAGGGGGGCTGATATACACATGTGCACACTAGCCTCAGCAGCCCTCCTCCTATACCAGGGCAGGGCAAGAGACAGTCACGTGGTCATTCTTTCACTGATCTGAGCTTCCTAAGTAAGAACTCAGGACTTACTGAGCCATGGGCATGGACACAGACCAAAACACTGTTGACTTGCTTTTAAAAACAAATGTGCCTCAAAGCTGTACTCATTTCCTGGAAGGATAAGTAAGACAAAAACCCAAGTCTTAGGAATCAGCACCAACCACATGAGCAGTATTTGTCTACTTAGGAAAGTAACCATCTTGCTGTACTTCCTTCTTCTTACCTGTTAAGTGGGGAGAATAAAACTATCCCAGAAGACTGTTGAAAATCAGAGAAAACGTACAGAGGTCCCCAGTGCTGAACTGGACCTCAACAGGCACTATTTCCCACTCATCCTCCTCACATCGGCCCAAACTAGTATCTGTTAACAGCATGTTCTGACATATGGAACCCAGGTCAGGAAACTAAGATATACTTTTAGAATCATGCAGAAGAGTGAATGAGAAAATCTGTGGAGTTTCAGGGCTGTTGAAAGAAGCAGGTCACACATTCCCCTGATCCAGTGGGACACCAGTGAGCAATAGTTTGAAAAAACAATTTAGAATAAGAATAAACCTCATTTGATTTCAAAACATGATATGGGGCATTCCAATTAAGAATCTGGCCAGCTTACAGTATAAAAATCTAGTCCTAAAATAAGCTACCAATTTAAAAAACTTGTGATTCTTTGCAAAACTTAGATGAATGGCATAGCATGTCTCATTGACTGCCAATAATAAGGTGAGGAAGGGCTTTATTCCACAGAGCATGTTTGCAGAGGACACAAACAAAAGCCTCTCATAGCTTATGCTGGGGTTGAGGTTGGTTCTCAGAAAAGCTCGTTATTTTTCTCATCCAAGTTAGGTAAGAGCACCTCTTTAAATCTTTGGCACAGTCCTTCCTCTGTTTTGGTCACAGTCCCACTCAAATTAAAAATCTGAGGGATTGAGATTTATACTCGCTATATAATCTTTCATCTAAACACTTCTCAGTCCTGTGACCAGGCCCCACCAGCACCAATTACCCACAAGGTTATATTATGCTCATTCAGTCTAATGTGTAAAGTTGGAGGAAAAAAGGTCAAAGGTAGACTATCCAAAAATCATAAAAATGTATTTCTCTTTCCTCCACCCAACAAGTGGAAGGTAATTTGGTATGTATTAAAAAAAATTTCCCTCCAATAGAGGTTCTGCCTTCCAAACAATACATTTAAAACACACATGTTTCGTAGAACTCTTTCATGTATTTCTTTTCCAAAGGCTTCATATAGCCAGGAATAACAACTCAGGAGATTCTTTCAACCATGAAATGTAACATAAATACAGAGGTCCCCCATAGGTATTTCTTTTTTTCTTTCCTCTGACAAATACTCAGTTAAGAAATTGGTCAGGGCTAGAGAAAATTAACTATTCTAACAAAAGCTTACAGATCTTCCCACAAAGTCCAGGGCTTGATTTTTCAAAACTACTGAAAAGGTATTCCAAGAATGATTCCAACCTGATTTGAGATTATGGCCATCACACAAATCCAAACTTCTTATAACTCACAGAAAATCATCCCCCAAAAGGCCAACAAGGCAGTCAGCTCACAAACTCCAACAACAACTTGTTTCAATCCAACACTTGATTGCTGATACAGCAGAAGGCCTGATACTGAAGACGCCGCACCTCTGAGGCCCTGAGCTTAAGAAGGGCCTTCAACAGAGAGATGGTCTCTGGTAATTCATAAAATGCATTTTGAAGTCTTCTACAATGGAGGCTGCAATCTGCTGTGCTTGGGGGTCTGCCTCACTGTGCTCCCGGATGTCACACAAAAGCTGCAATCCTTCTTCTTCAACTAACATTTTGCAGTATTTGCTGGCTGAAAGAAAATCAAGCAAAGAAACCTGATGTTTAAGTTGGTGTTTTAAATATTCCCAATTACCACATTCATCATTTTCAAAATGCCAATAATGCTTGGCTTATGCAATTTGATAATGGATGATTATTTTATTAAGTTTATTTCCAGACAACTCTATGCTTCAAATATCTCTAGCTAAAAGGATAAGAACTTCTTTTATTACAAAAATAATAAAAATTTCATGTTCAGGCAGTATGCTGAGCTAGACAACCTAAAAATACCAGAGGCTGGATAAAATATAATTGAAAAAGTTTTAATTCATGGTTGAGTTTACAAAGTAAAGGAACTGTCAAGGAGTCAGACACAAAGAGCAAAAACAAAAAAAGCACTTAAAGCTCACGTAACCTCACCTGTAACTTCTCTGAAGTCAAAAGGGACTGTCAGTTTCAGTAATCTAGAATTTCAATTTTAACTTTAAGAAGTCAGAAATAAAAATAATGCATGAATTTGGCCCCTCAAAAGACCAGACAAGACAAGGGATAAAACAATGAAACATCTCTATCTTGGCTTGGGTTCTGGGGAGAAGTCTTTCCTGAGTCTCAAGTTGGTACAGGGTTTGAATTTATACTAGCCTAAATGTTCTTGGAATCCTTGAGCTGAGAAATTAATATAAGGATTAGACCAATCCCAGGAAAACCTCCGGAACACTTGACAGAAGCAATTATTAAAGGGACATGTCCACAACTCGGTCTGAAAAGGATTCTCTTAATCAGTGAAATAGTCAATTAAACACAAAAACCATGATCCAAAACACATCTAAAGGAGTTCCCTGGTAGACTAGTGGTTAAGACTTTCCCCTCCAATGCAGGGGACGTGGGTTCAATCCCTGGTTGGGGAGCTAAGGTCCCACATGCCTCATGGCCAAAAAAAACACAAAACATTAAAAAAAGAAAACAAAGCACAGAAGCAGTATTGTAACAAATTCAATAAAGAGTGTAAAATGGTCCATCCACATCAATAAAAATCTTAAAAAGAAAAAAACACACAACTAAGACAACCAAGAAGGCAGTAAAAAGAAACAAAGGCATGGATACTTTTTGTTTAATGGTTACAAGGTATGTAGGACTGATTGAGAGAAGGTATAAGATATTTCTGATAAATGTTATAAGAAAGGAATAGAGAGAATAGCTGGAGGGTAATATTTTAAAAGAAAATTTCTGAAAATGTTCATCAATTTTGTAAGGTATAACCATGATCTGAAATCCAGAGGCCGTAGAACAAAATAATGATTAGCAAAAACAATGAATAAAATCAAGACAATAAGCTGGAAAAAAATATTTGTAAGAGTTCCTTCAAATTAAAAAGATAAAAAAAAACAGTAAACAAAAAGTAAGCAGAGGAAACCAACAGACAATCCAAATGTAAGACAAGACAGTTAACCTTACTTAAAATGTCAAGTCAGAATCACTTTCACCTTAGATTGGCAAAGATCAAAAAATCAACTAAAAGTTTTGCAGCAATAAAAGTAAACTGCAAGCTCTCATATACTGCTGTTGGGAACACAACTGCTAACTGCTAAGTCACCTCAGTCGTGTCTGACTCTGTGCGACCCCATAGACGGCAGCCCACCAGGCTCCCCCGTCCCTGGGATTCTCCAGGCAAGAACACTGGAATGGGTTGCCATTTCCTTCTCCAGTGCATGAAAGTAAAAAGTAGAATTGAAGTCGCTCAGTCGTGTCTGACTTCTAGCGACCCCATGGACTGCAGCCCACCAGACTTCTCCATCCATGGGATTTTCCAGGCAAGAGTACTGGAGTGGGGTGCCATTGATGGAAATGCAAACTGGTAATCAACTCTCTGGAAGACAGTTTAGCAATACCCACCAAAATTATAAACATTCATAACATTTTGACTCAGCTCTGCAGATTATACTCGCAAAGTGTACTATGCTTGTACTAATACTATGCTATGTGCAAATGCTAATACTATAAGCCAAGCAATGTTTAAATGCTTTGCAAATGTTAACTCATTTAATTCTCATAACGGCCCTATAAAACAAGTACTTGGATCCCCATTTTACTTTATTCCCATTTCCAGATGAGGAAACTGGGCCACAGAAAGGTTAAGTAACTTGCTTAAGCTCCCACAGTTAGTAAATGGAGAAACAGGGAGTAAAGTTCAAATAGTCTGGTTCTGGGGTCTGTGCTCTTAATCACCAGACATACGCATCTTTCCTAAATATATACAGTGTATGTATGTTTTTTCCCCTGGTGGTCCACTGCTTAGGACTCTAAGATTCCACTGTAGGAGCCCAGGCTCAATACCTCCTGGGGGAATTAAGATCTCACATGCTGTGGGTGTAGCCAAAAATAAAGAGAAGTATTAGGGCAAGCTCCTAAGAACCATTTTTCTCTCAGTTCTTTCCTAATTATTCTGCCACTTCAGCTTTAGAATAATCTTCAGATTCCTCATCACTTACTGTATTCATTCACTTGAACTGTGTTATATATGTGAATAAAAAATAACTGAAGAGTATAATATGTCCATAATTATTTCAGTCTATAAATTATTTCCTAGAGTTCTTTGCACATAGGCCCCAATACTTGTTAAAGCTACTTTAAGAGTTCATGCTTTTGATAGTTAAACATTTCATTAATTCTAAAAGTTATACCTTTAAGATTTTTCAGCATAAAATTATCTATAATCCTTTTTATAATATAAATTCTTTAATTCTTGTACATAGAATTAAAGTCTATAATTTATAATTCTTTTATAATACAAGCAAAAATTTTAGTAATAATCCTTAGCAAAGAAAAAAAGCCAAGAATGCCCAAGAGGAATTTAAAGCAGCAAACATGGAAAAACATTTAATTTGTCTGAGAAACAACTCCTGACATCTGGCCCCCCAGTCTCCCACAAACAACTGCTGCTGCTGCTGCTGCTGCTAAGTCGCTTCAGTCATGTCCGACTCTGTGCGATCCGGTAGACGGCAGCCTATCAGGCTCCTCCATTCCTGGCATTCTTCAGGCAAGAACACTGGAGTGGGTTGCCATTTCCTTCTCCAATGCGTGAAAGTGAAAGCTGCTCAGTTGTGCCCGACCCTTCGTGTCCCCATGGACTGCAGCCCATCAGGCTCCTCCGTTCATCGGAGTTTCCAGGCAAGAGTACTGGAGTGGGGTGCCACTGCCTTCTCCCCACAAACCACTACAAAGAGGCAAATCTATGTATTACTTACAGGAAAGATAGTATTATGATAAAATATTCAGTGAAAAAGAGAAAACTATAGGATACCATGCACAGACTTAGCCCATAAAAACATATGCACGTACAGTATATAATAACTATAGCATATATACAGAAAATTACCTGGAAGGATAGTTATAGTTAGCTAATGAACAGTGTTTGCCTGTGGGGAATAGGAGCGGGAGCACACTTTCACATTCTATATTGCTTACCATCCATCCCCAAATAAATTATAATTCTGTAGTATTTTTTATACTAATACAAGCTCTTTAGTTTCTTCTTAAAAAGTATCAAAATCAGGACATAAGAGAATAATTTTTCAAAATTCCATCTTGAACTTAATCCTTAAACAAAAAAAAAGCTAAAAAACAATTATTTTTAAATACATACGGTTTTTACTGCAGACATGATACATGGCCCATAGTGCCCAGAGCTGAACCTCTGGTTGAGAGAAGTTGCCAAGAAGTGGGAAAAAGGCCGTGAAGGATCTAAATAAGTACAAAGAAGATGCTTCTTCAGAACTCAGGCTAATATCAGGGATACAGTAACAATTTTCAACATCCCCACAGCCACCCCCAGGGTCAATTCTTCATTAAGACAGATGTATTGCTGAGCATATAATTGGAACTAGCATTTAAAAAAATTATATTCTGTATTAGACACTATACAATCAATAACTGATTCCATTCTCAATATTGCACACTGCCAGCTTCATTTTAACGATGACAAAAACTAAGTCTCAGAGATTTTCTTAAAGTGATTTTACAAGTATCACAAAGAAATCGGATTTGAATACAAGGCTATTTGATTCTAATATTTTATTATACCATGGCCTCTATAGAGTGAGTAGACTGAGGACAAGCTTTAAGAGAAGCACTACACCACCATGAAATTACCTGTAAGTGACCAAAGCTGTCATCTTACACCTTGAACTTGGCCATTTCTGGATGGTTGCATACTACACAAAAAGAGAAATCAAGATTCTAGTATTGTTTCATGTCATTTATAATTATATACATATGAAACAAGATCAATTTTCAAAATCAAGGATTACTCAAGTTTAGGTATACCTAACCAACCAACTATTAATTAGACGGCCATTATATACGTAGAATATGAAGAAAGTCATGTGGAAAACAATATACCAGAAAGGGACTTCTGTTTAAAGATGGAAGACTGAGCATGAATGGAACAGTACAACTGGTTTAAAAGAAGATAAACACACATGAAACAAAGCAGAAGAAAAACGGTAAGTGATTTAATAGATTAGCACTGGGGAAGGTTAAAGAAAACAAACCATTTTGAACAGAACCCCTAACAGACTTAAAAACTGGGCATACAAAGTACTTCACGAAGTGAGATTACAGGTAGGGTTAAAAATAGGAGGCCTGGTTGAAAGTACCAAAGAATCAAGACTACCAGATCTCCTCTACCACCCCTTACAAATATTTTTGGACTGGGCAACCCTGTGAACAATTGAGGCTGGAAGTATCATGCCAAAAACAGGGGGCTAAAGTGAAAAATCTAAATACTAAGTGCTAAGGTGCCCCTGCCCTCAATTCTATCCTTCTATGGGTGTTTAGACTGTTGGAAGCCAAGCTTATGATTTTCAATCAGGAGAATAGGAATTAAGCAAGGGAGGGAGGCAGGGAGAAGAGGAAAGAAGGAAGGAAGGAAGTAAAGGTAAAAGAGGAAGAAGGGATGGAGGAATGAAAAGGACAGAAAGAAATCTCCTAGAACTAAAGGAAACAAGATTCCAGAGCAGTGAGCAGCCAATGAAACAGACAAAAGTAAACTCATATAAAGGCACACCACTGAGACTTCCAAACAATAAAGATAAAGATCTTAAAGCTTCCAAAGAAAAATGGCACAGGACTTCTCAACAGTGATACCAAGAAATAACAGACAGTGGAGCAATGACCTAGAAATGTGAAAGGAAAACATTTCAGTACTTGAGTTTTATATCCAGCCATTTGATCAACTAAAGGTGAATGTAAAATAAAGGTCTTTCAAGTATAAAAGGTTTCAAATTTTTTTCATACATCTCTTAGGAAGCTACTGGAGGATATGACCCAACAGAATGAGGGAGTATACCAAAGAACAGGAAGGTATGCAATCCAGGAAACAGGGAATCCAACATGAGAGAGCAAAGAGAATCTTCAGGACAACAGTAAAAGAACTTCCTGGGATCTAACAGATACACAAAATATATCTAACAGATATATATAACATATGGAACAAAAACAGAGGCTTGAGAAAGAAGCTGACGTGTTCAGAATAAGTTTGAATGTACTGAAAGACATATACTTGGAGTATAAGAAAGGATGTGCACTGGGAATTTTCATTTTCCAAAGTGGGAAATAAACTGACAACATCTAAAACTACAAAGTCAAGGCATAACAACATATGTTAGAGATAAGGTAAACACCGAAACAAACAGCTTTAAAAAGAGCTGAAAGTGGGAAACAGAAGTGGAATAACCTATATTAAATGTTTGCATGCTTAATGTTATAAAAGGAAAGTATCAGAAAGAATGCAAAAATGTTAATAGAGGTTAGCTTTGGGTGGTGAGGTGTGGATGATTTATAATGTTTTGTTTATATTTTCCTCTATCTTTCCCATTTTCTACAATTAACACATATTTCAAAAACTCTTATGATCTAGAAAAATAAGTTTTCTGCAAGAAGAGATGACTCTGGATTTTGTAAAGAGGAGCAGTCCTTATACCAGATCCTGGAGAAGTGCTGTCCTCTGGAGGTCACAGGATATCCAGGGCTGTCTGTCAGATGTCAGGTGGGCTATGATGCCTGCAGCTAAATAGCTGACTTCCAGTTCTTTGCTATGGAGCAAGCTGCTGACATGTTTTACCACATCTTCAGTAATCAGTTTGGAAAAGAGTTCTCTGACTTCAGCTATGTTGTTCTATGGGGCAGATGGAGCAGAGACTATCAGGAACTGGTTCCTCTCCCTCTCTTACTGCTCAGCTCAGAAACATCTAAGAACACTCAGTCCCCACTCCTCCCTCTGATTTAGCCTCACATCTACTACAAACCCATCCCCCTGACGACAAAGATGATTAGTAAGAACAAATCACTGAGGAAGCACTTACTAAGTGCCAGGCACTGTGCTTAGATAGACTGACATGTCTTTTTTATCTGCCTTATCTTATGTCTTTTTTTATCTGCCTCATCTCATTTAATCTTTGATAGTCCTACAAAGAAGTCTGACACTCAGAAAGACTAACTTGTCAGCTTCATATCGCTAACAACTGGTTGGAGTAGATTACAAATCCAGGTCTGACTCAAAAACTTAACACTCCTGGGGCCTGCTATATGTTATGTCAGTGTTAACGGTAACAATGAAAGGCAGGTAACAATGAAATGTACTATATTAGTTTTCGACGCTGTGTAACAAATTTAACACAAACTGGGTGGCTTAAAACAACACACATTTTTCCTCTCACAGTTTGAACGGGCCCTGCTTAGCTGGGTTTCACAAGCCTGCAGTCAAAGTGCTGGCTGGGCTGCTTGCTCACATCTGGAGGCTCCACTGGGTGAGGTGGGGTGGGGAGACTACTTTCAAGCTCACTCAGACTGTTGGTAGGATTCATTTCCTTGTGGCTGCAGAATAAGAGTTTCTTGCTGGAGACAACATATCTCTTTCATTTGACTTTTTCTGAGTTGTATCTATAATAAATTAAAAATAGCAGGGGACTTTACTTGGTAGTACAGTGGTTAGGGGGGCTTCCCAGGTGGGCACCAGTGGTAAAGAACCTGCATGCCATTGTAGAAGTAAGAGACGTGGGTTGGTAAGATCCCCTGGAGAAGGGCACAGCAACCCACTCCAGTATTCTTCCCTGGAGAATTCCATGGACAGGAGTCTGGCAGGCTAGTCCATAGGGTCAAAAAGAGTCAGACATGACTGAAGCGACTTAGCACGAACACACAGCAGTTAGAGCTCTGCACTTTCATTGCAGAGAGCAGTGATTCAATCCCTCGCTGGGAAATAAAGATTCCCCCATGCCATGGGGGACACAGCCCCCCAAAAAATCTTTCCTTTGGGACTTCCCTGGTGGTCCAGTGGCTAAGACTCCACACTCGCAATGCATGGGGCCCAGTTCTGATCTCTGGTCAGAGAATTAGACCCTACATGCTGCAACCAAGAGTTTGCATACTACAACTAGATTCCACAATGCCACAACTAAAGATCTTGCATGCCACAATGAAGATCCCACATGCCATAAATAAGACCGAGCACGGTCAAATAAATATATATTTTTAAAATATCAAATAAAACGCCTTCCCAAGTTCTGTGAGCCATTCTAGCAAATTACCAACCTGAGGAAGGGGTTGTGGAATCCCTCAACTTAAAGTCAGTCAGAAGTAGGAGTAGCTCTGAACTTAACAGTTGGCAACTAAAGTGGAGGCAGACTTGTGGAACCAAGTTTTTTAGGATCTGATGCTAATGCCTGATAGTCAGTGACAGAATTGAACTGAATCGAACTGTAGGACATCCAGCTGGTGTCAGAGAACTGGAGAAGTGGTTGCTGGAAAACACCCCAGATTGTATAACCTGCTTTTGACCAGTGAGACATTAGAAAACCTGACATAAGCAGAAGTTGAAGAAGCACTTGTGCAGTGGACTTGCTTTCTACCACTGCCCTGAAACCGCCAAGTGAGGAAGCTCATAGAGACACAAGGCCCAGCTAACAGCCTGCACCAACTGCCAGAGATGAGAGTCAGGTCATCCTGGAGCACCTAGGTCTAGCTCAGCCACCGAAGACTGCAGCGACATGAGTAACCACGTAAGACCAGCAGAGCTGCACAGCTGAGCTGAGTTCAAACTGCTGACCTACAGACTCACAAGTAAATAAAATGGATGCTGTTTTAAGCTGTAGTTTGTTTACAGCAATAGCTGACTCATATATAATGGTATTTACTTTATAGAGATGGTGTGAAGATCAAGCAAGTTAATGTAAACTGCTTACAAAAGTGCCTAGCACATAGTAGGTAACACATAAGTGTTAGTTTTCTTATTGTTTAATTAATTACAATTAATTCAAAACAATTCAGCTTACCAAAAGACCAAGTACTTTGCTTTGTATTGCTGTCTCTGAAAAAGTCTGTGAAAAGAATATACAGATTATTTTATCATGAAGAAAATAACTTTACAGACAAACTCAATCCTGTCTTCCCACCTCCAAGACTTGGATGAAGATTGCCAATCCTTGATTTTCAATAAAGTGCCTACAAGCATCTGGAGACTGTTCTGTAAGATTCCAAAGTGCTTTCAAGGTAAACAAGAGGGTGACATCATCTAGATTCTCAGCAGTCTTCTGTTTTACTATTGCTAGAAGTTCCTAAAAAAGAAAGAGAATTAAAATACGCTGGTGACTGACTCATATGTTTCCAATATAAGGAAAGCAATGGTTAAGAAAAGCTTTAGAATCAAACCAAGGTTCTAAACCCAGTTTGACCACTTAATATAGCGAGTTACACCTATTTCCTAGGGTTTTTGTGAGGTCCAAAAGAAAAAAATATTAATGTTTAATAATCACTTAATCTAGTTTGTCGTGCTTGTTAATAAACCTCATAATCAAGTACATATTAGCTATTCCATTATTCGTGTATTAAGAGTATCTAGTCAACACTTTTTGGAAGGCAGGCACATATTCAGGTAAGATAGACAGATTTTTAAAAAGAAGATAATTTGTTTTTCTCACCTAAATAAAAGAATTTTAAGATTTGGTAAATGCTCTGAAGGAAACACATAAAAGCCTAAGAATTTTTTTAGAAAAGGTGCGAGAAACCTCCAAATGTAACAGCAGCTTTCCCAAAGTGCGATGGGCCCTTTGCTCTCCCATCCCTGGCACCAGCCACCCAGGGAGGGGCTGCTGCACCACACTGCACCTCTCTGCACGCAGTGGGCACAGACCCCACTAGTCCACGCCCACCGCCTACCCACTGCACAGGTGGGCAGGCTAGGCTCCACTCTGGGGACACTCGCACCTGGGCCACCTCATCGGCCATGAGCTGACCAGTGGAGTCAGTATGGGCTGGACCCACAGCGCCCCTGCCTCAGACAGCAACCCCGGGGAGGGGCGTGTCAGCTGCTTCCATGTAGCCGCTGGGGACTCCACTGCTTGTGCCCCTTGTGCTTCGCCCCACCCAGAGCTACAACATGCTGGAGTGACTTGGCAGTTCTTCAGATCTGGCCGCTTCTGAGGCTGCACTGTTCTGCTCAGAGTGTGGTGGCAGCAAGGAAGGTGCAAGCTATAGCAGCCAGGCTCAGCCGTCAGTGGGCACAACGTGGGCCCCTCTCCTGAAGAGAGCAACGGTCAGCATGCGACCACCAGTGACCCTGCTCAGCCACCGGTCAGTGCCAAGTGAGCCCCTCTCCCTCCTGTACATAAAAGGAGTCCAAGTCTTATCTCAGTTACGACTGGGTAAGATGGGTTGGGTTCTTTTAAAAATAACTTTCTAAATATTTATTTATTTGGCAGTATCAAGTCTTAGTTGCTGCATTCAGGACCTTTGTTACACCATGAGGGCTCTATGAGGCACAAGGACCTTCTAAGTAGTGTCAGGCCTCGGTGATTGCTGTATGCTGGCTGTATGGGATCTTAGTTCCCCGAGCAGGGACTGAACCCACTTCCTCTGCATTGCAAGGTGGATTCTTAACCACTGGACCACCAGGGGAGTCCCTGAGGCAAGATGGTTCCTGAGACACTAGTCTGCCGTCTTCCTGGTCTCCTAGCTATCTGATTAAAATAATTATTTCCTGTTCCATCAACTCATGTCCTGACTGGCCTGCTATGTGGCAAACAGAATAAGCTTGTGCTTACACGCAGTAACCCAGAGAAAGGTAGTATCTAAACTGAAACCAGAATAAAAAGAGCATAAGGCAGCTAAGGCAGCTAAGCAAGGAATGAGGACACAGGGAATGGGGGAAGGGAGCGGGGAGATATTCTAGAGGAAAAAACGTCTGTTCTGTGCCACTGAGCAGGTTAGTGTGGCTAGAGGATAACACTAGTATTATAATCGTGTGTCCTAACAGCTTGAAAACACTACTTTAACAGATTCCAACATACCATTTCATATTAGAATATTTCTAGATCGAAGTTAAGCTAGTATTCACGCTTTCTTTCAAACATGCTAGATTATCATGTAAAAGGAAAGAGACAGCCATTTCCACAAAGGACCTAGTCTCAGACCCTTTGTTCTTGAGGTCAGGTCATGGTGAGGTAAGGTGTTTCTGTAAATCTCCACCAACAAATGTTATTCTCTGTCCTGACAAGAAAGGGCTAGGTCCCTAGGCAAAAATTTCACCCTTTGAGGTCCAGATCCTGGCTGAAGAAGCAGATCTCAGTTGGCAACTCCCTCAAGGCCATGTCCCCAGACCCTGTCTGGCCGTCATCACTGAGGAGTCAGGCGTCCACCTGGCCTTCAGGCTCCTCAGGCCACCTGTATGGTGGGGACCAGGTCCCGCCAACTGCATCCTATGCTGACTGCCACCGCCAATAGATCAAGAGGTAGAGAGAGGGGAGAGGTTCACTACTGCCTCAAGGCCTGGGCCAAGGCAAGTGGGTGGCCTTGGAGAGGCTTCTGGGGCCCTGCAGGACACAGCCCCCAGCCTGTTCCCTGAGCCTCCCAGCTTACTCAAGGGCCCAAGGCCAGGTAAGCTGGAGGTCCCCAAGGAGAAGACCCCGATCCACCTTTTACCCCACTCTCCCCGATGACCACTCTCCCCCATCCCTGCCTCTGTGATCGAATAGCAATGGCAATCTGTATAGGATGCAATTTGTGGGACCTAGCCCCACTCCACTCACTGTTTGCTGAATGGGCCTGTTAACAGTCATTTGTTGACAGCTGGTTGCCTGTGGGAGGGACCTGGTGCCAACCAATGGTTGAGCAGGACCACTAATGGTCACTCATTGACAGCTGGTTGCCTGGGGGAGGGACCTGGTGCCAACCAACGGCTGAGCAGGACCACTAATGGCCACTCATTGACAGTTGGCTGCTTGTGGGAGGGTCCACTGCAGCACCAGTCAATGGCTGGCAACAGGGTGTACAGTAATAGTACACAGTGATGGCCACGTGCTAAGATCTGTGCTTGGCAGCGCTGTTATAATTCCACCTCAAATATTTTATACAGCCAGAGAGAACATATCTAGAGAATTCACAAAAATAAAGCTGCAAGAACCAAAAGTGTAATACAGCATGGCTGTGCACAGCCCTTAGCAGGCAGGCAGGGCTGCAGCCATTAGCCCTCACTTTCCCCCTTACCAGACTATGGTTGTTGTTGTTTTGTTCAGTCATGAGTCGTGTCCGACTCTTTGTGACCCATGGACCCTCCAGGCTCCTCTGTCCATGATGTTCTCCAAGCAAGAATACTGGAGTGGGTTGCCATTTCCAAAATGGTTACCAAAAGACTATTAATAGTTGCTCAGGCATGGGTTGGTGGTGAAGTGGGCCCCTTCCTAAACTCAGCAACTGTCAGTGAGTGACCATTAGTGATCCTGTTCAGTTACTGGTTGGCAGGGCAATAGGCCCCTCCTACAAGCAAGCAACTGCCAATGAGCGGCCATTCAACCAATAGGAGGCAGAGAGCTGGTCGTCCTGTGCAGAGTGAGGTAAGAGGTGGATCTCTGCCTCCTTCCTGGAGCCTCCAGCTCACCCAGCCATGATCAGTGGGGGGCCCAGATAACAGGCTGAGGCCTGCATCCTACAGACACAGAAACCTTGCCAAGGCCAAACACTGGCAGAGCCAGACCCTGAGGTGGTGACGGCCCTCTCCCCCATCCCTGCCTCTGTGATCTAAAAACAGTGGCAGTCTGTGTAGGATGCAGTTTGTGGGACCTAGCCCCTACCACCTGGACAGCCCAAGGAGCCTGAGGAACGGCTGGGTCCAGGGCACCTGGCTCCCTAAGAGATGACAACTGGGCAGGGTCTGGAGACCTGGCCCTGAGGGAGATGCCAACTGAGATGCACCTTTTCAGCCAGGCCTGGACACTGGCAAGAGAACCCAGACTGGGTGCTGGATAATGCTTTGTGGCAGGGTAACTGACCCCTGTAAGGACCCCCGCCTCAGAGCTAGGACTTGGATCTTGGAGGGTGAAATTTTTGCCTAGGGACCTTGCCCTTTCTTGTAAAACAGAGTAACATTTGTTGGTGGAGATTTACAGAAACTTCGCTACCTCACCATGACCTGACCTCAAGAACAAAGGATCTGACACCAAGAAGTTTGCAACAACTAACCATGAAGAATTGATGCTTTTGAACTGTGGTGTTGGAGAACACTCTTGAGAGTCCCTTGGACTGCAAGGAGATCCAACCAGTCAATCCTAAAGGGAATCAGTCCTGAATATGCATTGGAAGGACTAATGCTGAAGCTGAAACTCCAGTACTTTGGCCACCTGATGCGAAGAACTGATTCATTGAAAAAGATGCTGATGCTGGGAAAGATGGAAGGCAGGAAGAGAAGGGGGTGACAGAGGATGAGATGGTTGGATGGCATCACTGACTCGATGGACATGAGTCTGAGTAAGCTCCAGGTGTTGTGATGGACAGGGAGTCTGGGGTGCTGCAGTCCATGGGATCACAAAGAGTTGGACACGACTGAGCAACTGAACTGAACTGAACTGATAGCAGCAGAATCAGGAGGTAACATCTAAAATTGATAAATCAAGAAACTGTAGTACTTGCTTGGTGCTACAGTGCTTAAGAATCCACCTTCCAATGCAGGGGACATGGATTCAATCTCTGGTAGTGGTGGAGAGGTGTGAGTACACTAAGATCTCTCTTAGGAACAACTAAGCCTGCACACTGCGACTAGAGAACCCAAGTGCTCCAGAGCCCAAATGCCACAACTCCTAAGGCTGAGCTCCATAACAAGAAAAGCCCCCATATGCTGCAACTAGAGAATGCTCACAGTGCAACAAAGACAGCACAGCCAAAACAAAAAAAAGCTGCAGTTACAAGCATTTTATTTAGAAATATGGAGGTAAATACCAGAAGAAACAGCTATTTAAGAGTAGAGAATATGATCCAGAGAGTTGATATGGGGTGGGAGGTGGGGAGGGGGACGGGGTTCAAGATTAAGAACTCATGTACACCTGAGATGGGAAAAAAAAAAAAAAAGAGTAGAGAATAGCTTCTTCTGGGTAGCAGGTCCTACAGATTGTTCATTTTATAAGACTTTTAAACTGTTTTTAATTTTTTAAACTGTTACTTTTATTGAAAAGTTCTAAAAGTGACAACCTACCTTAATTGCCATGAAAACTTCCTCTTTGAGTTGTGCAGTTTGCTCAGGTGAGAGCTAGAAACAAAAAAGCAGAAAGTGAAATGTTTTAACCTCTATCACTGCTCCACTAAGACTAGGGAAAGAGGTCTTGCATTTAGCAACCACATACCTGCAGGGCTAGAATAGAGGTTATGCTCACTGCCATGGCTTGCATCTTGGGGCTTTCATGCTTACAGAGCCATCTCATAACAAACTTGGCAGCATCAAACCTAAAAAACATCTCACAATAAACTTTGTAAACTATACATGAGAAGTTAAGAAATCACTCAGCCTCCCCAACAAATCCTGTTTAAAAATACTTGTGGACTTATAAAGACTCAGCTCTGAAAACCAAGAGTATCTGGCAAAAAGAAGAGAAGAAAAGAGTATGCAAAAAAGAAGAGCAAGGCTTCCCTGGCGGCTCAGTGGTAAAGAACCCACCTGCCAGTGTAGAAGACACAGGTTTGATCCCTGATCCAGGAAGATCTGACATGCATAAGGATGATGGAAGAGCTAGAAGCTGATTCAATATTTAACCTTCTAGCACCCATGTTATCACTCACTGCCCTGAAATGGACTCACACTTTGAGAGACAACATTTATAACTACAGTACTTCTGAACAGAACATTCTCCCGAAACGCTTTATCCCAGCCTCAATCAGACCCCTGCTAGGCTAATAACCAAAAGACAATAAAGCTCAGAGTAATACTGGTCAATATCTCCAAAATCAGATCATCCAATTTTATACTTGCCTGTTGAATGGAACATCCACAAGAATCCTGGAATTGGTTAAGGAGAGAAGACAATTCTTCTGTAACTTTAAGGGAATAAAGAAAAATAATTCTGAGCAAATGTATACCCATTCTAAACAAAGGTTCTAAGCAGTGGAAGGTTCTAAGCTTTTCTTCGTGAACACCTGCTATATACCTGGTCCTTTCCAAGTTCTTCATCCAATCTTCTATTTTTTTTTTTTTATAGTTTTTTAAATTTATTTTTTATTGAAGTTCAGTTGGTTTACAATGTTATATTAGTTTCTGGTATCAATCTTACTATTGAACTCTAACATTCACCTTTGCCCAAAGAGTAATCTCTTTTCTGGCAAAGAGGGAGTCTCCCTTCCCCCTGAACCCTGGAAGGATCTATGTGGAAAGCTGCCTGCCTGTGTGTCAATCTAAATCAATTCCTGGAAGCCTGGCCCATCTGATGAATGACTACGTCTGAACCAGATCTCATAACTAACTCTGTGACAGAGCTTCTACTTCCTACCTATGACTAGTAGGAACTGAACTAGGAAAGAGAAAAGGATTTCTAGGAAAGCTACAGGAATGAAAAATTATGACATCTCTTTGAAAGACCGTGAGTAGGCCAGTGGCATATACTGCCATGACAGCAATATAGCATATGAGGCGGGGGCAGCAAACCTGAAATGCCAACAGGAACTAGGCAGTAACATAAACAAGTGAAGAAGGCAGAGTGCACAACCACAAGCCAGCGGGAGGAATTACGGCAAACTGGACAACGCAGGCCCTTTTATGGGGGCAGCTGTTAATCAGCTCCAACTAATGATGGCCATGTAGGAATTCAGACTGAATTGAGAAGGATCATCCAATTTTTCGAGAGAAAGTGGAAATACAGATTTAAGTGAGGAAAGATCATGTTACTATAATTTTAATAGATTGATTCCCATTTTAACTTTAAGTATACATTTCAATCAGATCTGACACATTTATATATATTATGTATAACTTTACCCACCACCACAATCAACATAAAAAATACTTCCATTGCCCCAAAAAGTAACACTGTGACACTTTCCACTCCATTCCTAACTTGCAAATTTCAACCCCAGAAAATCATACTGTCCTTAAAGGTTAGTCTTTTCTAAGATTTCACATGAAGTCATATGGTATCTATTTTATCATGTCTAGCATATTTTGCTCAGCATAAAATGTTTTTTGAGATTCATCCATGTGGCATGTATCAGTACTTCACTTCTTTTTATCACCAAGTAGTATTTCCTTATATGAATATACTATTATTGACTTATCTATTCACCCGTTGCTGGACATTAGTTTTCAGTTTGGGGGGATAATCAATAAAGACATTATGGGCATTTGTGTATACCATTATATGGCTACATAATTTCATCTCTCTGAGTGAAATAACTGTGTGGTATGAAAGGTGTATCTCTAACTTTCAAAGAAATTATCAGACTGTTGGATTGGTTTTATCGTTTTTCATTCTTAACAGCAACATATGAGAATTTCAGTTTCTCTACACTTTTGTCAACACCTGATACTGTCACTTTTAAAATTTCAACCAATCTAGGGGGTGTGTAGTGTTATCTATGTGTGATGTGAGGCCGTGATGTGTATCAGTAGTGTCTGACTCTTTGCAGCCTGCCGGGCGCCTCTGTCCATGGAATTTTCCAGGCAAGAACACTGGAGTGGGTTGCCATTTTCTACTCCAAGGATCTTCCAGACCCAGGGATTAAACCCGTGTCTCCTGCATCTCCTGCACCGGGAGGCACGGTCCTTCACACTAGTGCCGCCTGGGAAGCCCATCTAAGTGTGTAGTATATCCACACATGCTTTTAACTTGCATTTCCCGGACAGGTAAAGGTACTGAGCATCTTTTCAAGTGCTCAGTTGTCACCTGCACGATCTTCTTTCACGGAGTGTCTGTTCAAACCTTCTGCCTTCTTAAAGAATTGGTTTGTTTATTTTGTGTTACCTATTTAATAGTCCTTTACATTCTGGATAAACGTCCTCTGTCATGTATATATAGTGGACATTTTTCTCAGTCCTGGATTATCTTTTCATTTTTTAATGTCTCTGCATGTTTGAGCAGAAGCTTCTAATTTGATGAATTCTAATATACTACTTTTCTTTTATGAAGTGTGCTTTCTGTATCCTAAGAAAATGTTGCCTACTCTGATGTTTCCTTCTAGTTTTATGGCTTTTATATTTAGACCTATGACTTAGCTTTTATATTTAGATCTATGACTCAATTCAATTTAATTTGCACACATGTTGCTAAGCCTATAGGATGTAACAAACTGTTAACAGTAGATGTTTCTGGGCAGCTGTTTTCTGATAAATGCAAAATTTTTAAACCATTTTACTTACTTATAGTTCTTATTTTTTCTACAGTAATCATGCATTTATTTTTCTCCCTCCCTCCCTCCCCTCCCTGCTTCTCTCTCTCAGGATGAAAAATCAGAACTAAATAAAACATATTTTTCATGTATTTGTCGTCAAGTAAGAAGCACAGTCAAATATTAAAATCGAATTACCTGCTGGTAATGGGGGAAAGTTTTCAAAGCCTGGAAAAGTAGACAGGTAACCTCTGACAACAGACGAACAGGCATGCCCCTGGCCAGGCCCTGGCGTGTGAGGTTGAGGGCACAAGCACTGGCTGTGAACTGCACTGGCAAATCCAGCGGATGATTCCTCATTCCTACAGCCACAAGCTGCAGAAGAATATAAGTGGCATATGACAACATTAGCACTCTTTACATAGTCTGATTTCTGCGTTATCAAAAATACTTGCTTATCAGGACAAAAAGTAACAGGTTTTTTCCCATCCTCACCATTTATTTTTTAGGACACCAGCAATACCTTCTAACCCAAACGTTAATTTGTTGTGAACTTTAGGTAACTCACTTCCTTCATCTGGACCTCTGTTTCCTCACCTGTGATTTCCCAATCATTTATCGAGCCTCAGTCCCTCCAAGGCATTATGATAAGCACTATAGGGGATATAAACAGGAATCACTTATATCCCACTCCTTAGCATAAAGCCTTATGAAAGAAATAAGGTATGTAAACAAATAACATTGTAAGAGATGTCAAAAGATCAAACTGGCAAAAAAGCACCACGAAAGAGGTATAAATAAAGTGCTGCCTAAGGTGGTCATACAGCAAGCTATCATTTCTGGTATGGAAGTCAAAAGCTTCATTCAGAGAACACATTTAGGCAGGGTCTCAGACAGGATCTGGATAGGAAATGGAGGTGGGGGTGGAATGGAAAGGGAATTACTAGGGAAGGGAAACGTGATAAAGAAAAACACAAAGTGGACAAAAAGATGGGATGAATCCACCAAAAGAGGAGGAAGAAATTTGAATCTGAAAAGTGATAAAACCTAACATTAGGGAGTTGCGGGGTGGGGTAGTGGTTAGGATTCTGTGTTTTCACTGCCATGGCCCACGTTCAATTCCTCGTTGGAGAACTGAGATCCCACAAGCCATGAGGCATGGCCACAAAACAAACAAAAAACCTAACATTAGAAGAAAGGTAACTATTAATAGAAGACACATTGTGTAGACCTAGAAATAAATTTTAAATGAAGGTGTTATACCAAGTGTATACCATACCTGCTCCAACATTCAGGGACAACATGATCTGTTTTGTCTATCAAATAGGGATAATGATCCCTCCCCTCCTCAGAGACCAGTCTGCTGATATACAAAGGAGCCCTGAGTTTATGAACCACTGAAAGACCAGAGCCCCGTACTCTGACACCTACATGAACTCAGAGCCAGTATACACTGCTCCTATGGAAACTGTTTTTTCTATACTGTAAACTGCTTTTAGGATTTCATGTAATTGCCATCATCTGCAATATAAATACATAGAAAGTAAAACGAACATGATTTTCAATTTAGAAAAATCACAAAATCTCACATAGATATGAAAAGGACTTTTAGAATATCTAATTCAATTTCCTCCTTACAGATGGGAAACAAAGATCCAGAGTTTTTCCCTTTATACAGTATCTTTTTTAAGTTATGAGTAAATCTAATTCTCCATGGTAAACAAAAAGCCTAAAAAGAGCCATAAAAATATTCTATTTTTATTAACTGCAGAAAAAAACAATAATTTTAAGACTTCAATTTACACTTAATTTTAAATAATAGCAGTTTTCTTTCACAAACCACTTAATTCTTCCAATTACATTTAAAAGAAATTCATCCTTCTGTAAAGGAAAGCAAAGTCTGACCCTATCAATACTGATAACTTTACCTTATTCACAATACTTTAAATGCTAGAATTAATTACCTTCAATTACTGCAATTTTCTTCTATTATAGGGATATTGTGGCTGCTATTTAAAAAAAAAACTATTATCTTAGATTTTAAACAGTAAAGAATAAATAATGTTTATACAAAGTAAATTCATGTTTTCAGATTAAGTCCTGTTTTAGGCAATGGGTCTATCAGCCCATGCTCAGATCAAATTCAAAAATCTGAACAACTGAGATTGATTAAGATGCTCAAAACATGAGACGATCTGCCAGTTCAAGCCTAACAATGCTTTTTTTTTCTCTGTGTGGGCACTGTGACTCACAATAGAATAAGGCATATTAAGTAACTGTATTCAATGTGTTTAATCAGTTGAGTTCAGTTCAGCCGCTCAGTCATGTCGAACTTTGCGACCTCATGGACTGCAGCATCCAGACCTCCCTGCCCATCACCAACTCCCAGAGTTCANTAAAGACCAGTGGAATGGGCTATAGCCTGCCCAGCTCTTCTGTCCATAGGATTCTCCAGGCAAGAATACTGGAGTGGGTTGCCATCTCCTTCTGCAGGGGATCTTCCCAACCCAGATATCAAACCTGGGCCTCCTGCATTGCAGGAAGATTCTCTATCATCCAAGCCACAGGGGAGCCCATGGAATAGACTAGAAAGCCCTAAAACAATGCCTTGCATTTATGATCAGATGATTTTTAACAAGGGTGCTAAGACAATTTGGTATCTTAAAGAAATTATCCTAAGAAAACTAGATATCCACATGTAAAAGAATGAAGTTGTAAAATCTAACATAACACCACATGAAAGAAATTACATCAAAACAGATCAAAGACTTAAATTTATGAACTAAAACTATAAGACTCCTATAAGTAACATGAGGAAGAAGCTTCACAATACTGGATTTTGGAGTGATTTCTCGGATATGACACCAAAGGTTCAAGCAACAAAAGAAATACAAACTGAACTTCATGAAGACAAACCAGAGAAGAAAATATTTGAAAATTTTGTATCATAAGGAGTTAATATCCAGACTACACAGAGAACTCCTATATCTCAACAACAATAACAAAAATAAAACCTAAGCAACCTAATTTAAAATTTGACAAACAACTTCAGTAGACATTTCTTCAAAGACATATCAATGGTCAATAAGCTTCTGAAAAGATGCCCAATATAGCTGATAAGTATGGAAATGCAAATCAAAACTGAAACGAGGTACCACTTTATACCCATTAGAATGGTTACTATTAAAAAATTTAAAAACAGAAAAAAATATGTGTTGGCCAGTGTGTGAAGAAATTCAAACACCTGCACACTGTTAGTGAGAATGTAAAAACTGTGCAACTGCTGCAGAAAACATGGTAGTTCCCCACAAAATTAACAGAATTATCATATGATCCACCTGCAATGAGGGAGACCTGGGCTTGATCCCTGGGTTGGGAAGATCCCCTAGGGAAGGGAAAAGCTACCCACTCCAGTAGTCTGGACTGGAGAATTCCAAAGGGGTTGCAAAGAGTCGGACATGACTGAGCAACTTTCACTTTCACACTATATAATCCAGCAATTCTACTTCTGGATTGCTCATTGTTCACTCACTAAATCATGTCCAACTCTTTGTGACACCATGGACTGCAGTACATCAGGGTTCCCTGTTCTTCACTATCTCACAGAGATGGCTCAAATTCATGTCTATTCTAGTATATTCATGTCCATTCTAGTATATACTTCTGGGTATGAACCAAAAGCAGAGTCTTGGGAGTTTCCCAGTGGACTAGTGATCAGGATTCCAGGCTTTCACTGCAGAGGCCTGGATTCAATCCCTGGTCAAAGAACTGAGGCTTCACAGAGTGATCAAAAAAAAAAAAAGCAGAGTCTCCAAGAGATATTTGTGTATTCCTACTTGCAACAACATTACTCACAATAATCAACACAATAGCCAAAACATGGAAGCAACCCAAGTACATGTCAATGACAACTGGATAAGCACAATGTGGTATACACATAACGGTTGTTATTCAACCTGAAAACGGCAGTATGCCACATGGACAAACCCTTAGGACACTATGTAAAGTAAAATGAGCCAGTCACAAAAGGACAAGTACTGTGCGACTCCACTTAACATGAAGAGAGTTGGTCAAAATCATAGAGACACAAAAGAAGTTTGTATTGCCAGAGTCTGGCGAGAAGGGGTAATGGAGGCAGGATTTCATGCCTACAGAATTTCAGCTTTACAAGGTGAAAAGGGCTATGGAGATGAATGATGGTGATGGCTGAACAAAATTATTAATGTATTTAAAAGCACTGAACTATACACTTAAAATGATTAAAATGATACATTTTATGTGTATTTTATCATCCCCTCCCCCAAAATGGGAACATGAACTGACACGGGGTGACTTCCAAGACATACCACTAAGTTAAAAAAGCAAAGTACAGAGTACATGTACTATGCTACCTACTGTGTAAGAAGTGGAAATTTAAAAACCTAAATATATACGGCTTAACACTTTGACTATACTCTCAGTCAAGAGTGAAAAGAAAGAACTGCAAATATATCTCTCAACTCTTTTTCAGTAGGTTTGTGGTTCAAAGTACTATAGGTGAAGCAACTCTGAAACTATTTTATATGTGTTACAGGATTAAGGAAAATGTGCTTAAGGCTGTTGGAAGCCGAGGTTCTCCAAGTGGAAAAGAGATACAAACACAGAATGTGGAAAGGCAAAGAAGAACAATACAAAGATGGACATCTGTAAGTATCACTTTTAAACTTATTTCATCTGTTTCTCAGCTCTGGTTGATGAAACGGCTTAAAGACACATCTAGCAAACCAGGGCTCTTGGGAGAAATGTCTAACTCTAAGGCCAAAACAGGGAAGTATAAGAAGCCTAGAAAGTAAAGAAGGACTCAAAATAATCACAGTAATAATGGGGGCACGTAAAAACAGACACAGGAGCTCTCATTGGCCACCCTGTGACAAACTGAGCACCAAAATAATTAAGAACAGCAGTGCATTATATGAAATGGTATAGACCTAACAGAAGCAGAAGATATTAAGAAGAGGTGGCAAGAATACACAGAGGAACTGTACAAAAAAGATCTTCATGACCTGGATAATCACGATGGTGTGATCACTCACCTAGAGCCAGACATCCTGGAATGT
>SJYA01000446.1:1314895-1465675 GCA_006410615.1 Neotragus moschatus | reverse complement strand
CAAGATTGCTGGGAGAAATATCAATAACCTCAGATATGCAGATGACACCACCCTTATGGCAGAAAGTGAAGAGGAACTAAAGAGCCTCTTGATGAAAGTAAAAGAGGAGTGTGAAAAAGTTGGCTTAAGGCTCAACATTTGGAAAATGACATCCAGTCCCATCACTTCATGGGAAATAGACATGGAAACAGTGGCTGACTTTATTTTTCTGGGCTCCAAAATCAGTGCAGATGGTGACTGCAGCCACGAAATCAAGACGCATACTCTTTGGGAAAAAAGTTATGACCAACCTAGATAGCATATTCAAAAGCAGAGACATTACTTTGCCGACTAAGGTCCGTCTAGTCAAGCCTATGGTTTTTCCACTAGTCATGTATGGATGCAAGAGTTGGACTGTGAAGAAGGCTGAGCGCCGAAGAATTAATGCTGTTGAACTGTGGTGTTGGAGAAGACTCTTGAGAGTCCCTTGGACTGCAAAGAGATCCAACCAGTCCATTCTGAAGGAGATCAGCCCTGGGATTTCTTTGGAAGGAATGATGCTGAAGCTGAAGCTCCAGTACTTTGGCCACTTTATGCGAAGAGTTAACTCATTGGAAAAGACTCTGATGCTGGGGGGGATTGGGGGCAGGAGGAGAAGGGGACGACCGAGGATGAGATGGCTAGATGGCATCACTGACTCGATGGGTGTGAGTCTGAGTGAGCTCCGGGAGTTGGTGATGGACAGGGAGGCCTGGCGTGCTGCAATTCATGGGGTCGCAAAGAGTCGGACATGACTGAGTGACTGAACTGAACTGAGTGCATTATAAATCACTGAAAACAACAGGAGTCAGTGAGTTCATACTGAGGATATGTTAGACCTGCTAAATGTTTTGAGTAAAAAGAAGAGCTGAAAAAAAGGAGAGTTAGAGTTGGAAAATCATCACTTTGCAACCACTGCAGTAAAGAATGGTTTGAGTAAGAATCATCAATGGATGCTAAACCTAGATCAGAAAGTCTGATGAGGGCCAGGATATTGGCATAGTCTTCTAATATCTTATACATCACTCATTAGTTTCAAAAGGAATAGTATTATCTATGTAGGGTAGAAACAGTACCAGAGTATATAGATAATATTTTATCTGCACCTGGATATTTTACCTAGTACCTGAACAATACTTTGACCAAGTGGTGAAAATTAATATCACCAATGAGGGGCACTCTGTGCTTCATACTGTAATACACTTGAGAAGGGCACAACATCCCTTATGTGGTATTCTGCGTAGACCTAGAAGAATCTGAATTATGATGAATTATCAGACAAACCCAAAATGAGGAACATTCTTCAAAAAAAAAGCAAACGAAACAATGTTAGTTTGCATTCTTCAAAAACATCAATGTACTGAAGAAAAGGAAGGATTGTGACACCTGAGGCTTTCCAGATAGCCTGGAAATGCAGAAGACGCTGGTTCGATCCCTGGGCCCGAAAGGTCCCCTGGAGTAGGAAATGGCAACCCACTCCACTATTACTGCCTGGAAAATTCTGCAGACAGATGAGCTTGGCAGGCTACAGTTCATGGGGTCACAAAGAGCTGGACATGACTAAGCATACATATGACAACTGAATGTAAAAATAATCATGGACTAAAAGGAAAAATATTTTATAAACGGTGTTAAACTGGGAAAATCAACAGTGGAAATACATACAGTAGATTTTTATATAAAAGTATTGTATCAATGTTAAATTTCCTGAAATTTGACAGCTGCACTATGGTCATCCTTGAGATTACCTGTGCTTTCAGACAGTCAAAGAGATTATCTTTCCTCTAGGAAATATAAACTAAAGTATATTAACAGGCAGCGGGGCATGTTGTATGCAACCTACCCTCAAGAAAAAAACTGTGTGTGGGGACTTCCCTGGTGATCCAGTGGCTAGACGTTGCACTTGCAAGGAGCCTGGGTTTGATCCCTGGTCAGGGAAGTAGATCCCACACGCTATAACTAAAGATCCCACATTCTGCAACTAAGACCTAGCACAGCCAAATATGCGTGTGTGTGTGCGTGCGTGTGTGTGTGTGCACGTGTGTGTGTGTATATTAAAAATTGCATGTATAAAGACAGAATAGGGTAAGACAAAATATTTAAAGTTAGTGATCTGCCACATTAAAAATTATTCCAAAACGGTTTTCAAGTACTATGCGTAGATCAACCGTGCAAAGATCTACACATTATTAACAATCTAATCAATGGCTATAGTCTAGATTTTTAACTTTTGTGATAATCTAGATGTAAGAGTTGAAAGAAAAACATAAGATAAGCCCTTGTAAGACAAAGCAGAAGACCAGACAGCTGTTGCATCACCCTCTCTCTCCAAGGTTTCCTACAGATGCCAGTACCAAACAATTCTCATTCTTGAGACACCCCACCAGTGGATCAGCAAGGATTTCCTAGCAAATGAAAATGTTATATGGCTCTTAGGACTAATGGTGGGTGCCCTTTCCACCCATTTTAAAGAAATTAAGTACACACTGCCCACTCTAACATTAGGTACAAGAAAATAGCACATACCTGTTCTGTTAGAAGGTTTTCACTAACCCTTAATTTTACCCATTTTAAGCAAACTTTTGAGCAACCCAAACAACAAAAATGCTTATATTTTACATCTTATTTGAAAAATACATATTTCTCTTAAATATAAGATTTTCTGAAACACACCTTTTAAACTTACCATACTTTACACTTTACTAAGTCTGGATTAGGATCTTTAGAATTTCTTAGTACTGGGAAGACTGTGGTCTCTTCTCTCCCTCCCCTAAAATATCCAACACTGTATACAATGCATTATTTAACATTTTCAAAATAAACTAAACTTACCTGTGTACCAGATAAAGTTTACTGAAAGAAAACTTATCTCATTTTCTTTTGGTGTACTGGCTTTGATAGTATCTTAACTACATCCATAATCTCTCTACAGAATATTCTGGCACTTGGCAGTATTACTGTATATATCATGAGTTGATGTGTTAAAAATCTTTTAAACTGCTGTGGTTCTTTTGATCATTGGGACACTAAGTGCCATTAATCTGAAACAGACCTAGGTGTACATTCTTGGTAAACAATTCTCTACTATACACATTTAATCTGAAAGTTCAAATTATCTATTTGTAGCCTAATGATGCAACTGATAGCTTCAAGGGTTCATTAAGAAGTCATTTAAAATTAAAAAACGTTGAGACACAACTGCTATTCTTAAATCAAAAGAATAAAATGTGAAAACAACTGACTGCAAATCACTTTACTCTCACCCCAGTAAAAATTACATTAAGTCATTGTTTTTAATGGGTTCTTTTCAAGTCGTTGTTCTGAACTTTGGCTCCACCTTAAAATTACTTAATGCCCAGGCCAAATCCCAGACCAGTTACATGGGAATCTCTAGGGAATAGGCCACAAGCATTAGTGTATTTTAAAACTCCCAAAGTGATTAGAATGTACAACTAAGGTAGAAAGCCACTGTTTTTAAAAAGTATTCCAGGACATAAATATTTAAATATATGCTCTTTAAAAAACAGTACCACTAGAGGCTATAAACATAGTCTAGCAATGTACAGTACTCTTTCCTTCAGGGTCTTTTAAAAATTGCATTAAAAAACGGTATTAGGCATACATCACCTGCCGTATTCATTATATTTAGCTGTTACTAGAGGTAAAAGCATTAGTTTCACAAAGACCCAAATATACAATCAGCTCTATCATTTACTAGTTCTCTGACTGTGGATAAACAGCTTAACCTCCTCATCTGTAAAATGGGAGGATTCAAATAGAAAACAATGTGCAAACATGCCAACGGGCACGTAAGAGGTAATGTGAAATGGCTCTGCTTCTCGTTAGAGCTAGACTGGAAGACACTGGAGGCTAGGGCTGCATCTAGTTTACGGTTATATTTTCACAACCTCATACCACATAGTAGTTACACAACAATTCTTAATCATAAAGCTCCTTAAGAACTATTAATCTGTCTTTGTAACCCAAATGCCTAGTACACATTCTGATACACAAAGAAAGCTTAATAATGTTCTGAACAAATGAAACAAACTTATTTCAGAAAACAACGAACCCTCAAGCCTTCCTTTGCAGAAAAGAAGTCAGAATAACCAGCATCTGTAGCCAGCAGTCCCACAAATTGCATCGCAGGCCTTTGTTGTATAAACAGTTCTACAGCTCCATCAGTGATNTGTGACACCTGAGGCTTTCCAGGTAGCCTGGAAATGCAGAAGACGCTGGTTCGATCCCTGGGCCCGAAAGGTCCCCTGGAGTAGGAAATGGCAACCCACTCCACTATTACTGCCTGGAAAATTCTGCAGACAGATGAGCTTGGCAGGCTACAGTTCATGGGGTCACAAAGAGCTGGACATGACTAAGCATACATATGACAACTGAATGTAAAAATAATCATGGACTAAAAGGAAAAATATTTTATAAACGGTGTTAAACTGGGAAAATCAACAGTGGAAATACATACAGTAGATTTTTATATAAAAGTATTGTATCAATGTTAAATTTCCTGAAATTTGACAGCTGCACTATGGTCATCCTTGAGATTACCTGTGCTCTCAGACAGTCAAAGAGATTATCTTTCCTCTAGGAAATATAAACTAAAGTATATTAACAGGCAGGGGGGCATGTTGTATGCAACCTACCCTCAAGAAAAAAACTGTGTGTGGGGACTTCCCTGGTGATGCAGTGGCTAGACGTTGCACTTGCAAGGAGCCTGGGTTTGATCCCTGGTCAGGGAAGTAGACCCCACACGCTATAACTAAAGATCCCACATTCTGCAACTAAGACCTAGCACAGCCAAATATTCGTGTGTGTGTGCGTGCGTGTGTGTGTGTGCACGTGTGTGTGTGTATATTAAAAATTGCATGTATAAAGNTTGATCCCTGGTCAGGGAAGTAGACCCCACACGCTATAACTAAAGATCCCACATTCTGCAACTAAGACCTAGCACAGCCAAATATTCGTGTGTGTGTGCGTGCGTGTGTGTGTGTGCACGTGTGTGTGTGTATATTAAAAATTGCATGTATAAAGACAGAATAGGGTAAGACAAAATATTTAAAGTTAGTGATCTGCCACATTAAAAATTATTCCAAAACGGTTTTCAAGTACTATGCGTAGATCAACCGTGCAAAGATCTACACATTATTAACAATCTAATCAATGGCTATAGTCTAGATTTTTAACTTTTGTGATAATCTAGATGTAAGAGTTGAAAGAAAAACATAAGATAAGCCCTTGTAAGACAAAGCAGAAGACCAGACAGCTGTTGCATCACCCTCTCTCTCCAAGGTTTCCTACAGATGCCAGTACCAAACAATTCTCATTCTTGAGACACCCCACCAGTGGATCAGCAAGGATTTCCTAGCAAATGAAAATGTTATATGGCTCTTAGGACTAATGGTGGGTGCCCTTTCCACCCATTTTAAAGAAATTAAGTACACACTGCCCACTCTAACATTAGGTACAAGAAAATAGCACATACCTGTTCTGTTAGAAGGTTTTCACTAACCCTTAATTTTACCCATTTTAAGCAAACTTTTGAGCAACCCAAACAACAAAAATGCTTATATTTTACATCTTATTTGAAAAATACATATTTCTCTTAAATATAAGATTTTCTGAAACACACCTTTTAAACTTACCATACTTTACACTTTACTAAGTCTGGATTAGGATCTTTAGAATTTCTTAGTACTGGGAAGACTGTGGTCTCTTCTCTCCCTCCCCTAAAATATCCAACACTGTATACAATGCATTATTTAACATTTTCAAAATAAACTAAACTTACCTGTGTACCAGATAAAGTTTACTGAAAGAAAACTTATCTCATTTTCTTTTGGTGTACTGGCTTTGATAGTATCTTAACTACATCCATAATCTCTCTACAGAATATTCTGGCACTTGGCAGTATTACTGTATATATCATGAGTTGATGTGTTAAAAATCTTTTAAACTGCTGTGGTTCTTTTGATCATTGGGACACTAAGTGCCATTAATCTGAAACAGACCTAGGTGTACATTCTTGGTAAACAATTCTCTACTATACACATTTAATCTGAAAGTTCAAATTATCTATTTGTAGCCTAATGATGCAACTGATAGCTTCAAGGGTTCATTAAGAAGTCATTTAAAATTAAAAAACGTTGAGACACAACTGCTATTCTTAAATCAAAAGAATAAAATGTGAAAACAACTGACTGCAAATCACTTTACTCTCACCCCAGTAAAAATTACATTAAGTCATTGTTTTTAATGGGTTCTTTTCAAGTCGTTGTTCTGAACTTTGGCTCCACCTTAAAATTACTTAATGCCCAGGCCAAATCCCAGACCAGTTACATGGGAATCTCTAGGGAATAGGCCACAAGCATTAGTGTATTTTAAAACTCCCAAAGTGATTAGAATGTACAACTAAGGTAGAAAGCCACTGTTTTTAAAAAGTATTCCAGGACATAAATATTTAAATATATGCTCTTTAAAAAACAGTACCACTAGAGGCTATAAACATAGTCTAGCAATGTACAGTACTCTTTCCTTCAGGGTCTTTTAAAAATTGCATTAAAAAACGGTATTAGGCATACATCACCTGCCGTATTCATTATATTTAGCTGTTACTAGAGGTAAAAGCATTAGTTTCACAAAGACCCAAATATACAATCAGCTCTATCATTTACTAGTTCTCTGACTGTGGATAAACAGCTTAACCTCCTCATCTGTAAAATGGGAGGATTCAAATAGAAAACAATGTGCAAACATGCCAACGGGCACGTAAGAGGTAATGTGAAATGGCTCTGCTTCTCGTTAGAGCTAGACTGGAAGACACTGGAGGCTAGGGCTGCATCTAGTTTACGGTTATATTTTCACAACCTCATACCACATAGTAGTTACACAACAATTCTTAATCATAAAGCTCCTTAAGAACTATTAATCTGTCTTTGTAACCCAAATGCCTAGTACACATTCTGATACACAAAGAAAGCTTAATAATGTTCTGAACAAATGAAACAAACTTATTTCAGAAAACAACGAACCCTCAAGCCTTCCTTTGCAGAAAAGAAGTCAGAATAACCAGCATCTGTAGCCAGCAGTCCCACAAATTGCATCGCAGGCCTTTGTTGTATAAACAGTTCTACAGCTCCATCAGTGATGTAATTACCCCCAGAAATGTCCAGGGACTCAATATTAGGCAGAATATCTTTCTGCTGTAGCAAATGAAAAGCTAGATCTGACTTGAGTTGCCTGTGATCAGAAATATCAAGGTGAAGCAGACATTTAAGTTCTCTAATGACTGCGAGAATCTGTGGTTTGGTCATGGTCAGACATTTTAGATAGTGCATCGTAAGAGATCGGAGTCGATCCTTACAGGTAAGGAGAGCAGAGATGTTAGTGACCAGAGTATTAGAGATATCCAAGCTTTCCAGTTTGGGTAACTGTGAAACATTAGCCAGGTCTTCACTATGAAAACAAACATTGAAAACGCTTAAAACACGAAGACCAGTGAGCTGACCAAAGAACAACAGTCTTGAATCTCGAGGGATGCTTGTTGAGTCCAAGATGAGACGTCGGAGGTTTTCTTGGATCCAGCTATTGCTGCAGAGACCACTTAGGATGTCTGGGATTGAGAGGTCAGTGTGTACTGCAGTAGCATCCAGTTCAATGAGTTTGTGATGGCAGAAGGCTTTTAGGAATACAGCTGTGGATATTTTAGCTTTCTGAATGTTGACCACCTTCAGTTTCATTCGGTTGCTTTGGAAAATGCTTGCTGTTCTATCAGTCAGCTTGCCTATAAGAGAACCAGAACCAGCTTGTAATAACTAAATCTCATGCCTTTTCCAGGAGGCACTGTGGCCAGTAAACTTTGATAGATGCTAATAATAACAACAATGACTACATTTACTGTTTACTCTGTGCGGAGCATTGTTCTAAACCCTTTACTCAGATTATCTCATTTACTCTTTAAAATAATATCGTAAAGGAATTATGATTATTACCATCCCACACCTGAGGAAACTAAAGCTTAAAGGGGTTAAGGAATTTACTCAAGGTCAAAATATGTGGCAGAATCAAGAATCAAAAGCAGTTTGACTTCAGCGTCCACAGTTTTAACCACAGTAACCTTGTTTACTTGGGCTTCTCTGGTAGCTTAGCTGGTAGAGAATCTGCCCACAATGCAGGAGACCCCAGTTCAATTCCTGGGTCACTAAGATCTGCTGGAGAAGGGACAGCCTACCCACTCCAGTAATCAGGGGCTTCCCTGGTGGCTCTTATGGTAAAGAATCTGCCTGCAGTGTGGGAGACCTGGGTTCAATCCCTGGGTTTGGAAGATCCCCTGGAGAAGGGAATAGCTACCCACTTCAATACTCTGGCCTAGAGAATTCCATGGACAGAGGAGCCTGGCAGGCTCCAGTCCATGGGGTCACAAAGAGTCGGACACAACTGAGTGACTTTTATTTCACTTTACTTCAACTTCGTTCATAGAAGAAAAAAAAAAATAAAAGAGGTAGGTAAGTATAGGGCCTATAATATGCAAACAGCACTAATGATTACTTTTAACCAAACTAGTGGATGGCCTTTGGTAAGTCACTTATCTCTCTATGCCTCATTTCCTCATCTGTAAAATGAATGGGTTATATTAGATTTCATTTAGAAACAACTTATTAATATTAAGCATCTTCTATATGTGAGATTCCATATTAAGTAAGGCATACAAGGTAATAAGACACCTGTGACCACAAAGAATTCAGTCTAGGAAGCATGTCAGGCAAATAAGTGATTATAATAATATATTATATTCAGTGGTGATTTGTACCAGATATTGAACACAGATGAGATTAATATCAGGGCAGGTTTTTGAGGCTGAATATCAGTTGCCCAAGGGGAAGGTGAAGGGTGGGAGAACAGAACAAAGACATGGAGGCTCAGAACGTCAGATTATTCAGAATGACCCTATTTGATCAGTGCTACTGGACCACGGTGTACAAGGAGAGGCCTGGCTGGAAATGACAGTAGAGAGGAAGGTAAAAGGCAGATGGGGCCTGTAAACAAAGCTAGGAAACTCATGTGCCCTGTAAACAAAAATGAAAAACTCAAAATTTTTAAGCAAAAAATNCCTATTTGATCAGTGCTACTGGACCACGGTGTACAAGGAGAGGCCTGGCTGGAAATGACAGTAGAGAGGAAGGTAAAAGGCAGATGGGGCCTGTAAACAAAGCTAGGAAACTCATGTGCCCTGTAAACAAAAATGAAAAACTCAAAATTTTTAAGCAAAAAATGAATGATTATATTTTTACAAAG
Organism: Neotragus moschatus; assembly: GCA_006410615.1. Taxonomy (NCBI): domain Eukaryota; kingdom Metazoa; phylum Chordata; class Mammalia; order Artiodactyla; family Bovidae; genus Neotragus; species Neotragus moschatus. The sequence goes on along the minus strand of SJYA01000446.1, from coordinate 1,456,354 downwards.
ACCAATTATGTGTGATGACACAAAAGAATTAAGATGGTGTTGGATGGGAGTGAGATGGGGCAACAGATTATTAATGACTTTAATGATGAGAGATGATAGTTTAAACTGACAGAACACAGCAGTTGAATGGATTACGAGAAAGAACTGAAGGAAAAGGTATACAAGCTGATTCACAAGTCCCCAGTCTGAGTTGAGCTATGCTACTAACATAGGAAAAAGGAAACCTCAATACTCAAGGCTTTCAAAAAGAACTTATTACATTTATTCAAGGGCTTCTCACGCAGCTCAGTTGCTAATGAATCTACCTGCAATGGTGGAGAACCTGGGTTCAATTCCTGGCTCAGGAAGATCCCATGGAGAAAGAAATGGCAGCTCCATTTTCTTGCCACTCCAGTATTCTTGCCTATAGAATGCCATGGACAGAGGAGCCTGGCAGACTACAGTCCACAGTGTTACAAAGAGTTGCACATGACTTAATACTATCTTTCTTTCTTATTCAAAAAATATCAAATGCTATGCTACATGCTGAGAACAGTGAATGAGACAGACATGACTCCTGCCATAACGGGGTTTTTTCACATCCTAGAAGAACACAGATACAAAAGAATATTCAAAAAGCAAAATACTATTAACATTAAAAATGCAGTAAAGGTTCTAAAGGAAGGAAACAAGACTATAACACAGGGGTGGGGAAAAATGAGAAGGAAGACAAGAATCTTCTGTCTTTCAGTATAGTATTAGGAGGTGACATTTAAGCTGAGACAAAAAAAGGATGTGAAAGGCAAAGATAGCTGTCATCCCAGATACAGGGACAGGCTAAAGCCCTGAGAGAGAAACAGTTTGGCTATTTCTGTGAAATGAGAGAAAACCAGTGCAGCTGAAGCATGGACGGAGAAGAGAATACCGTAATCTGACAGGTTATAGACAGAGGCAAGAGTCAGTCAGACCTTGTAGGCCAGGGTAAATAACTGGCATTTTATCCTAAGTACAAAGAGAAGACTTTAAAGAGTGGCAAAAGTGCAGACAGATCTGATTAAGATATAGAGGACTAGTCTCTGCTATGTGGCAGAGCTTGGCGATGCACAAAATTAAAGGAAACCACTTGGGAGACCAGGGGAGAAGAAAGAGAAAAGGGTCATTGACAGGGCTTAGGAGGAAAAGGTGGCTCAGATGGTAAAGAATCTGCCTGCAATGCAGGAGGCCTAAGTTCGATCCCTAGGTTGGGAAGATCCCCTGGAGAAAAGAATGGATACCCACTTTGGTATTCTTACTCGGAGAATTCCCCAGAGGAGCCTGGCAGGCTACAGTCCATGGGGTTGCAAAGACTCAGACACTAACATCTGACCTGACTTGAGGAGAAGAACATTTGAGATATGTACTTTGAAGGCAGAAAATGTGTCAAAAGAACAAAGGTCGGAGTGGGGGTGGGGTCTGGGGGATGAAAAGTGACTCCTAAGTCACTGAACAGGTAGACCGATGGCCAAACCATCCTGACATGGGAGGAAACGGCAGTGCAGCAGATGTTGTGATGTGACACCAGATCACATTTAAAAATAAACGACTGGGACTTCCAGCAGCTAAGAACCTGCCTTCAAATGCAGGGGACACAGCTTCGATCCATGGTCGGTGAAATAAGATCTCAATGTCGGGGGGCAACTAAGCCCACAAGCTCCAACTACTGATCCCACGCACCCCAATTAGGAAGCCTGCATGCCACAACTACAGAGCCCTTGCACCCTGGAGTCCACACATCATGACTAGAGAGAAGCCCACAGGCCATAATTAAGAGCCAAGACCCAACACAGCCAGAAATAAGTAAATAAATGGTTTAAAAAAAAGAAGGAAAGAAAGGACTTACTACTTGAGCTGCTGGAAATGCCACCAACTGACAGCCCTCAGCTATGTAGAATGCATCAGCTGAAAAGAGTTGCTTCACCCATGGTCACACCACTTTCCCATGGAAACCCACATTCAAAGACTGTGTTGGGAAGTATAAAGATCCAACCCTCACACCCTAACAAAACNTTGGAAGGAATGATGCTAAAGCTGAAACTCCAGTACTTTGGCCACGTCATGCGAAGAGCTGACTCACTGGAAAAGACTCTGATGCTGGGAGGGATTGGGGGCAGGAGGAGAAGGGGACGACAGAGGATGAGATGGCTGCTGGATGGCATCACTGACTCGATGGATGTGAGTCCGAGTGAACTCTGGGAGTTGGTGATGACAGGGAGGCCTGGAGTACTGTGATTTATGGGGTTGCAAAGAGTCAGACAGGACTGAGTGACTGAACTGAACTGAACTGACACTCAGTATTAGATAGCTTCTGCACTGTCCTTCAAGGGAAGCTAGATGAGCAGAAAGATAAGCAGCTGACACTGAAGTAGAAGAAAACCAAAAGAACAGGATGATTCAGCAGCCTAGATAAGAGTTACAAGATACCTGCCTATCTTGTATGTGGTTCTGGAGCTTCGAATAAAGACCTGCACTGAAAACTCTGGGAAATTAAAGTAGAAATGGTAGCTAAACCAAAGAAGATTATGCAGGGAGNAACCAAAAGAACAAGATGATTCAGCAGCCTAGATAAGAGTTACAAGATACCTGCCTATCTTGTATGTGGTTCTGGAGCTTCGAATAAAGACCTGCACTGAAAACTCTGGGAAATTAAAGTAGAAGTGGTAGCTAAACCAAAGAAGATTATGCAGGGAGTATATAAAGTGAGAAAATATACAAAGCTTCCCAAGATGGAAACCTGAGGAACATAAAACAACACATAAATAAAGAAACAGAAGCATACAAAAGAAAGTGTGGAACAGTAACGAAGGATAAAAAACAGATAAAGTTACTCCAACCAGCAAGGTTGAGAGGTAATAAACACTAAGTCAAACATACAAAAACCCCTGCTGATTTAATAAATCTAGGTAGGTAATTATCATCTATGGTCACCAAAAGTGAAAACCAACCAGACAATCAGACTTTATTAACACCCTGAAGAAGTACAATGCAGAAGGCAATGGCAATCCACTCCAGTATTCTTGCCTAGAGAACTGCCACGGACAGAAGAGCCTGGCAGGCTCTAGTCCACAGGGTTTGTGAAGAGTCAGACACAACTGAAGCAACTGAGGACAAGAAGTACAGACATCATTACCAAACATCAAACTTCAATTTGAACAAGGCTCTACATCTAATTTTCAATGTAAAGGAATTACAAGAATCAGAAAAACATGTCAAATCACAGCACAAACAGTGGTAAAGTCCAGATTGTAGGATACTGTAGAAAACAAATGACCAGTTTCTCTAAAGAAAGAAAATAACTGGAAGTCCCAAAATACATGAAGGTAAACACATAATTCTAAATAACAGATGAATCAAGGGGAAAAAAAAATCAAGAGAAACTACAAAATATTTTGAACTAAATGAAAATAAGAACACAACTTACCCAAATCTATGGGACACAGAAAAGGCAGTGCTAGGTGGGAAAGTTATAGCTGTGAATGCATACATTAGTAAAGAAGATCTAAAATCAATAACCTAAGTTCCCACCTTAGGAAACTAGAAAAAGAAGAACAAAATAAATCCAAAGTAAGCAGAAGAAAAGAAGTAAGGATTAGAGCAGAGGGCATAACATCGGCAACACGCCGGAGTGAACTACTCTGGAGTGAGCTCCCCTCCAATCTAAGGTCGGTGCAAAAGTAACTGAGGTTTTGCATTGTTGAACTTTGCCATTTGATATTGGGATACATTCTTAAATAGATGTGGTTACATCATTTTAATGTGCATTTCTCACTTTATGTTTTTTGCCAATGACTTATATTACATGCTGTTTCAGTTCAATTCAGCTCAATTCAGTCACTCAGTCACGTCTGACTCTTTGCAACCCCATGGACTGCAGCATGTCAGGGCTCCCTGTCCATCACCAGCTCCTGGAGTTTACTCAAATTCATGTCCATTGAGTTGGTGATGCCATCCAACCACCTCATCCTCTGTCATCCCCTTCTCCTCCCGCCTTCAACCTTTCCCAGCATTAGGGTATTTTCCAATGAGTCAGTTCTTCACATTAGGTGGCCAAAGTACTGGAGTTTCAACTTCAGCATCAGTCCTTCCAATGAACACCCAGGACTGATCTCTGTCAGTATGGACTGCTTGGATCTCCTTGCAGTTCAAGGGACTCTCAAGAGTCTTCCAACACCACAGTTCAAAACCATCAATTCTTCAGTGCTCATCTTTCTTTATAGTCCAACTCTCACATCCATACATGATTAATGACTACTGGAAAAACCACAGCCTTGACTAGACAGACCTTTGTTGGCAAAGGAATGTCTCTGCTTTTTAATATGCTCTCTAGGTAGGTCATAACTTTTCTTCCAAGGAGTAAGCGTTTTTTAATTTCATGGCTGCAGTCACCATCTGCAGTAATTTTGGAGCCCAAGAAAATAAAGTCTGTTACTGTTTCCACTGTTTCCCCATCTATTTGCCATGAAGTGATGGGACCAGATGCCATGATCTTCGTTTTCTGAATGTNTTCTTCCAAGGAGTAAGCGTTTTTTAATTTCATGGCTGCAGTCACCATCTGCAGTAATTTTGGAGCCCAAGAAAATAAAGTCTGTTACTGTTTCCACTGTTTCCCCATCTATTTGCCATGAAGTGATGGGACCAGATGCCATGATCTTCGTTTTCTGAATGTTGAGCTTTAAGCCAACTTTTTCACTCTCCTCTTTCACTTTCATCATGAGACTCTTTAGTTCTTTGCTTTTTGCCATAAGGGTGCTATCATATTTGAGGTTATTGATATTTCTCCCATCAAATTTGATTCCAGCTTGTGCTTCATCCAGCATTTCTCATGCTGTTTATTGTTATTTATTTTAGACTACAGAAATGATGTTAGACAAAAAGCAAATTGAGCAATTTTCTTATTCAAGTTCAAGATGGATTGTAAAGCAGTGGAGACAACCCCAGGCAACATCAACAACGCATCTGGCCCAGGAACTGATAACTAACATACAACGGAGTATGTATGGTTCAAGAAGTTTTACAAAGGAGACAAGTGCCTTAAAGATGAAGAGTGTGGTAGCTGGGCATCGGAAGTTGACAATGAATGATTGAAAGCAAACATCGGAGCTGATCCTCTTAAAACTACATGAGAAGTGGCTGAAGAACTCAACATTGACCACTCAGCAGTCATTTGGCATTTGAGGCAAATTGGAAACGTGAAAAAGTTCAGTAACTAAGTGCCTCATAAGGTGACCAAAAATCCAAAAAATCATTGTTTTGAAGTGTTGTCTTCTCTTATTTTACCCAACAACAATGAACTCTTTCTCCGACTGCAATGCCCAACCCCACGTCACACAATCGATGTTTCAAAAGTTGAACGAACTGGGCTAAAAGTTTTGTCTCATCCACCATATTCACCTGACTTCTTACTAACCGACTACCACTTCTTCAAGCATCTCGGCAACTTTCTATAGGGAAAATGCTTCTGCAACCAACAGAGGCAGAAAATGCCTTCCAAGAGTTCACTGGAGCCCAAAATACAGATTTTTATTCTACAGGAATAAAAAAACTTACTTCTCCCTGGAAAAACATATGTTAATTGTAACGGTTCCTTTTTTGATTAATAAAGATGTGTTTGAGCCTAGTTATAATGATTTAAAATTAAAATTCACAGTCTCAAGAATTGTCATTACTTTTTCACCAACCTAATACAACCAAGAAAACATCCATAATACATACATAAACAACTCATATAACTTAATACCAAAAAAACAAACAATTCTATTTAGAAATGGAAAGACCTAAACAGACATCTCTCCAAAGACACGCATATGCCCAACAGGCACATGAAAAGATGTTACATCACTAATCAGCAGGGAAATCCAAATCAAAACCAGAATGAGGCATCACCTCACACCCGTCAGAACTGCTATCATCAGAGAGAACTCAAATAACAAATGCTGGTGAGGAGGTGGAGAAAAGGAAACCCTCATATACTGTTGGCGGGAATGTAAAAACTGGTGCAGGTACTGTGGAAAACAGTGTGGAGTTTTCTTAAAAAAAAAAAAAAAAAAAAACTGTCATATGACCAGCGATTCCACTGCTGGGTAAATATCCAAGAAAAAAACAAAACACTGATTTGAAAAGATATATACATCCTAATGTTCACAGGAGCATTATTTACAACTGCCAAGAAATGGAAGCAACATTAAGTGTCCAGCAACAGATAAATTGATACCATCTATAAACAAATGTTAAAGGAGATTCTCTAGGTGGAAAACACAAGAGTGAACAAGACCTATAAAAACAATTTTTTAAATGGCAACAGGAACATACATACCAATAACAGATGAATGGATAAAGGAGGTATATGTGTATTTTTTATATTTATATTTTATACTGTGCTCAGTCACATCTGACTCTTTGTGACTCCATGAACTATAGCCTGCCAGGCTCCTCTTGCCTATGGAATTTTTCAGCAAGAATACTGGAGTGGGTAGCCATTCCCTTCTCAAAGGGATCTTCCCAACCCAGGGATCAAACCCAGGTCTCCTGCACTGAAAGCAGATTCTTTACTGTCTGAGCCACCAGGGAAGCCAATTAGTTATTAGGGAAATGTACATAAAAATCACAGTAGATACTACTTCACATCCACCAGAATGGCTATCATCAAAGTCATTAGATAACAAGTTTTGGTAAGGATGTGGAGAAATTGGAACTCTTCTGTTCCAACTGCGAGTGGGAACATAAAATGGTATAGCTACTTTGGGAAAGAATTCGAAGTTCTTCAAAAAGTTAAACACAAAAGCTACCACGTAACCTGGCAATTCCACTCCTGGGTATACACCCAAAGATATAAAAGCATATATCCACACACACAAATGTGTACACTAATGTTTATAGAAGCATTATTCATAATAGCCAAAATGCATCACAAAAACAACACAGGGACTTCCCTGGCAGTCTAGTAGCTAAGATTTTCCCTTCCAGTGCAGAGGGTGAGGGTTCATTCCCTGGTCTGGGAGCTACAATCCCACACATCTTGTGGTCGAAAAAGCAAAATATAAAATGGAAGCAATACTGTAATAAATTCAATAAAGACTTAAAAACAGTCCACGTTAAAAAAAAAAATCTTAAAAAAAACCCAATGTTCATCAACTGAGAAATGAATAAAGGGTAGTATATCAATACAGTGGAATATTACACAGCCATAAAAATTCAGTATTAGTTGATGTTACAAGATGGATGAACCTTGACAATATTATGCTAAATGAAAGAAGCAATACACAGTGCTGCTGCTGCTGCTAAGTCACTTCAGTCATGTCCAACTCTGTACAATCCCATAGACGGCAGCTCACCAGGCTCCCCCGTCCCTGGGATTCTCAAGGCAAGAACACTGGAGTGGGTTGCCATTTCCTTCTCCAATGCATGAAAGTGAAAAGTGAAAGTGAAGTTGCTCAGTCGTGTTTGACTCTTAGCAACCCCATGGAGTGCAGCCCATCAGGCTCCTCCGTCCATGGGATTTTCCAGGCAAGAGTACTGGAGTGGGGTGCTACTGCCTTCTCGGAAGACACAATAGGTCACATATCAAATGATTCCATTTACACTAAATATTCAGAAAAGGCAAATCCATAGAGATAGAAAGTAGATTAGTGACTGCTAAGAATTATAGGGGGATGAATAAGGTGTGTTTTTTTTGAGGTGATGAAAACTGACTGGGCTGATGGCTGCACAAATCTGTGAATATGCTTTAAAAAAATAACTGAACTATATACTTTAAATGGATGAATTATNAAAAGGCAAATCCATAGAGATAGAAAGTAGATTAGTGACTGCTAAGAATTACAGGGGGATGAATAAGGTGTGTTTTTTTTGAGGTGATGAAAACTGACTGGGCTGATGGCTGCACAAATCTGTGAATATGCTTTAAAAAAATAACTGAACTATATACTTTAAATGGATGAATTATACACTAAGTGAATTTTATCTCAATCATGTGTTATTCCTCAAAATTTTTCATTAAGAAAACACTAACATAGCAAACACAGCCCTTTGAAAGCCCTACTACAAAAGGAAGTAAAGGAAAAAAAATTTTAAGGTTCGTATTCACAATCAAAAGAATGGGAGATGAGACTATAGCAATAGCAGAGCAAACCTAGAAGGAAGATAATTTTCATCAAGGGATCCCAGAAAGACTCTGAGAATCAACCTCCACACAAACTTCTATATTTCTCAGCAGGTTGTTGAGAGGAACAAAACAGAATTACATGCAAAAGTGCTTTTCAAATAGTTAAGTGATATAAATGTACACAATAAAGCAGTCTTATCATTACCTTGCCAAGTCATCATCCCAACGAATCGATCAGCTAATTCCTGAGGAAAACTCCAATGCTCCGGAAGACAAAGTGTTCCATCAGATCTTTCAGAACACAATTTCTCCAGGTTAGCAATCAGGACGTTCAGGCATATGTTGACCAAAGAGTAGGGAGACGCCTCCTCCTAGTAAACAAACCCCCAAACAAACAAACTTGTTATATCTACAAAAATTCAACATAAAAGTGGTCATGTTACACATGAGAGTATCTTAAGATACATTCTTCTCACTCTAATGATTTATATGTAATGAAACCACCTTATTCCAATTATCAACCACGTGAAAAATTTTTACCTGTTGTAGCTTCTGTTGTATCTTTTTAAAAAACTAAGTTCTCTCAATCCTTCACTTACCTCCTGTTCTGTGCCAGCCCCTGAGAATACCGGGAGGAATAGGATGTAGCTCTAACCCTTTCGGACCAAACAGTTTGGTAGAGAATACATCCAATAAATCTGACAATTTCAATACAACACAAGGAACTAAGCAAGCAGAAATCATACAGTCATTTATTCAGCAAATATTTATTCAGTGATTACTACATGCCAGAGGATAAGAAGGTCTGCCCATTCCCACCCTCAAAAGTGTTCACACTATAAAAGACTGTTATAATAAGGAGGCTGTAGAAGAATACAAACTGAAAGATAAAAGACATCTCTGCTAAGAGACTGACATTTGTTCATTCCACAAACATTTGAAAGGTATGGCATTCACACATAAAGAGAGAGCGATAAGCCAGGGATTGCCATCTTTGCCAAAGCTTTCAACATGTAATACATTCAATGACCTCCACACCACTTCTTACTGAATAAATTCTCTCCATAGTCCAAATTACAGATTACTCCTTCATAAATATCCTCAACTCCTTGTTTCCTCTCCTCCATCATACTCTTCAGACATTCTCCTGGAAGAACTTCGCTATTCACCTTTTTTTTATGGCAACACCCAGCAGCTAATCATCTATGAAGAGGGGAAGATTCACACAACATATTATGTCATGGAAAATTCATGAACATTAACTTCAAATGAGCCCTAAGTAGCTGGAAATCATTCAAAGTCTCCTTAGACAGGGCACTCTCCCACTATCAAGCAACAATTATTTCATGCCTTCTACTTGTTCCTCAAACCCATTTCACACTCATATCAGAATCTGATCCGCTTCAGTGAAAATAATGAAGCCACCTCCCCATCAAATTTAGATCAAAACTGCATGCATCTTTTCCTTGGTCTCTTCTATGGAAAACACGTACATCCTTGCAAAGACCAACACTTCCACATGTGCTGGCTGGATTTCATCCCTCCTGTCTTGGCTCCTCCTGTTGTTTCTTCATTTATGCCCATCTTCAAACTATCCTTCTCAAATGGATCATTCTTCTTTTTCCTAGCTGTGCCCTGCAGCTTGCAGGATCTGAAGTTTCCCATCCAGGAGCTGAACCTAAGTCTGTGCACTGAAAGCAGCGAGTCCTAACCAACAGACCACCAGGGAATTCCCATAAAACAGATCATTCTTATACAATTTAAGCTCCATTATTTGCTTTAAAAACAAAAACCTTCTGTTGACTCCCACATCCTCTTCAGTTACTCTTCTTCATAACCAAATTTCTCCAGGAAGTTTACTCTGATTTACTCTGAACACTGTACTATCTTCTTATTCATTGTTTTTCTTTTAATTGTAGTACAATCTATACACACCAAAAAAAATTATTTTGGTATATAGTTAGTTCAATGAGTTTTGATGAATCCATACAGTTGTATACTAGCACCATAATAAAGATATAGAACAGTTCCATAACCCAGAAATTCTCCAGTGTCCCTTTGCAGACAATCCCTCTTACCAATCCCAAGCAACTACTCATCTTTGTTCTGTCTCCAGTGTCCTGCCTTCCCCCAAATGTCATAAAAACAGAATCATTAAGTAAGTAATTAGGCCTTTCAAATCTGACTTCTTTCATTCATTTTAACACAGGTTTATTGGTGTTGCATGCTTCCGTAATTTGTCCCTTTATATTGCTGAGAAGCATTCCACTGTAATGAATATACTAGAATTTCTTTCTTTACCAACTGAAGAGCATTTGGGTTATTTGCGCATTTTAGACAAATTTGAATAAAGCTGTAACAATGCACATAAATTTTTTTTTGATTACTTATTTTTCATTGGGCTGGGTCTTAGTTGTGCTCAGGCTTTCTCCAGTTGCAGCATATNGGTAATGCATATACTAGAATTTCTTTCTTTACCAACTGAAGAGCATTTGGGCTATTTGCATTTTAGACAAATTTGAATAAAGCTGTAACAATGCACATAAATTTTTTTTTGATTACTTATTTTTTGTTGAGCTGGGTCTTGGTTGTGCTCAGGCTTTCTCCAGTTGCAGCATATGGGCTCAGTAGTGCAGCTTGCAGGCTCTAGAGCTTACCTGAGCTTAGTTCTTCTGTGGCATGTACCGTCTTTCCAGACCAGGAATCGAACCTGTGTCCCTTGCACTGGCTGTTGAATTCCCAACCAGCACACCACAAGGGAAGTCCCTGGTGGGGCTTCCCACATAAACTGCTGTGGGAACAGTTTTCATTTTTCATGGGTAGTTACCTAANACCTGAGCTTAGTTCTTCTGTGGCATGTACCGTCTTTCCAGACCAGGAATCGAACCTGTGTCCCTTGCACTGGCTGTTGAATTCCCAACCAGCACACCACAAGGGAAGTCCCTGGTGGGGCTTCCCACATAAACTGCTGTGGGAACAGTTTTCATTTTTCATGGGTAGTTACCTAAAAATGGGATTTCTGTGTCCCTGGAATTCCACATTTCCTACATGTTAAGTGTGTATTTAACTTTACATAAGAAAGTACTCACCTGTTCTTGCAATGTGGCTCTATTATTTTGCATTCCCAAAAGAACATGTGAGAGTTTCAACTGCATCAAACCCTACCATGTCAGAATTCATGTCAGAAAGAAGCATCAATTTCAGGGAAGNCTACTCCAGGGGATCTCAACCTAGGGACAGAACCCAGGTCTCTGGCATTGCAGGAGGATTCTTGAGCCACATGGGAAGCCCAAGAGTACTGAAGCAGGTAGCTTCTCCACCGATCTTCCTTACCGAGGAATCTCCTGCATTGCAGGTAAGGATTCTTGACCAACTGAGCTATCAGGGAAGCCCAATGCTGGGAAAGACTGGAGGCAAAAGGAGAAGGGAGAGGCAGAGGATGAGATGATGAGATAGAACTCACCAACCCAAAAGACAAGACGCGAATTTCAACTCCAGAAAAGAGTGAAGGACTGGGGAGCGGAGCAGTGTTGCTGTCCATCGGATCGCTAAAGAGCCAGATAGGACTTAGCAACTGAACAATAACAAATAAATTTATGCACTGTTTAAGAAGCTTTTAAGTGAGTCCAAAAGGGTCTACAGGATTACAGGTTAGATCTCTGCAGGACATAATGGCCAACAAGGCATTAGTGTGTAAAGTGCAACCTCAATCAGAGTATTTCCTTTCCTCCATACTAACTGTGGGTTGAGCGTTCACTAGATTTTGATTTCTAAGAAGGGTGGCCCTTGGGGTTTTGTAGAATATGGAGTCACATCAGAAATGATGTCAAGTTCAAGATCTTGAGCAAGTCAAGGGTTTTCAATTTTCCTACACACTAGTAAAATGGAGACCATCAGTGCCTACCAAAAAATCCGAGAGATTTTACAAATGCGACAACTGATACACAGTAGGCTCCAAATACACCCTCTTTTGGTTGCGTGTTGCTCAACTTCGTTTGAAAGGCATTCCGAGGGAACCGGGGCGCGTGGCCGAAAAGAACACGTGGAATTTTAGGAATTTCACTCTTTGGGGTTCCAGTTCTTCCAGGCGGGCTCTTTCTGTTAACAATCCCAGGACCGATAGGTCGCATACTCTGGGGAGCAACAAGTCCCCAACATAAGTTAGGGAACAGTCGAAGTTTAAGGCATTTGGGCGCAGGATGACAATAAATGCCACAGGCCAAGCATAAAGCCACGCCCAGTGCTTACGTCTAAACTTACCACCACCTCGCAAAATAGCTGTCGCCCGCGCTTACACGTAGTCTTCCCAGGTGGCGCTAGTCAATACGCCAGCCAATGCAAGAGACAGGAGAGACGCGTTCGATCCCTGGGTAGGGAAGATACCCCTGGAGGAGAGCATGGCAATCCACTCCAGTATTCTTACTGGAGAATTCCATGGACAGAGAAACCTGGTGGGCTGCAGTCCATAGTGTCGCAAAGAGTCGGAAACTACTGAAGCGACTTAGCACGCACGCACTCACTTGCACAGGAGAACCAAGGGGACCAGAGGAGAAGACTCGCCCAAAGGTCAAGCGGGAGGAGGGACACATCCCGCCACTCCTCCGAGGGGCAGGGTCGCCGCACTGGGCCCGGAAGCTGGGACGCCGCGGGCGGAAAACTCCTCTCCGACAAGCACATCCCAGCATCTAAAGACAGAAGCCTAACAGGGGCTCAGCCTCTTCAGACGTTACCCCCCGCGTAGATGAAACGAGCCAAAAATGTCTCCGTACGGTCCCTGACGACTTGCCGTGCTCGCCCAGGGCTGACATCCAGCCAAGGTTCGCGTTCCATTTCCTGCCCCCGTCCCTAGCCCTCCCTGGAGCTCACCTGCACCACGAGGCAGCCTAGTATATCCTTCCGAGCGTCCGGAGAGATGATGGTCCGGGGCGAAAGGCCCGGGTGCAAGAAGTGAACCATGGCGACGGTGAGGCGTCGAGGAGAGAGTTGCCGTCGAGCTGGGCCTGAATCCCGCGAGAGGTGGATTCGACCCGCGCCAGGAAGCCGCTGAGCAACACCCGCTCGGCGAGCTGACACTAAGCGTTCTGCCCGCGAGGTTTGAAATACCCGGCGCGGCGACGCGCACTCGCCCACCGTAGACCCCGCCCCCAGGACGGGCCTCACCGCCCCCACCCAGGCCACCCACCACTCCATCCGGTGAGGACCCAACCGATCTCCTTCCATCTCCACGCCGTAGAGACCAAGCACTCACTCAGCTCCTACCCACACGTCTATGACCAAGTCTCCCACAAAACCTACGCCATAGGTTCCCTTTGCCCGTCAAAGGCACGCCCACGGACCAGCTTTTTGGAGCTGGGGAAACAGAATATGGTGGTCCCTCTGTGTCCCCAGGGCATTGATTTCAGGATCCACCATACCCAAATCCCGTGAAACTGAAGTACCTTATAAAAAGGAGTCGTATTTGGGTATAATTTACATACTTCATACCCAAATCTCGTGAAACTGAAGTACCTTATAAAAAGGAGTCGTATTTGCGTATAGCTTACATACTTCATACCCAAATCTCGTGAAACTGAAGTACCTTATAAAAGGGAGTCGTATTTGAGTGTAACTTACATACTTCATACCCAAATCCCGTGAAACTGAAGTACCTTATAAAAAGGAGTCGTATTTGGGTATAACTTACATACTTCCTCGTCTATACTTTAAATGACTTGTAGCTTGCTCATACTAGTATAACTAATACAATGTAAAGTCTGTATATTTACATATAATTTGCTGGTACTAGCAAATTCAGATTTTGCTTTTTGAAACCTCATGAAAATTTTTTTTTCTGAACATGTTCCATAGACGTTGAATCAGGGGATAGAGAACCCATGGATATTGAGGGATGAGTGCGTTTAAAAATATATTTTTAGAAGACTTTTAGAACTGGCAATAGCACTTCTCATGTTTCTTATGACCTAAAAAGTATCAAGAAGACCTTTATAAATCTGCTCCAAGAAACCCTGAAAGCAATAAATTAATAGACTAGTAAAATTAACAGAAGGAATGTCTTGGAAAAGGATAATTGTTAAGAGTAGGGAGCCTTGAATTTGAATACTGCATTGGAATGCTTGCTCTTGGGCAAGATTCTTAATTTCTCAAAAGTCAAACTCCTCATCAGTAAAATGGGATGAGCATGCCTTATAAATAAGATAGTGTGTGTAGCGAGCTCCTTGGTAGTCTTAATAGTTATGATTCCACGCTTTCACGACCTTGTCCCAGGTTCAGTCCCTGGATGGGGAAGTGAGATCCTGCAAACTGCACGCTAAAAAAGAAAAAAAAAAAAAGTATGGAAAACAGATAAAAATGCTTGACAGAGAACAGTCCTTGATTGTTGTTCAGTTGCTCAGGCGTGTCTGACTCTTTGTGACCCCATGGACTGTAGCCTGCCAGGCTCCTCAGTCCCTGGAATTCTCCAGGTTGGAATACTGGAGTGGGTTGCCATTCCCTTCTCCAGGGGATCTTCCTGACCCAGTGTCTCCTGCATTGACAGGCAGATTCTTTACCACTGTGCCACCTGGGAAGCCTCATATTGAAGTATAGTTGATTTACAATGTTGTGTTAGTTTCAAGTGTACTTTTTTATTTAATTTTATAGTAGAGTATTTTTTAAGACTATTTTATAACTTCCATCCTCAGATCTTGAACACCTCTTCCCCTAATCATACTGTCAGTTTCCTCTTTCACTGAAAAAAAAAAAATCAAAAAGAACATTCTAGGGACTTCTGTAGTGGTCCAGTGGTTAAAACTCCACATTTGAAATGCAGGGGACCAAGGTTTGATCCCTGGTCAGGGAACTGGATCCCACATGCAGCAACTAAGACCTGGAGCAGCCAAATAAATAAATATTAAAAAAAAAAAAAAAAATTCTAAGCCCCAACCATCATATCTACCCATCTACTACTATAAGCTTCTATCCTATTCCCAGAACTCTTTATACTCTTTCTCGTTGTTGTGCAGTTGCTCAGTCATGTCTGACACTGCAACGCCATGGGCTGCAGTATACTGGGCTCCCCTGTCCTTCACTATCTCCGAGTTTGCTCAGACTCATTTCCATTGAGTTGATGATGCCATCCAACCATCTCATCCTCTGTCATCCCCCTCTCCTCCTGCCTTCAATTTTTCCCAGCCTCAGGGTTTTTTCCGAGGAGTTGGCTCCTCACATCAGGTGGCCAAAGTATTGCAGCTTCAGCATCAGTCCTTCCAATGAATACTCAGGACTGATTTCCTTCAGGATTGACTGGTTTGGTCTCCTTGCAGTCCAAGGGCCTCTCAAGAGTCTTCTCCAACACCGCAGTTCAAAAGCATCAATTCTTTGGTGCTCGGCTTTCTTTATCATCCAACTCTCACATCCATACATGACTACTGGAAAAAACCATAGCTTTGACTAGATGGACCTTTGCTGGCAAAGTGATGTCTTTTCTTTTTACTATGCTGTCTAGGTTGGTCATAGTTTTTCTTCCAAGGAGCCAGCATCTTTTAATTTCATGACTGCAGTCACAGTTCACAGTGATACTGGAGCCCAAGAAAATAAAGTCTGTCACTGTTCCCATTGTTACCTCATCTATTTGCCATGAAGTGATGGAACCAGTTATGCCATGATCTTAGATTTTTGAATGTTGAGTTTTAAGCCAGCTTTTTCACTTTCTTCTTTCACCTTTATCAAGAGGCTCTTTAATTCCTCTTTGCTTTTTGCCATAAGGGTGGTGTCATCTGCATATCTGAGGTTATTGATATTTCTCCTGGCAGTCTTGATTCCAGCTTGTGCTTCATCCAGCCTGGCATTTCATATGATGTACTCTGCATATAAGTTAAATAAGCAGGGTGACAATATATAGCCTTGGCGTACACCTTTCCCAATTTGGAACAAGTCCATTGTTCCATGTCTGGTTCTAATTGTTGCTTCTTGGCCTGCATACAAGTTTCTCAGGAGACAGGTAAAGTGGTCTGGTACTCTGATCTTTTTAAGAATTTTCCACAGTTTGCTGTGATCTACACAGTCAAAGGCTTTAACGTAGTCAATGAAGCAGAAGCAGATGTTTTTCTGGAATTCTCTTGCTTTTTCTATGATCCAGTGGATATTGGCAATTTGGCTAGTTCTGGGCTTCTGCAACAAGTCTCATCTCTTGCTTATTCAAAGACATCATCCAGCAACATCCTTTCTCCTGAATTATTTTTTCCCCTTTCTTGGATCATTGCCACCAGCTGATACTTTTCCCATAATTAAAACACACACACACACACACACACACACACACACACTTATTTTGACCTTATTTCTAGTACTTAATACCTATTCAGGTCTTCCCCTCATATCTCTTCACCCTTTTGTGCAAGACTTATCCATAACGAGATCTGTACCTGCTGTCTCCAGTTTTTTTCTTACCATTTTCTTTCTCCCCTGCCACTCCACTAACAACCATTCTCAACGTCCAGGTTGCTGAATTCAGTTGTCACTCTTCTCTCATCTCATTCATTCAGCTGCATTTGACCCAGGTGAACATTTCTTCTTCCCTAAAATACTTTATCATTTGGCTTCCAGGATGTATCTTCTCTTCCTCCTCCTCTCCCATGCCTTCCTCTTTCTTCTCTCCTCCTATCTCATTTTTGCTCCTTCTCATCCTCTTGATTTCTCATCACCCATAGTTCTAAATGTTTGTGTACCCCCAAGACTCTGTACGTGTATACGTCTTCCCTATCCCACCTCTCTTCCTTGTGGTAGTTTTGTCTAGTTTCATAACTTAAAAAGAAATTTATATGCTGATATATCCATGTTTTATGTCTAGACTGTACCTTGCTTTTGAACTTGAGTGATACATTCAGTGGTCTATTCAACATATACACCTGGTTATCAAAATAGATTCATGTGTCCAAAAGTAAACTCCTTACCCTAATCTGCTTTTCCTGACAGTCTTTCCTGTTTTAGTATATGGCAACTCCTTCCTTTCTGTTGCTTGTGACAAAACCTTGGAAATAATTTTTAACTCCTCTCTTATTCTTATATCCAATATCCTATCTGTTAGGAAATCCTATCAATTCTGTCTTCAAAATATATCCAAGGACTATGTCTTACCTCTTTCACCTGCTACCCTGGTCCAAGCCCCTGTCAGAACCAACTTGGATTCTTACAATATCCTCTTGTCTGGTTCCCCAGCTTTCAGGCTTGTTCCATTAAAGTCTCTTCTCAACATAGCAACTAGAGTGATCACTTTAAACATCATGTCATCCTCTACCCCAAATCCTCCAATAGCTTCCCATCTCAGACAGAATATAAAGATTCATAAGGATGGTGTTCTCCAAGGTTCTACATAATCTGTTCTTTCCATGACCTTCTCTTGCTTCATCTTCTGCCACTCTTTCCTTTATTTATTCTACTCCAGCACCATTGGACTGCTTGTTATATTCATGGATATCTCTCTTACTTCTTTCAACTTTTTGCTCAAATGTTGCCTTATCAGTAAGGCTTATTTAACTTTTATGCAGAGTATATCATGTGAAATATCAGATTTCACAAGCTGGATGAAGCACAAGCTGGAATAAAGATTGCCAGGAGAAATATCAATAACCTCAGATAGGCAGATGATGCCACCCTTATGGCAGAAAGGGAAGAAGAACTAAAGAGTCTCTTGGTGAAACTGNGACCTTATTTCTAGTACTTAATACCTATTCGGGTCTTCCCCTCATATCTCTTCACCCTTTTGTGCAAGACTTATCCATAACGTGGTCTGTACCTGCTGTCTCCAGTTTTTTTCTTACCATTTTCTTTCTCCCCTGCCACTCCACTAACAACCATTCTCAACGTCCAGGTTGCTGAATTCAGTTGTCACTCTTCTCTCATCTCATTCATTCAGCTGCATTTGACCCAGGTGAACATTTCTTCTTCCCTAAAATACTTTATCATTTGGCTTCCAGGATGTATCTTCTCTTCCTCCTCCTCTCCCATGCCTTCCTCTTTCTTCTCTCCTCCTATCTCATTTTTGCTCCTTCTCATCCTCTTGATTTCTCATCACCCATAGTTCTAAATGTTTGTGTACCCCCAAGACTCTGTACGTGTATACGTCTTCCCTATCCCACCTCTCTTCCTTGTGGTAGTTTTGTCTAGTTTCATAACTTAAAAAGAAATTTATATGCTGATATATCCATGTTTTATGTCTAGACTGTACCTTGCTTTTGAACTTGAGTGATACATTCAGTGGTCTATTCAACATATACACCTGGTTATCAAAATAGATTCATGTGTCCAAAAGTAAACTCCTTACCCTAATCTGCTTTTCCTGACAGTCTTTCCTGTTTTAGTATATGGCAACTCCTTCCTTTCTGTTGCTTGTGACAAAACCTTGGAAATAATTTTTAACTCCTCTCTTATTCTTATATCCAATATCCTATCTGTTAGGAAATCCTATCAATTCTGTCTTCAAAATATATCCAAGGACTATGTCTTACCTCTTTCACCTGCTACCCTGGTCCAAGCCCCTGTCAGAACCAACTTGGATTCTTACAATATCCTCTTGTCTGGTTCCCCAGCTTTCAGGCTTGTTCCATTAAAGTCTCTTCTCAACATAGCAACTAGAGTGATCACTTTAAACATCATGTCATCCTCTACCCCAAATCCTCCAATAGCTTCCCATCTCAGACAGAATATAAAGATTCATAAGGATGGTGTTCTCCAAGGTTCTACATAATCTGTTCTTTCCATGACCTTCTCTTGCTTCATCTTCTGCCACTCTTTCCTTTATTTATTCTACTCCAGCACCATTGGACTGCTTGTTATATTCATGGATATCTCTCTTACTTCTTTCAACTTTTTGCTCAAATGTTGCCTTATCAGTAAGGCTTATTTAACTTTTATGCAGAGTATATCATGTGAAATATCAGATTTCACAAGCTGGATGAAGCACAAGCTGGAATAAAGATTGCCAGGAGAAATATCAATAACCTCAGATAGGCAGATGATGCCACCCTTATGGCAGAAAGGGAAGAAGAACTAAAGAGTCTCTTGGTGAAACTGAAAGAGGAGAATGAAAAAAACTGCCTTAAAACTCAAAATTCAAAAAAATTAGGTCATGGCATTGAGTTCCATCACTTCATGGCAAATAATGGGGAAAAAATGGAAACAGTGATAGACTTTATTTTCTTGGGTTCCAAAATCAGTGCAGATGGTGACTGCAGCCATGAAATTTTAAAAAATGCTTGCTCCCTGGGAGAAAAGCTGTGACCAACATAGACAGCATATTAAAAAGAAGAGACATCACTTTGCCAGCAAAGGTCCATCTAGTCAAAGCTATGGTTTTTCCAGTTGTCATGTATGGATGTTGAGTTGGACTATAAAGAAAGCTGAGCACCAAATAATTGATGCTTTTGAACTGTGGTGTTGGAGAAGACTCTTGAGAGGCCCTTGGACTGCAAGGAGACTAAACCAATCAATCCTGAAGGAAATCTGTCGCGAGTATTCATTGGAAGGGCTGATGCTGAATCTGAAGAGCCAGTTCTTTGGTCACCTGATGTGAAGAACTGACTCATTGGGAAAGTCCCTGATGACAGAAAAGTTTGCAGGCAGGAGGAGAAGGGGATGACAGAGGATGAGATGGTTTGATGGCATCACCGACTCAAGGGACATGAGTTTGAGCAAGCTCCAAGAGTTGGTGATGGATAGGGAAGCCTGGTGTGCTGCAGTGCATGGGGTCCCAAAGAGTTGCACATGACTGAGTGATTGAACTGAACTTGACATGAGGGAAAAGACTTTGTTATACCCAGGTGTAAAATAGTGCCAAGGGACTTCCGTGATGGCTGAGTGGTAAAGAATTCACCTGTGATACAGAAGATGCAAGTTTGATCCCTGGGTCAGGAAGATCCCCTGGAGAAGGAAATAGCAACTCAGTCTATTTTGGGGGGATCCAAAATCACTCCAGATGGTGACTGCAGCCATGAAATTAAAAGATGCTTCCTCCTTGGAAGAAAAGCTATGCCAAACCTAGGCAGCATATTAAAAAGCAGTGACATTACTTTGCCAGCAAAGATCCATCTAGTCAAAGCTATGGTTTTTCCAGTAGTCATGTATGGATGTGAGAGTTGGACTATAAACAAAGCTGAGAGCCAAAGAATTGATGCTTTTGAACTGTGGTGTTGGAGAAGACTCTTTAAGAGTCCCTTGGACTACAATTCGATCCAACCAGTCCATCCTAAAGGAAATCAGTCCTGAATATTCATTGGAAGGACTGATGCTGAAGTTGAAACTCCAATACTTTGGCCACCTGATGTGAAGAACTGACTCATTGGAAGGAACCCTGATGCTGGGGAAGATTGAGGGCAGAAGGAGAAGGGGATGACAGAGGATGAGATGGTTGGATGGCATCACCTACTCGATGGAACATGAGTTTGAGCAAGCTCCGGGAGTTGCTGATGGACAGGGAAGCCTGATGTGCTGTGGTCCATGGGGTTGCAAAGAGTCAGACACAGCTGAGCAACTGAACTGAACTGGTGTTCTTGCGTGGGAAATCCCTTGGACAGAGGAGCCTGGTGGGCTACAGTCCATGGGATCACAAAAGGGTCAGACAACTTAGTGACTAAAAACAATAGTGCCTAACTTAGGTAGCCAGTAATATTTGTTCAGAAAAAAAAATGTGTAATGGCTACCTGGGAAAAAAATCAATTGTAGCTGTAAAAGGAAGTTTGTCTCCAAAATCAGAGGCAAGTTTGCAGGTACTTAGCGAGGAGCAAATTTTTCTCATAAACTGTGCCTCCTGCCCTTCCTCCCCTAATCTCCTCTATATCAGTCCCCTACCTAGTCTCCAGTTTTCCACTTCAAGTTAATAATTTCTGATGATTTATTTTATGCTCCTAACTGATCCATTACCAGACCCATCCTAACCAATCTTTTACCCACCTAAAATGAGTATTCTACCTAAACACAAATCTAATGATGCTTCTCCCCAGTTTAAAACACTTCCCATGTCTCCCCACTGTCCTCAGAATAAAATCCAAACTTCTTAGGATGACTTAGATCATCCTTCATGATCTGCCTCCTGGTTGTATCTCTAAATTTTTAGTATTCTGGCTCAGATAGTAAAGACATTGCCTGCAATACGGGAAACCTCAGTTTGGTCCCTGGATTGGGAAGATCCCCTGGAGAAGGGAATCGCAATCCACTCCAGTATTCTTGCCTGGAAAATTCCATAGACAGAGGAGCCTGGTGGGCTATAGTTCATGGGGTTGCAAAGAGTTGGATACAAGTGACTAACACTTTTATTTCACTTTTAATTATCATTTTAACATCATATAGTGAAATTGTTTCAGTTCTAGACTTGTACTTCGGCACATTCATTATTGTCCATGCTACCTCCTCCTTCTAAGTAATCCGTATTAATCCCTCAGATTTCACTGAGACTTCACTTCCTTTAGAGAGCCCTTCCCTGACATTCCCCTTCCTTTTCCTGACAACTCTGAAGAATAGGCAAAGGCTAGTGCAGAACAGATAAACTGGAAAGTCTTAAGAAATTAAACTTCTGAAATGAAATGAGAAAACTATAGTCAATATTCTTTAGATCATGGTTGGATTTAAGAACTTTGTAAAATTTCTTTAGCTATGTTGGCATGGGAAAGATTGAAGGCAGGAGGAGAAGGGGACGACAGAGGACAAGATGGTTGGGTGGCATCACCGACTCAATGGCCATGAGTTTGAGCAAGCTGCGGGAGATGGTGAAGGACAGGGAAGCCTGGCGTGCTGCAGTCAATGGGGTCACGAAGAATCAAACACGACTGAGCTGCTGAACAACTGGCATGAAGTACAGCGGAAAGATCATGAGCTCTGTCAAAAAAGCCTGCATTCAGATTTCATCTCCACCTTACCTTTGGGTAGTTACCCTGTGCTCTTCACTTCCTCTTCTGGAATACCAAACTTACCGAACTTCAGAAACTAAGAGATCCACACCGCCTGTGTCATTTTTGTGTTTTCTAGTAGACCAGATAATTTCTAAGGAAAAGGGTCATTTGAAGCTCTGAGACTTTGGGCAATTGTCTCTTTCTGGGCATCGAAAACACAAAGACTAGCTATTACGTCTTATCTATGTCTGTGGCTTTGCTTTATTTTTCCTATTGTGATCAGCAGTAAAATCTATATTACTATAGAAAGAGCCTACTTAGAAAATAAAGGAACTGGAATCACAGAGCAGTACAAAGTATCAATGGCCCTAAAGAAAAGGCTTCCTGTGTTTAGGGAGGGGCAGCCTGGAGTTCTGAGAGCTCCCTCTTGACTAGTCTCCCTCTGTGCTCAGTCGCTCAGTCTTGTCGGACTCTGAGTTCTGGACTGTAGCACACCAGGTTCCTCTGTCCATGGGATTTTGCAGGCAGAATAGTGCAGCGGGGTTGCCATGTTCTCCTCCAGGGGGTCTTCTCTACCCTGGGATCAAACCCACATCTCTTGGGTATTGGCAAGAAGTCTTTACCACTGAGCCCTCTGGGAAACCCATCTCCCTCTTTGCTTAGTAAAAGGTAACACACTGAAGTAGTGAACTTGAAGAAAGACAAACCACTCCAGGGAAACGAAATTAACTAAGGACATTGTTCTCTAAGGCCATCCAAAAAGACTTGTCTCTAAGTTATCACAGGTGGGCAGAAACTGAATAAGATAAGGACAAGTGATAACATATAAACTACATGCATCCGTTTAAAGTGCTGTCCTTTATTCCAACATTCTCTCTCCATGTTTATTAGTTTTAACTTTTTTTTTAATGAACTTACTGTGAAGGCTTATGGGAGGAAAAACTCCTCTACCAACTTAGGTCCGATTGTTGGAGGTGGAAGGAGACCTATAAATTAACTGACAATAGGTAAACGGGGAAATTTTATTACACACGTGGGAATAACCTACATAGAAACTAACTCCTGGAACAGCTGTGGGGAAAGGTTTACATACTGGCTTAATACGACAGGGGAGTTGGTTTAGAGCTTCAAAGGACGGAAGGTTCTGATGAGAGTTGTTTATACAATCATTTGGAAATGTCTCAGTGCTCAAGGTCAGTGCCCCTTTGATCGGAGACCTCCAAACAAATGAGGTCTGTGGCAGGTGACTCCTCTAAAGCTCCATACTAGTTAGATAAGGCATGTTCAGATATTCTCACATTGAAGTAATCTTGATCTGTATCAGTGTGGTGGTTTCTTGGTCTCTTTAGCCCTATTATTTTGGGGAGGAAATTTTCTCCCTAAGTTGTAAAAGGCTTGTTTTATTGTAGGAGACACTACAATAATGACACTAAGGGCCAGTGAGGTTGCAAATCATAAACCTGGAAAACTGTCAGTGGGTTCCATCTTTTGAGAGAGGCCAAAGTGTGCGTGGGAATGGCCTTAATGTTTAAATTAGATATGAGATTGTCCCTGAATGGTTAAATTGATTTCCCCCTTTATAGCAGTGTTTAAGAGCATAGATTTCAGAGTTTGATAGACTTAAATCTTATGTGTGACTCTGAAACTTCATAACCTGTGAACCTGGCAAAGTTATTTCATACCTCACAATTTCCTTACCCATGAATGTCATAATTATCTTCTTTATAAGGCTGTTGCAAGACTCAGCTGAAAAAGTATACATAAAAAAATGCTTAGCATAGTGCTTGCCTGTATGTATTTTCTGGATATATGGAATTCTAAGTCAATCATCAGAATGTACTGAAAACTATTGTTATTTGAAATTATACCCTTCTTACAATAAAATTTGGCACAGTGGTAATTAATTGACTCCAAATCACATACTTGATCTGTTCCCATAGGTCTTTAAAAGAGAAGATTCTTTAAATCCATTGCTATTATCCACAAACAATAATGTGGTTTATTTCATGAACTAGTTTCAGAGGACTTGATTATACATGTCTTAAAAATATATATTTATTTTTATTCATTTGGCTGTGCCAGGTCTTAGTTGCATTATACAGGATCTTTGATCTTCGTTGAGGCTTGAGGCCTGTGGGATCTGAAGTTGCAGCAGACGAACTCTTAGTTATGGCAAGCAAGATCTAGTTTCCTGACCAAGAATCAAACTTGGGGCCCCTGCATTGGAAGCCTGGAGTCTTAGCTACTTACTGGATCACCAGGGAAATCCTACATACGTCTTTTTAATTCAAAGGTATCACTACTGAGACTGTACAAAGTAGCAAAGATTATTCAAAGAGTGGGGAAGCTGGTGTTAAAACAGTATCTAGGTTTAATTTACAAATTCCTTTCTATATATGTGATATGAGACAAGTCATATCATTAGGTTTCCCCTTATTTGTAAAATAAGGAATAATTATCTTCCCTTAACAACATGTTTGAGGGTTAAATACAGTACTTGTCTCATTATTCATATTATTTCCAGTTTTGAAAGGCTTTATTTAAGACTGAATTGATGAAACTAAGAATTAGGTAGAAAACGTGTTTGATAACTCCTTAATCTCCATATTGAAATATGACAATCACATTCTAGTTTTGTCATTGAAAATGGTTCCTTTTATAATGTGTATTGATGTAAAGTGATAGGAGAGCTGAGGTTTTTTGTTGTTGATCTCCACTCTTAGTCACATCACAGTCTAGGAGACATTCCTTTAGTGACAGTTTTTGAGTCACTGCAAGATGATTTTAAACAGCCGTCTTACTGAATGCACAGGAACAAGCCACTCATCTGCAAAACCTGGTGTCATTTCTACAAACCTTCTCCAAAGGCTGGCTTCTAGAAGTGAAGAGCTGCATGTCGATACTCCCACCCTGTGACTTGCTCTTTTATAGGCTGAATTTTCAGACTGCATTAGAATCTTAAATTATAAAAAGACAAAAAAAGATTAATGTGAGTGCTCATGGTTTCTGATATTCACCCACTCCTCTCAATTTGAAGAGTTATGCAGTTATTCAGAGCTGTTCATTGGATTCTTACAATGCAGATTAAGAATAGGGAATAGGAAGTAGAAAGATAACTCAGGAGAAAAGAATTTAAATTTAGCCAAGAGACTGGGCCAATCTACATAATAAAAACTGCTAGAAACGGTAAGGGAGGGGGGAAGAATGGAGAAAGTCTTGCTTTTTTTCTTTTTGAAGGTTGGCTATAGATAACACAGCTCAACAACTTGTTGGGTTAAATATTGTCCCAAGGTATTTATCTTCCTCAGCATGTGTGGCCCATAGTGATACCATGTTAGTATTGAATGAATTATTGGAGAGAAAATGAAAGGTTAAGAAAAGGTAATAATTATTATAAAAATTATTTATAAAACTACTTTTAAAGGTAACTTTCCTGGTGGTTCAGTGTCTAAGATTCCACACTCCCAGTGCAGGGGGCATGGGTTCCACCCCTGGTCAGGGAACTAGATCTCACATGCTGTAACTCATAGTCCCCATGCTGCCACTAAAGAACTTGCATGCCCCAACAAAGATCGCAGATCCCAAGAGCTAGAACTCAGACCCAGTTCGGCCAAATAAATAAATATTTTTAAAAACTCTATCATTCTAATACATCTAATCTCATGTTTGTGTATCAGTGAAGCAGTAGTATTTCTAGTGACAATTCATCAACAATTCTATGGCATCTAAACACTAATGCTGCCCTACCCCATCAGTAAGGATGGTCAGTGTCCACTTCTGACCATTTGGTGCATTCTTTTCTGTACCATTCATTTGATGCTCAATGACAATTGTCTAAGAGCTAAGCAATCTCATGCTATTACTGCAATAATAGAGGGAGAGAGGAACCATTGGATTGTAAATTTGGAAGTAAAAACTGAAGTGCAGTTTGTCACTGACTTGCTGTGTGTTCTGGGCAACAGCATTAAGACCCTGATGCTGGGAAAGACTGAGGGCAGGAGGAGAAGGGGATGACAGAATGAGATGGTTGGATAGCATCATTGAATGATGAGTTCTTAAATTCTTGAGCAAACTACAGCAGATAGTGAAGGACAGGAAAGCCTGGTGTCCTGCAGTCCATGGGGTCACAGAAAACCAGACATGAATTAGCAACTGAAAAACAATTTTCCCTTAGTTTCTTCAATTATAAAATGAGGTTTCTGAAACTAAAGTTACTAAGGGCTCTTCTTGGTCATGGGCTTCTTGTATTGTTGCAGGAAGGAGGACCTCTTCCAGGGCCCTCAAGTGGGCTCTCGTCTAACACACGGAAAAGAATTGTCCGAGGAGACACACGTGCTGACAAAGCAGATTTTATTGGTAAAGGCACCCGGGTGGAGAACAGTAGGGTAAAGGAATCTGGGAGAACTGTTCTGCCACGTAGCTCAGAGTCTCGGGTTTTATGGTGATGGAATTAGTTTCCAGGTTGTCTTTGGCCAATCACTCTGAGTCCCTCCTGATGGCGCACACAGTGCTCAGCCAAGATGGATGCCAGTGAGGATTCTGGGAGGTGGTCTGATACGTGGTATCCCCTTTTGATTTTTCCCAAACTCTTCTGGTTGTGGTGGCTTATTAGTTCCATGTTCCTTACTAGGACCTCCTGTCATAAAATCACTCATGCAAATGGTTACTATGGTGCCTGGCCAGGGTGGGAGCTTCCTAATAATACTTTGTTTTTTGGTAGCCTCCCTCACTAAATGCACTTAAACAATAATGCCAGTTAATTATCTCAACAGTTGTGTGAATGACTATCAACTCAGATATGCTCTTTAGAAGTGTTCTTGGGCTGTCTGATGGGAGCCCAGTCTTGATTAGGTATAGTCTCTGTGGCTCTACAACAAATACTGTGGAGTGGTCTGTGTTATATAATATTTATCTGTTTACTACTTCCTCTTCTTGACAAAACTATAAGTTATCTGAAGTACTTATATAAGTTCCAACACATGAACAGTACCTGTGTTTTTGTTAGTTGCTCAGTCATGTCCTACTCTTTGTGACCTCATGGTCTGTAGCCTACCAGGCTCCTCTGTTGATGGAATTCTCCACTCAAGAATACTAGAATGGGTAGCCATTCCCTTCTCCAAGGGATCTTCCTGACCCAGGGGGTCAATCCTACGTCTCCTGAATTGCAGGCAGATTCTTTATTGTCTGAGCCACCAGGGAAGCCCAAACAGCACCTGAAAGTGAAAGTGAAGTCACTCAGTTGTGTCTGACTCTTTGCGACCCGTGGACTGTAGCCCACCAAGCTCCTCCGTCCACAGGATTCTCCAACCAAGAATACTGGAGTGGGTTGCCATTTCCTTCTCCAGGGGATCTTCCTGACCCAGGGATCGAACCCAGGTCTCCCACATTGCAGGCAGACGCTTTAACCTCTGCATCACAGGGAAGCACCTAGCGTGGGAATTTAATGAAATGAATGAATGGAGTTCCAGGTCCTGAAAAAATAAAAAAAAACAACACTGGAAATTTTTGCAGTAAAATCACTGGCCTTTGAGAAAGCCAATTGAGAAAGCAGTTGTTGTAAGTGGATGGCCAAGGAAGCTGCATTAGTTTTAAATTTTAAAGCAAATGTCTAGAATAAATGTAGACAAGACGCACTTTACATAAAATTTGTAACATTTATTTAAGCAAAAAACAAACAAAAAACCCCAAACAAAAATCTGTACACACAACATTAATACCTAACGATGTCCTGATTTAATATCTAGCATGATTCAGGTACAGGACACTCCCATTCATCTGGCCACAGTGAGAACAGTGCCTTCAGTCCAGATAACTGAGAGACTTTGAAATGTATACGTATTTTCCAATGAATTTTTCATATCTTTTGAAGAGTTGAACTCTTCCACCAGAATTCAAGCAAAAGATACCTTTTTCTACACTCACAAGTCAGTGAGAATTTGACAGTGGGAATGCTACAAAAGTCAGGGATTTAAAATTTTATTCTTACAAGTTATCTGAGAGTATAAATCTTGACATAACATCCTCCCATTATTAAATGCTCTCAAGAATTTCCTGTTTTTATGAAGTATGTCACAGCTTTCATTAGCTAAGTAGCTTCTTGCTTCTAAGCTGATTAAAATAAGCTTAAAAGAACCCAATTTGAACAATTTTCCAAAGTAACTTAAAAATTAAGCACATATTATTAATGATTTATTATTTTTTATAATTTGATATATTTGGATTTTCTAAATATTCTTAACAGCCATTGTGTCTAGCTATGCAGTCAGGTTGTGCTCTCCAGCAAAGCTTTGCTTCATCCAGAAAACGAGAAATAGCATTGATTTTCCCATAATTTATTAAAAACATTGGGGGAGGGTAAAAACAGGCAGAGAAAGCTCTTTCTTAGGTAACATTGAATGTCTTCAGTTAAGATTTTTTTTTTTCTATTTAAATTTTTATTTTTTAGTTTGCTTTGCTTTACAATACTGTACTCATTTTGCCATACATTGACATAAGTCAGCCATAAGTGTACCTGAGTTCCCAATCCGGACCCCCTCCCTTCAGTTAAGATTTGAAAGCCAAAAAATGCATAATTAGGAGTGTACATGTCATGCAAAATCTATGAAATACTAAAAAAGATAAAGCAATTACACATTTTAAGCACACTCAGCAAAATCTTCCATCATATTGCTATTTTCATCACTGGATGAAGCCTGGATTTGCATTATTACTTAAATAAACAGTTCATGAGTCAACACAAAAAAATGAAAAATGTGTCAATACAAAGCAAATGGTAAAGTTTAAATACTCAATATCCAATGCTACAATGGATTTCAGAGGGAAACTGTAAGTTTGCAAACCTCTTTGTAAGTTGTCTCAGAACACTACTTGGAAACCCTAGCCATATAAACTCCCCCAAAAAAGTAACATACAGATAAAACTCCCCACATCAGCTGACAGTATGACACTGCCTTTAACTTACACCTTCAGTTTAATACTGTTTATCTCAAAATAAAAGTTGCACAATAACCAAATAATGTAAACATACTATTAGAGGGCAGGAGAAGGGCAGGTTTCAACATATACAATACAGCCAGTTTATCTTCCTGGCTACTCATGACCTCTTTCAACCTTGGGTACTGCTGCACAGTGTTTCCTAAGGGGTGGAAAGCAGGGGGAGGAAGAATGTCAGCCATTCTAAAGCACTAAGCCAAAACTATGGTTTATTGATTGATTCTACCCTAATTCAGTACACACTGAAACAAAATATGTTTTCATCAAAATGTGTTCCAAAGATCTAGAAGATGGCCCAATACTATCCTGAGCAATGTATAATTTAAAATACAGCCAAATGACTGACTGGGGAGAAAAAGGGTCAACTCAAAAGGTCCCTCCAGCAAGATTAACTTCCTAGGCTGGATATTCAGGACCAATGTTTTAAAACTTGAATCCTTGATTCTTTGGAAGCTTGGAAACCTAAGATATGAAATTAAATTTCCACAGTTGCCTTGTGAGATTCAAATATCCACCTGGGTCATTCACTTAAATTGACTAGTGCCACTAAATAGCATTTCTGTCCAGGAGTGAGAAGCAGCAACACTTAAGGTCAATTCTTGGGTCTGTGAGTCTGATATGATTTTTAAAATTCTCAACTAAGAGCAGTAGCCACTGAGTATTTGGCCAGAGAGTAAAGTAACTTATTACTACTTGATTTATGTTTCTTTTCAACTACAAAAGGACAAAATGATTTTTTTAGAGTATAAAGAGAACAGCAAAACTTATTTGATGGGAAGAATGATATACCTTAATTATTTTTTCTTTAATTTTAGACTGCTCTTGTTTTACTCATTGATAACAACGTGCATCATTATAGTCTAAAAAGTCTAAATTCCATTTCCTTTAGTAGGTTTAAATCTTGCTGTTTGTGGACTGACGTAGTGATAATTTGCAATATCTGAGCGCACCAATGATTTGAACAATGAGTGGTTCAACCCTAGTCTAAATTGTGCTTGAAACAGCACCTCTAACCCACTGAAGAGGTAACCCTTGAAGGCACCAAGTTCCACTACATTCTAGTGTACAAATGCAAACAGGAGGCCGAATAGATTCTACCTTAAGAGACAGGTCAGTTACACCTCATAATTTATATATCAATGAATGAAAGTTGCTCAGTCATGTCCAACTCTTTGCAGCCCCATGGACTATAGCCCACCAGGCTGCTCTGTCCGTGGAATTCTTCAGGCAAGAATACAGGAATACGTTGCCATTTCCTTCTGCAGGGGATCTTCCCAACCCAGGGATCAAACCCAGGTCTCCTGCATTGTAGGCAAATTCTTTACTATCTGAGCCACCAGGGAAGCCCTCAATTTAAATATATATATATACACTGAATTGTAGTCAGATTTAAGACCTTATAGACAATTCTGTGCCATAATTAGATACACAATTTTAAGAGTCATCCCAATCACAAAGGCACTAAAATTTCTATCTGTCTGGGATGCGCCTAATTATCTTGCTTTTAAGACTCAGGAGTATCTGGCCATTACCAGTGCTCAAAGTAGTAAATTTCAATTTAAATATATTTGAGTCTTTATCTGTCAACAAGTTATTCTGAGTAATGAAGGGGTTAATTGTTTTCCATACATTTTTAGCCATATTTGAAAACAATTTATAAAGACAAAAACCTAGCCTACAAGGAGCATGTACTTTTGTTTTAAATAGGATACAACAGAAACTTGAAACCAAATTTCTCAAATAGGCTTTTCCTTAACTACACAAGCCAGAAGACCTGGAAATGGTCCACACAGCTAGCAACTTCTAAGCTATTGTAGGACATCCTATTTTTGACATTTTGCCTTAGATATTTAAAACCCAGGAAAAGGGGACATTTTAAAAAGAAATTTCCACTTCCTTTGAAATACTTAACCTGTGAAAATTTATCTTACACCTATAAAAATTCCTTGAGTCAGAATTAACTCACAATTTAAAATGGTTTTTAGTGATTCTAAATACCTATTTTCTTTTAGTTTTTATTTCTATAAAGGAGTACCAAATAATTCAAGTATGATTATTGTGATAGTGGTATGAAACATATATGTCAAAATGTTAATAGCATACTAATAAGCCAGCTCCTTTCTAAATAAAAATGCTTCTGAATGATCACAATGATTTAAATGTACCATTTAAAATTATTGAAAACATTTTGGCCATCTATGGAAAAAATGCAGTTATCTAAGACTGCAGGATAACCTTATTCACAAACTAAAATTTAAAATGGAAAATAACTCTCTTGGTGACTTGCTGCCTTCCAACTGCCATTATTGATAACTGATTTTTTACTATACTATAACAACTCTCCTAAAGAAAAGAAAACTGTCTAAAAAATAACCTATCACAAAATATTTCCTTTTCTGCACTGCAACTAGAATCGTTACATTTAACAATCATCTAATTCTTATTTATTTTTGGCAGTGAGACGTGGATATCTTTCCCTAACATGAAAACATTAAGATACATTTATTTTGAAACAAAAGAAAATTAACTTCTTGTGGCAAAATTTACTGTCATTATTTTAAGTGAGCAGGTAACACCATATATGGTCTCTATTCCACCGAACAAAATGACTTTGAATAGAGAGAAAAGAAGTCAGTTTTAGCAAGAGACAATTTTTTCACAACAATATGACACAAAGAGATTCAGACAGTTAATTAATCTCTAACACAGAATGCTGTAATATTTTACACCGTGGTAGCTTGGGGAAATATTTCTAGAGAGTAATCTGCAGTCTGTATAGGAAGCAGCAGTCCACGTCTCCAAGAACTAATATGAAGAACATCTACTGCTCAATGTCTTAGAGAGGTGGGTTCCAGAAGATTAGCCGGTCCCAGTTTAAAAATACCTCAAGAGCAGGCCTTTTCCCAGTTCCTAACCTCTATTCTCCCTTAGTAGTTTTTGATGTATTTTCTGCCAGCCATGCTGGCACTAGCCAGTAAGTAGCTTTCACAAGGGTAGGAGTCAGATTTCCATTCTTTCACACTAAGAAGGACATCTTATAAAAGATACACAAACAGAGAATAAAGGCATTTTATACAGAAGCAGTATAAAATTTACAACTGAAGCAGTACCAGCAATCAAGTTAACAGCTTATCTGAAGCTGCAAATTGATTGGAAGGGACTTTAAAATCAGAAAAGTCTGGCCTAAGGGTTCGTGCAAACTTCATCATAAAACTGTAGAATTTTAAGCACAGGTAAGTTCAAACACTGAAAGATGTGGAAATCTTCCTAAAAGGCAATGATGAAGGAAGAGACCCTTCTTGCCTAATAAGTTAAAAATCACAAGACAAATCAGAGACTGTTCACATAGGCAGTACTGTACATTGTCAATCCCATACTCATCTTATGACTCTTATCATAGAAACCCCTAAAACATCACAGAGGGTAAGCTATTCCAAGTGAACTTATCACAAAAAGAATTTCTGTGACTCCATTATCCAATTACCTATGGCTATCAATTTAGTCTGGCCTGGGACTGCTTTTTACAGGGAGGTGGCCTCCCATGGCGTACAATGTGTTTTTCTAAGCTGTCCAGAATGGCCACAGCAATCTGTTGGACATGGGGATCAGTCTGTTCGTGTTCTTTGATGTTGTATAAATGCTGCAACCCTCCTTCCTCAATCAGCATGCTGCAGTACCTTGAGGCTGAAAGAAAACAGGAGAAAGAGCTTTCCTTAAAACACTTAACTGCCTTTGTGTGGAATAATTTTTATTTATTTGCTTAAATTTAAGCTGTTTTATTACTGCCTATTAACATAAGTTAGAGCTTGATAAATGTCTCTGCCATGATGTTATACTACACTACGGGACTCACATATAGGTCATAGATAACACTCATAACATTATATATATATTATATAATGTATATATAAATCATAACCGTAAGACAGGCAGTCCAGAAAATCTTTGACCCCAAAACATGGGTAAGATAGGTACTTCAATTCATTTCCAACATTTAAAAAAAAATTTAATGGCAGTCATATTGTATATGCCAATAACCATTATTTAAAAAAAATTTTTTTTGGACTTCCCTGGTGGTCCAGTGGTTGATAATCCACCTGCCAATGCAGGGGACACAGGTTCTGACCCTTGGTCTAGGAAGATTCCACATGCCCTGAGGAAGCTTAGCCCTTGGGCCCTAGAACCCATGCTCTACAACAATAGAAACCACAGCAATGGAAAGCCTGAGCACAATAGCTAGAGTAGCCCTACTTGCTTTAACCAGAAAAAGCTGGCACGCAACAGAAGACCCAATGCAGCCTAAATAAATAAAACATTTTTAAAACTTAAAAAAATACTTTTTTTGCACACATGCTTTTTTTGAGGGGTTGGAGATAGGGAGAGGGCTGTGCTATTTGGCTTGTGGGATTTTAGTTCCCCAATCAGGGATTGAAACAGGACCCTCGGTAGTTAAAGTACAGAGTCCTAAGCACTGGAACACCAGGGAATTTACTGTACATGTGTCTTTCAATTTTTTTTAGTTTTAATCATATTTATTAAAGTCTAATTTACATGCAACAAATACACCCAATTTAATCTATAGTTATATGAGACAGAGGATGAGATGGCTGGATAATGTCACCGACTCATTGGACATGAATCTGAGCAAACTCCAGGAGATACTGAACACGAACAACAGATACACTGGTGTAACCACAAACACAATCAGGATATAGAATATTTTCAACAACAAAAAAGTTTCCTGTGCACCTTTGCAGTCAATCTCCCCTGTACCTCTCATCCCAAGCAACCACTGTTCTAATTTCTGCAATGTAGATTTTTGCCTAGAACGTCATATAAATGGACTCGTCCAGTATGTAATCTTTGGTGTCTGACTACTTTTGTTCAACATGATGTTTTTAAGATGTATTCAAGTTGTTACCTGTACCTGTATGCAGTAGTTCTTTTGCTTTAAGCTGAGAAATATTCCATTGTATTGAACACACCACGTTTTTAATGTTACTATACTGGACATTTGTTGTATGTTCTCCGCTGACCCCCAGCATTGTTATAATGACTAAAAATGCTATAATCATCCTATAAGTTTTTTGTGAACTTTTCATTTAATTCATCTTAAGGAAACACCTAAAATGCTGGGCTAAATGTATGTTTAACTTTATCACCAAATTGTTTTCTGAAATGACTGTGTAATTTTTCAATCTCATCATCAGTGAATGAGACAGTTGTTTCATCAACATATGCCACTGTCCATCTTTTTAATTATAGTCAGCCTTCCTAGCAGGTGTAAAGTGGTATCTCATTGTGGTTTTAATTTATATTTTTCTAACAATGTTGAACTGCTTTTAATCTGCTTATTGGCTATTTGTATATTTTTCTTAAGACATGTCTATTCAGATCTTCTGCCAGTTTTTAAACTGGGTCACTTTTCTTTTTATTATTGTGTTTATACATTTTGAAAACAAGTCCCTCATTATGTATATAATTTGCAAATATTTTCAACCATTCTGAGTAGTCTTTTCACCTTGTTGATGATGTCCTTTAAAGCACAAATGTGTTGAAAATTTTTATTAAATCCGATTAGACTAGTTTTTCTTTTATCATTTATGCTTTTGGTGTCCTATATAAGAAAACATTGCTTAATCCAGTGTCATAAAGATTTATATCTATTACTTTTAAAAGTTTTGTGTATTTATGCATATATAAATGCAGTTTTGATACTTAGGCCAATAACCCATTTTTGAGTTAATTTTCGTATATGGCATGAGGTAAGCATGCAAGTTCCTTCTTTAACACATGCCTATTCAGTTTTCTCAGCACCACTGGCTGAAAAACACGTTCTTTTCCCACTGAATTGTCAAGGGTGTCAATTGGCACCCTTGTCAAGAATCATTTGGCCATAGATGAATGGGTTTAGTTTTGGACT
The DNA here is from genome assembly GCA_006410615.1 of Neotragus moschatus. Classification (NCBI taxonomy): domain Eukaryota; kingdom Metazoa; phylum Chordata; class Mammalia; order Artiodactyla; family Bovidae; genus Neotragus; species Neotragus moschatus. The sequence goes on along the minus strand of SJYA01000446.1, from coordinate 1,421,463 downwards.
CTCAATGCTATTGCACTGATCTGTACATATACCCTACTGACGTTGAGCACCTTTTCATGTGTGCTTATTTGCCATCTGTAAATCTTTTTTTTTTTTTTAATTTATTAGGCTGTGCTGGGTCTTAGTTGCAGCACATGTGATCTCCCTTGTGTCATGCAGGGTCGTTTGTTGCGGTGCACGGATCTCTTGTTGTGCCATGCAGGCTTCAGTAGTTGCAGCACACAGGCTAGTTGCTCTGTGGCATGGAGGCTCTTCCTTTCCCAACCAGGGCTTGAACCTGCATCCTCTGCATTGCAAGGCAGATTCTTAACCACGGGACACCAGGGAAGCCCCTCTGTCATCTGTAAATCTTTGGTAAAGAGACTATTCAACTCTTTTGTCCATTCTTTTGTTTTTTTACTCATTTTGTTTTCTTATCATAAGTTTTCAGAGTACATGATATATTTTGAACACAAGCACTTTATCAGATATATGACTTGAAAACATTTTGACCCAATACAGTGGAGGTGACAGATGAATTCAAGGGATTAGGCTAACAGAGTACTGTCATATCAAAAACCCTCTTCCAACAAGACAAGAGACAATTCTACATATGAACATCACCAGACAGTCAATACTGAGATCAGATTTATTATATTCTTTGTAGCTGAAGATGGAGAAGTTCTATGCAGTCAGCAAAAACAAGACCTGGAGGTGACTATGGCTCAGATCATCAGATTCTTATTGTAGATTTCAGGCTTAAATTGAAGAAAGTAGGGAAAACTACTAGGCCATTCAGGTATGACCTAAATCAAATCCCTTATGATTATTCAGTAGAAGAGAAGAATATATTCAAAGCATTAGATCTGGTAGACAGAGTGCCCCAAGAACTGTAGACGGAGATTCATAACATTGTACAGGAGGTGGTGACCAAAACTATCCCAAAGAAAGAGAAATGCAAGAAGGCAAAGTGGCTGTCTGAGGAGGCCTCACAGATAGCTGAGAAAAGAAAAGAAGTGAGAGGAAAAGGAGTAAGGGAAAGATAAACCCAACTGAATGCAGAGTTCCACAGAACAGCAAGGAGAAATAAGAGAGTCTTCTGTAAATGAATAATGCAAAGAAGTAAGAGGAAAACAACAGAATGGGAAAAACTAGAGATCTCTTTAAGAATATTGGAAATACTAAGGAACATTTCATGCAAAGATGGGCAAAATAAAGGACAAAAACAGCAAGGACCTAAGAGAAGTACAAGAGATTAAGAAGAAGTGGCAAGAATACAAGAAGAAATATACATAAAAGGTCTTAATGACCCAAATAAACATGATAGTATGGTCACTCACCTAGAGCCAGACATCCTGGAACGTGAAGTCGGGTGGGCCTTAGGAAGTATTACTATGAACAAAGCTAGTGGAGGTGATGGAATTCTAGCTAAGCTATTTCAAATCCTAAAAGATGATGCTATTAAAAGTACTGCAGTGGCCATAGGATTGGAAAAGGTCAGTTTTCATTCTAATCCTAAAGAAAGGCAATGCCAAAGAATGTTCAAACTACTGTACAACTGCACTCATTTCACATGATAGCAAGGTAATGCTCAAAATCCTTCAAGCTAGGCTTCATTAGTACGTGAATCGAGAACTTTCAGATGTACAAGCTGGATTTATTTAGAAAAAGGCAGAAGAATCAGAGATCAAATTGCTAACATCCTTTGAATCACAAAAAAACCAAGGGACTTTCTGAAAAACATCTACTTCTGCTTCACTGACTATGCTAAAGCCAGACTATGTGGATCATAACTACCTTACCTGCATCCTGAGAAACCTGTATGCTGGTGAAGAAGCAACAGTTAGAACTGGACATGGAACAACAGACTGGTTCAAAATGGGGCAAGGAGTACATCAAGGCTGAATACTGTTAGCCTGCTATTTAACTTATATGCAGAGTACATCATGTGAAATGTTGGGCTGGATGAATGACAAGCTGGAATAAAGACTGTCAAGAGAAATATCAACAACTTCGGATATACAGATGATACCACTCTAATGGCAGAAAGCAAAGGGGAACTAAAGAGCCTCTTGACGAAGGTGAAAGAGGAGAGCAAAAAAGCTGGCTTAAAACTCAACATTCAAAAAACAAAGATCATGGCATCTGGTCCTATCACTTCATGGCGAACAGATGGGGAAAAGTAGAAACTGACAGATTGTCTTTTTGTGGGCTCCAAAATCCCTGCAGACCGTGTCTGCAGCCATGAAATTAAAAGACACTTGCTCGTTGTAAGGAAAGCTATGACAAACCTAGAGAGCATATTAAAAAGCAGAGATATCACTGTGCCGACAAAGGTCTGTATAATCAGAGCTATGGTTACTAAAGGTTAAAGTTACCAATGGCATTTAGAGATGGATCCAAACCTGACCAGCATTTGTTTCATCTAATCAAGACAAAGACTGACAAAAGGCCAGGATTCCTTGGCTTGACTCCTTACTGGGGACTTAAAGAATTTTGCACAAGAGTGGGTAATTTAGTCAAGAAGTAGAGAAGTTACCAAAACTCACTGGTGAAGCCCTGATGTGGGCTTCAATTAGACTGAGAAAAAATAAAAATGTAAGGATTGATAGGATTATGACAGTTGGAATGTTTAAATAGACTTTCTAGAAAGAAGTTGTGCCTCTTCTACCTGAATATTTTATGGAAATGAGGTATTCAGTCTGGCTGGGGAACACTCTCCTACTCAGTATTGTAAGATTAAAACCTGTGGATGAAGTCCTAATGGAGGCTACAGTTAGGAATATAAGGATTAACAGAATTAAGGTAAAAGTTGTTAGAACTGAATTCACATACCAGTTCGTGAATTTCTTTTATCTGACTGTATTATGAGGATGAACATTTTACTGACTGGGGAATGCTTTCCCTACCTAACATCATAAAACAGAAAGCATATAAATCCTTTTTTTCAAGCAATGTTAATTAGATACACTAAATGGGGAGTAAGACTGCCCTAGCCAATGCAGTGTGGAACAGAAGTTGGAGTGCTAGTAGGGACAAATTCTCTGTGTGATAGCCCTATGTGAAGGGCAGACTGGGGGTTATGGCAAAAGCCTGTGAGCCTACCAGAGAAGGCTACTGGGACTCTGGACTAAGAATTTCCTTTTAAGGGCATTTTCTACCTTGCTATTTGACATTAATTGAAGCTACCCTTATGATTGAAGGACAAACAATGATCTTCAAACCTGAAAGAGGCACAGTGTTTTTGAGTGACGTCAGAGAAACACTCTAATGGGAATGATAATGCTCAGAAGAGTTAAATAATACAATGGAATCGGCTTACATAGGGTCACTCTACCTGGAGAATGTAAGGAGGGGATACTCATGAGAAGGGATCATCTTTCTCACTAGTACTGACTTTGGAACTGCACAAGGAGCTCCCAGATTCTGTTGTCACTTGGACAGTGGCACATGAACAGCTCTCCAATAACCAACAAAGAGCTGCCTGATTTGTAGACAGCAACTCCAAGGTAAACAGACGACATTCTGTTTGGAAGGTCATCACTGACTGAAAAAGGTAAAATCAAAACACTTCCGCAGAAGGAACTGCAAACTGTTATCCCAGCAAGGACACAAAAATTGAATAGTAGTAAAAATCCCTGCTTTCATGGGCAGTGGCCAATGGTCTGCCTTTCTGCAGCAATAGAGATGATGAGACTGCTTTTCTTTCCTGGTCTGATAATAGGAAGAAACATACTGATTTTCAAATCTTAAACCAACTTTGCATTCTTGGAGTAACCTCCCTTTTATACACTATTAGGTTCTGTTTGTTAGCATTTTTTAAAAAGAATATCCTCATCTATGCTCATGAGATATACTGCTCACTAATTTTCTTTTCTTATGTCTTTGCCTGGTATTTATATCAGGATACTTCTGGTGTTCCTTTTTAAAAAAAAAAAGAAAAAAAAAACAGCTTTCTTTGAGTTTGGATATTCTCTATTGCTTTGTGTTCAATTTCACTGAACTTTTTTCTTCTGTGTATATACTCTTAAGCTCACTATTTTTCATGCTAAATTTTTATTTATTTTTTATACTTCACTTTTCCTCCTTTTGGTATTCACATTTTCTTTAAAATCTTGAATCATATCTATAAAAAGTGTTTTTAATTTTCCCCTGCTAATCCCATCATCGCTATCATTTCTGGGTTTGTTTCAATTGTCTGATTTTTCTCTTGGTTATAGATCATATTTTCCTGCTTCTTCTCTCATCTAGCAATCCGTCACATAATTAAACATATTGTTGAGTGTAGACTTTGTTGTCTTTTTCAAAAGAGTGTGTAGTTTTTCTCTGGCAGACAGTTTTTACAGAGCAGCTTGATCATTTCAAGACTTGTTTTCTAAGCTTTGTAGGGTTGCCTTAGAGAAGCCTTTAATTTAGGGCTAATCTCTTCTGGCATCTGCAGTGAAAGCCCTAGGTATTATGTTCTTTCCACTGTTTGGAATTTAAATATTTTCCAACCCTGTGTAAGCTCATGTTGTTCAGTTAGCAGCTCTTTGGTATTTGGCCTCAAGGAGTCTCATCCTAGGCATGTACAGCTTAGTATTCAGCCTAAGACTCAAGAAACTCCTATGAAGATTTCTGAAGTTCTTTCTAGATGTAACTGCATTGTTCTGCCCCCAAATTCCAGGCACCTCAGTCTGGCTGCACTCTAATTTTTGTCTCCACCATCCAGTGAAATTGCTGAGCTGTACTTGATTCCCCTATGCTACTCCAGTAAACGCCTCCAGGAAGAAAGACAGGGAGTCTGTAGAGCTTGTTCTATGCCTGACTCTCAGCACACAGTGTGATCTGATGGCAAACAGCAGGGCTGCTGCAACTATAGCAGGGCCTGCTTCCCCACCCACCTCCCAAGCCCCCCGACCCCATTCGACCCTGCAAGGGCCCATAGCAGTCCAGTCACCCTGCCTGTGCCCTGCTGGGGAGACTCTCAGATATAGGCACACTGGAGGCAGGTCTCTGACAGGGGAACTCCAGAGTCTGAGGGTGGTGCTGCATGTGGGCTGGGACAGGCCACATCAGTGTGTGGTTATCTACTTGAGCACATGCCCCTGTGTACGTATGCAGGCCCATTCACATGTCCGTGTATAGGAGGGCTGAGCTGCCCACCAAGAGTGCACTCAGGGTTGCCAAAACAAAGGCCACTCCCAGTTTGGGTCTTTACCTTGGGGACCCTGATTACAATTCTGAGAGGTCTATGACACCACCTTCTCAGGCTGCCCTCTCCTAATCGATGTACCAACCCTCACCCTTGGACCCACTGAAATCTTCCCTAAGGATGTCTGTGCCTGGCATGACATAGGGCAGCCCTGCCCATGCCCACAGGGCCAAGTGGAGACTGGCCCTATGGCAGAGGTAATGAGGGGTCCTGGCCTCCCAGACTCCTGGCCAGGAGTGGCCAGGAGTGGCCACTGTGGCCATCTTCAACACCATCTCCCTGGACACGTTCTTATTCGTTAAAGAAACAGCTACTTTCATCCTCTTCTGCAACAGCCCTTCCTGCCTGCCCTGTGTCCATCTCCTCCAGGAGGTAGAAGGCTGTCTGCTCTGCTCTGTGGCCAGGGGAAATGTTTCTTTGGGCAAAGAAACAGGCTTTCTTTGGGCTCTGGGCAAAGCTGTGTGACTAGAAAAGGCTGGCTTCCTCTCATGGATCTGTGATTCGTACAGCAAGCCAGCTTCCTTCTTCCCTGGGCCACTAGGAACGACTCCTGCCTGTAGCTGTTCTCCATCCCTTTGTTCCAGTCTCCACCATGTTCCTCAAGCCCCTGGAGGAGGCATGGCCAAGAAGAACCAGGTGACAAAGCCCTCTCATTTGTTCCCCCCTTTCAAGGATCAGAATCCTTGCAATCTTTTATCTAAGTCTAGAACAAACTTTCAAATTTCCCCCACATTTTTCTATTGTTAACGGCTGGTGAGCTACTTTGGTACCAGTTACTCTGTCCTGACCCAGAATATAAGTTTCTGCTCATATACTTTTCTATCAAGTCTTCTTCACTTATAATTCCACTGTCTGGATGTTTCAACATTATTTTACATTCCTCTATTGCTAGACCTCTAGGCTACTTAGAGTCACTTTCTACTATAAATAATGATGCAATGAATATCTCTGTAAAAACAAGCATTTGAGTATAATTTTTAAATTAAAAGGTAGACTACCTAAATGTTCATCAGTAGGGATGTAGCTAGGTAAGTTTAATAAATTTATACCCATATGTTATGGGTTAAATTGTATCTCCCTTAAAAGATAGGTTAAAGTCCTAACACCCGCTAAGGCCCGGTACTTCAGAATGAAACCTCATGTGGAAACAGGGCTGTGGCTGATGTAATTAGTGAAGTTACGTGATATCACTGGGGTAGCCCCTAATCCAATATGACTGATGTTCTTATAAAAAGGGGAGATCTGGACACAGAAACAGACACACACACAGAAGACAATGATATGAAGACACTCAGAGCAGCAAACACCAGAAGCTGGAAGAGGCAAGGAAGGGTCCTCCCCCGGAGCTGTCAGAGAAAGCACGGCCCCTACTCACACCTTAGACTTCTAAGCCTCCAGAACGGAGTGGCAAAATGTTCCTGTTATTTTAAGCCACCCATTTTTGGTACTTAGTTACACTTGCCTTAGGAAACTAATACACCATAAAATAAAGATTAAGTGAGTGTTGTAAATCATGTTGCCAAAAATTCCCCAAAATATGGGAACATGCTCATTATAATGTGTGAAACAGATACTATTATTATTTCCGTTTAACAAATGTGGAAACTGAAGTCCTAGACTTAATAATTTGCTCAAGATGGCATCCATGGTTAAGTGGTGGAGCACGATCTGAATCCAGGTATTAACAGTCTCGTGTCCTCTTCATCACTATGCTATACTAACTCTTAATTTTTAAAAGTTATAAGCTTTTCAGTGCATTAAAACTTTTCAGTGCAAACTGAGAAGTAAATTCCATTTAAATATAAATAGGGAAGCAAGAAAGTAGGAACCTGAACTACCTGAGTTGGAGATAAAATAATCTAACCATCTCCAAATTACAGTGTATTACAGAATAAATTCTTCAGGTTACTCATTTCAGAGAGTAAACCTGAAAAAACACCCAACACCTAAGAGTAATCACAAAAATGGTACCAGTTAAATGAAAACGCACTATTATTTATTTATTATGTTTTATTTTCTCCTATGAGTCTGTGAAAAGTAATGAGGAAAGAAGCCTGGAGATTAGAGGCTGGGTATAAAATCAGACAGACTGTTAAAAAAAAAAAATACTGAGAGTTCTCAGAACCTAAAGGTACAGAGAAAGGAAAAAAAAATTTATAGCAGAGGCAGTTTAGTGTAGCTAATGAGGCAATCTTATGTTTATGAATGAAAAACTCTGCTCCAGGAATTTAGTAGGAGGAGACAGAAAAGCTTCCAGGTGGAAGTTTAGGTGGGTACAAGGTGGTTTTCTCTGTCGATTCCCATTCCCTAAACCATCTTCCTCTATCCACCTGACAAAGAAGAACTTTTATTGAGTTCTCTTTTTGTGATATCTGTTCATCAAAGAATGCAATAAGATAGAATATAACAAAAGAGTACTGCTACTTGCTAAAAAACTGTTAAAAAAAAAAGACTCTCACATTCTTAAATAAGGCCATTTATAACACAGCCCCTATTAAGACTCTAAAAAAGAAACTCAACTTGTACTTAATTGTGCAGAAAAGCTTTATACCCCTTTGAGGATATATAATGTTCTTCCCTCTTATATACAGAAAGAGAACTGGACTGATTACTTGCAGTCCAATCACAGAGAGTATATCAATTACTATGAAGGGCCTACATATCTAAATTCTACTATCTTCACTCTACCTTTTAATTTTTTTTCAAACTATTTTTCCTTGGATCTGATTTTTAACTTAAGAAAATTTAATTTATACTTTACTATTAAGGTATATTTATGTGCTTCTTTTTAATATTTCAAATCACCTATGGAATGAGTTTATATTAATAAATACTAACAGAGAGATACATCACATCACAGCCTTCAAAAAAGAATAATGAAAAAAAAAGATATGAAACCTAATTTAAATAGTTTACTTTTCCACACACTATGGGTGCTGGCACCAATGTCCTAAACACTGAATATATGTATCATTTTAATTTTATAGCTTCTTTTTTTTCCAGAACAATATAGCTGAAGGACAATAATTACATTCAAACACAGTTCTCTTTTGGTACATACGATTCTTGCTGCAGACATGTTGCATGGCCCAAACTGCCCATAGCTGGACTCCAGGTGTTGTGAAACAGCCAAGTAATGGGAAAAATGGATTAAAGGACCTAAAAGTTCAAAAGAAAAGAATAAAAGTTACATCTTATACTTTGCGTCATTTTCTAAAGCAATGATTCCAGAGCTTTTCACTCCAGAAATTTCATCCTTCTATTTTTAAACTAATATAAATGACCCTCTATAGAACATCATTCCTTTGTCTTAGCCATCTGATAAAGGACTGCATTCACAAAAGTCTTGGTGCAAAAGATAGAAGGTGATCAGAACAATGTAATTTTTCTCAAAAGCACCTTTTGGTCTTGAAGATACACATTCTGAAGAACAGTAGACCTTGGTTTGGAAACCTAGATACTAACCAATAGAACATCATGAAGAAGGTCCAGAATTTAACCTATTTCTTCTAGTCTTCTGCCCAAAAATGGGTAAAACATATTGGAATAAAAAGTACTAGCAGCATCAGCATTTATAAAATAGACAACAAAATAAACTGTAATGATAATACTTATGCAGTAACTGGAATACTTCAGGTATCTTAGTAACTTATCTATCAAATCACTTGTCATAAATAAAGCTAGACTCCAGTATGCACTTTAATAATTACAAACTGCTAAAATTGTCTGTCCCTACTTAAAACTCAGTTCACAATCTACTTCCTCTGGAAGTTTTTCATTATTTTCCAGTGAAGATTTAAGTACTTTCATCTTTTTTAAAAAAGCATTTTCATCTTTTTGATTTTAGAGCATTCTATGAAATTAGCATAAGAGTAAATTATATCTGATTTACATTTGGTTTCCCTCAGTAGGCTGTAAAATTCTTGTTTGGAGGCACCATATCTTATTCATCTTTGAATTTCAAGAGGATAGAACAAGACTTTGGCACCTGTCTTCAGTGAACATGAAAGAAGCACTGATGAATGACAGGCAGCAAAATAAAGCAAAAACATAGATGCCTAAGGGAAAACAATCATACATCTAATAGGAATGACCTCTAGGCAAGCAACATGACTAGGTTGGCTTAATATTAATTACTTGCTAATTACCTGTATGCTACCATCTCACACTCTGGAGTTGGCCATTTCAAAATAGCTGAATGCTGAAAGACACAAGACACACGGAAAGGATAATATTTATTTAGTATTGCATGATGAGGCTTTGATAGTTTAATCATTATGAATGTTGTTTGTATTCTTCCAGGAAACAGCAAGTTACCCTACCAGATCATCCAGAAGAGAATTCCTCTGGCTGCGACTCAATGTCCAAGCTTGTTCACCTCTAGATATTAAGTGGGCAATAATTCCAGCTGCAAAGTAACTGACTTCCACTTCAACACTATGTAGAAGACTACTGATGTGGTCTATAAAATCCTTCCACATTAATTCAGAATGCAATTCTTGTACTTCCGCTATATTGTTCTGGGGGAAAAAAATAGAAAATTTAAAGTAATTATGTATAGTAAATGGCTAAATGACATTGCAATGATTTAAATGTGTATGGATAAATGGTGAAGATTGTTGCTATGTTAGCACTGTGGGATTATAGGTGATTTTATTCCTCTCCACTCCCAAACAATAAAATAAATAAATAGTAGTTTCTTTTCAAGTGAATTAGTGAACTAGATAACCTACAAATTTCCTGCTGTACAATATCTAGTTGTGCTGGGTGAAAAACAGCAAGCAAATTTTAAATATGGAACTTTTTTGTCTGGGATAAAATGTAAACAGGAAATCAAACTAGCGCCTAACAGGCTATCTCTGGCTCACAGCAGTGGGGGGCGGGCGGGGTGCAAGAGAACTGGGTCTAACAGCCATGCTAGGTCAGAAGCAAGGACCACAAAGACTGTGCATACAATGCAAGAATTTTCAAAGCATTACACCTCAATAAAAGGGTGGCCTGACGTAAAGACATAAGAAAGAAGCCTATTGTGATCTGGGCTCTGGCCTAAAGGGAAAAGTCTTCCCTTGTAATTTATAAACGGGGCCTGCCCTCAAGCAGGACTGTAGTTCAAATTTACACCATCTGTGTGGTCTGGGGAAATTCCAACCTGAGAGCAACCATAAGAGAGGTAGGAGGAAAACAGGAGGAAAAGTAAGGGGAAAGCTTGGTATCTAGAGAGCAGAGATAGGTGAGTGCAACAAAAGGATAAAAGGAGTACTTCCCTGGTGGCCCAGGGGTTAAGAATCTATAGTGATTCTCTGTCTTAAAAACTTCATAGCCTAGGACCTCCACTGAATGTCAAAATTTGCCTGCTGGCCTGTGGAAGGTAGGTATTTTATCTGGAGGTGGGATATGATGGCTTGCCTAGGCGGTACATAAGGAAGACCTCTATTCACATGGGAAACAATCAAGGGGGTTACAATTTAGGCTGTGCTTGATTTTCTCCAAAACAATATAAGACCCAACTTACCTCACTATTTTGAAGATTAATCCTCTTTCTCAAAACTCCATCTGATCTACTATGAAATCATAATTCTTTTCCTAACACACTTATTCCAATTCTTAGTAACCAAAAACCCTGGCCTTTTCATTGTTAAGAAACTATTTACTCCCTAGCTTAAGTAATTCTATGATAAGTGAAAAGGAAAGGCATCACGTCCAAATGCACCCTCTATAAAGACTAAGTTCTCTTTTCCAACCACCAAAAAGAGGGGAGACAGAAGAGACAGGTGTAACTTTACCCGCTACATGAATGTACACAATCCTGTATTTTTCCATCACCATAAATGATTAATCAAAGTCTCCTATGCCCCTCTCTAATCTCACATATTCAAACAAGAAAAGGCATCTCACATTTATTTTTTATATTCTTCCATATTCATATTTTTTACACAGCATGTATCATTTTACAGAGACAAAAAAAGGAAATAAACATATACCTTTTAAAATAAACAAATAAGGGAATTCCCTGGCAGTCCAGTGGTTAGGACTCTGTGCTTTCATTCCAAAGGGCCTGGGTTCAATCCCTGGCTGGGAAACTAAAATCCCACAGGCTGTGTAGTGTGGTCAAAATAAATAAATTAAACAAACAAACAAACTAAGGTAGTCCTCCATCTCCTCCAAGCTTGGTAGAAAGAAATACAAAGACCCTCTGAGAAGGGCACATCTTGAACTCAAAGTCTCACAGAAAACGCTAAATTACAATTCACAATGAAATAATCCATAATGAGTGAGAATCATCAAATACACAGTAGTGAATTAGACTCCCACAAGAATCTCATGCAACACAACTACAAGATAGTATCTGATTTAAGAAGTTTAAAACACACACATATGAAAATGCAAAGACAGCATCATTAAAACAAAAACCAACAAGAAATATCTGGAACAAAGCATCAAAAGAATCATGGGCCATTCTTTGTTGTAATAAACAAGTTACTGGGAAACCAGCCAAAATATATGAGAGAATAGACAACAGCTATGAGACAATGGAATAGCTATACAGGGAATCTGATCCCTGTATAGATACAAGAGAAGATACTCAAATAGGGCAGTTTCTAGATTGCTGTGCATATAAGGGGAATCTAAAGAGAATCTGACAGTTTTGCTGAGTTGAAGAGATAAGGATCCGTGTGTAGAGTGGCTAAGGCAGCAAAAATCTATAGAACAGAGTAATAAAAAGGAAAAATTTCCAAAGAAAAAGACATCTGCAGGGGGATCCCCTAAAATCTTTGGCTGACTACTGATACGAAATGAAACCCCATGAAACTAGGGAAAGACCCACCAGAAAGCAGCAATACATGAACAAATCCCAAAGTCACACAAGTTTAGGAATAGTTTACATTCTTATTAGCCAGAGTGAAGGGATCTCATCTAAACAAAGCATTTGAGTATAGTAGGGTAACTAGGGTTAAGCAATAGGGGAAAGGCTGATCTGAAGCTACTCTAACAAAGCAAATATAGGCATACTTTGGAGATTGTGGGTTTGGTTTCTGACAATCACAAAAAAATGAATACTGCAATCAAGGGACCCACACAAAACTTCTTAGTTTTCAGTACACACACAATTTATGTTTATACTATCTATACTGTAGTCTAATAAGTATGCAACAGCATTACATTAAAAAAAAAACTGTACATACCTTATTAAATACTTTATTGCTAAAAGACTCTAACCATCATCTGAGCCCTTGAACTAGTTATAGTAGTAACATCAAACATCACTGATCAGAGATCACCATATCAAATGTAAAAATAACGAAAAAGTTTGACATGTTACAAGAATAATCAAAATGTGACACAGAAACATAAAGGGAGCTAATAATGTTAGAAAAATGGTGCCAACAGACTTGCCACAAATCTTCAATTTGGAAAATAACACAGTATTTGTGAAGTGAATAAAATGAGGTATGCCTGTAAGTAAGCTTTGAAGCTTAACTGAATACCAGGACAAAGTCCAAGACTCTTTAAAGGAAAACAATAAAATCTAGTAATCAACAAAGTGAATTAAATTTCACAATGGCTACAACCAGTGAAAAATTACCAGACATATAAAGAGTCAAGAAAATACAATCCTTAACCAAAAGAAAAGTCAATCAATAAAAACAGATCCAGAAATGACAGGGATAACAGAACCAATAGATAAGGATTTAAAACAGCTATTATAAATGTTATAAATATATTACAGAACAAAAGAAAAATATAAACCTGAGGAGAAAAAAAAAAGATGATATAAAAATGACCTAAAGGTAACTTCCAGAAAGAATATATTATTATACTATATGTATATAATTATAATATATATGTCTATATATAAAATGAAAAATGAAAAAACAGTAGAAAACATTCAAGCTAAAACATGGAAAGAAAAAGAAAAAACCTGCCAAAAAGCCAGTAGAGTACTTCTGTCACATGACCTGTTTGATAATTTCAAGCAGTCTAACATACTTGTAATCAGGGTCTCAAAAAGAAAGGATATAAGAAAGGGTACAGAAAAACATATTTGAAGAAATAATGGCACAAATTATTCCAATTTATGAGAATTATAACCAAAAAACCCAACAGAAAAAATGTCCACCTGAACTTCAATAGTGACCAAAAAATTTATCTTTTGAAAATGAAATAAAGACATTTTCACACAGACAAAACCTGAATGAAAATTTATTGCCAACATACCTACACTAAGAGAAGGTTTTTTTTTTTTTAATAGTGTAAGAAATACATTGCTGTTGTTCAGTCACTAAGTCACGTCCAAATCTTTGCAATTCCACGGACTATAGCACATCAGGCTTTTCTGTCCTCCACTGTCTCCCGGAATTTGCTCAAACTCATGTCCGTTGAGTTGGTGATGTTATCTATCTCATTCTGTGCCACCTTCTTTTCCTTTTGCCTTCAATCTTTCCTAGCGTCAGGATCTTTGCTAAGTATAAAAGACAAATTTCTCACTCTTAAATCTGTACAGTGAAAAACTGATGAGGACTCCTACTTCTGACCAAGATGAAATAAAAGGGGCCAGACTTACTTTCCATTCTAAAACAACTGAAAAAACACATGAAACAATAGTTTTCAAGATACTAGACATTAAAGAACAGTGACCTTTAGAGGTGGATAAGAAACAAGATGAGATCCTGCCTTGAGAGTTTCCAGGCTGTGGCACAGTGATATACAATTGAAGTAGAGCCCAGTGGACTCATGGAGTTGAAGAGGTGGAGTTGGGAATCCAAGGAGATCAAGGCAAGTCACAGGACAGAGAACCAGAGAGAAAAGAACTGTACACCAAGAGAATTCAGAGAGCTGCAGGGCATAGCACCCTATTCAGCAGAATACTGATCAGAGCATGACTGTGAGAAAACTATTTGAAGGTAGAAAAAGAGCTATTAAAAAGATTAAAGTTCTTGGCACTCACAAAGGGCTAGGAGTAGTGCCTGTTCTCCAATCTGAGAAAACTCTTTCACAGGGCACTGAATACTCAGGAAGCTCTTGTTTCAGTAGTACAGAATAATTAGCCCTAGCCTCGGCATGCTCTGGATCCTCCTAATACATCACAAAGCAAGATCAAATAGGATCAGACTGTTTAAAAGTCAGTCAGTTAATCCTGGAACAAAATTCAAGAATATGTTATAGGATAATAAAACTATCCTGCACCCAACAAGGCAAAAATTCAAAATGTCTGGCATCCAATCAAAAACTACCAGGCATGTAAAGTGACAGGAAAACAAAACTCAAACTGAGGGGAATAACCAATAATTTGAAATTTACCCAGAACTAACACAGATGCTAAAATTAACAGGGAAGGACAGTTATTATGAATAAATTTCATATGTTCAAAAAGTTATGTAAAAATATGGAAGATATAAAAAAGAGCCAAATTGAAGTTTTAGAGAAGAAAATGATGTCTAACAATAAAAACTATATACTAGCTGGGATTAATAGCAGATTAGACATTGAAGAAGAAACAATTACTAAATTAGAAGGCATAACAATGGAAAAAATTCAAACTAAAACATACACAGAAAACAGAAGAAAATTTTAAAAGTACCAATGAGCTGTGAATTTCAAGCAGCTTAAAATATGAGACTGAAGTCTCCAAAGGATTCCAGTGGGCTAGGGGTAAGGGGGTGTAAAACATTTTTTGTTTCAAGAAATAATGGCCAAACACTTTTCAAACTTGAAGACTATAAACCAAGAAGTTCAATGAATCCCAGATACAGGAATCATGAAGTAAATTACACTAAAACATATCATAATCAAATTACACAGAATTGTTGTTGCTAATCCTAAATCTTAAAAGTAGCCAAAGGAACAAAATCATATATATACAGAGGAATAAAGATAATGGTGACATCAGATTTCTCATTAGAAAGATGGCAAGTCAGAAAAAAGGTAATCAACATCTTTAAAGTACTATCAACCTAGAGTTCTACAACTGGCAAAAAAAGAAACTTTCAAAAATGATGATTAAATAAAGATGTTTCCAGACATACAAAAGCTGAAGAATTCATCAGCAGCAGACAGAGCCACACTATGAAATATGTTAAAGAATGCTTTTTTGGCAGAAGGAAAATTATAGAAATCTGGACCTACACAAAGGAAAGGTGAGCATCACAAATGGTAACTATTTGGGAAAACATGTAAGTTTTTAAAAAGTATTTAAATCTCCTTAAAAGATAACTGATATAAAAAACAATGTTCATTGGTTTATTACATATATAAAAGTAAAATACATGACAATGATGACATAAAGGAAAGAAGCGCAGAAATGGAAATCTATTTTAAAGTTTTTATAATATATATGAAATCATATAAAATCACTTAAAGGTAGACTGTGATTTAAAATGTATACTATAAACTCACAATAATCATTAACTTAGCAAATCAGAGTAATAGCTAATAAACCAAGAAAGGAAGTCAACAACATTATTAAACTCAAACCAAAAAAAAGGCAGAAAAAGGGAAAAAAAAGAACAGATGGGACAAACAGAAAACAAATACCAAGTTGATGAACTCAAATATAATCATACCAATAATTACATTAAATGTAAACAACCCAAACAGTCCAAATAAAAAGAAGAGATTCTCATACTGGATAAAATACAGGGCACAAAGTATATGCTGTCTATAAGAAACACACTTTAAATATAAAGAAAAATATAGGTTAAAAGTAACAGGAGGGAAAAAGATAATCCATGTCAATGTTAGTCAAAACAAAGCTGGAATGGCTATATTAAGGAGACAAAGGAGATTTCAAAGTAAAGAATATTACCAGGGATAAAGAATGTCATTTCATAATGTTAAAGGCATCAATTAAGAGGGTATAGCAATTCAGTTTTTGAACCTAATAACAGAGCTTCAAAGTACAGGAAGCAAAAACTGATAGAACATGATAAATGCTATCTAATAGAACAAGTAGGCAGAAAATCAGTAAGTCTATGGTAGACTTGAATATCAACCAATAGACATATATAGAACACTCTAACAAAAGCAGAATATTCATTCTTCTAAAGAGCACATGGAACATTCACCAGGAAAGACTATCCCAGGCCACACATGTCTCAATAAATTCAAAAGGACTCAAAGTACTTTCTCTGATCATGAAAAATTAAACTAGAATCAATATCTCAAACTATTGAAAAAATTCAATCACAAAGGAAAGGAAAAAGATAACAGGAGGAAGCACATCAGGATGTATTAACATTAATTCACAGAAATGAAAATAAAAGGAAGGTTGGAGACAAAACCTTATACTTTTAAAACACATTTTTGCACCGTTTCACTAGGTATAGTAAGCATGTATTCTTTAAGAATTTTTTTTAAAAAGCAATTTTAAAGCCCTATGTGATCTTTCTGAATATTTAAAATAAATTCCCCTTTTCCTCTTATAATGACTTGAGCCAAATTCCGTATCTAATAATCCTATGAACCATGAATAAAACAATCAAATACTGTAATTTACTTAACATTTCCCTATTACTGGCCATTAAGATAGTTTTACATTTTCTGCTTTATATAACTAAAACTATAGTAAATAGATACTGTAGTTTTTTTAGGTTTTGTTTCTGTCTTTTGGCCACAACCCACTGCATGTGGGATCTCAGTTCCCAGACCAGGGATCAAACCTATGCCCCTGCACCAGCAGCACGAAGTCCTAACTCCTGGACCACTAGGGAGGTCCCTAGATGGTCCTCTTTAAATGCCAGCCCTCAGCTTTCGCAAAAATCCATCTCTCATACTTCTGCATCTAGAAAATAAACATTAATCTACTTTTCTTTTACAATTTACTAACCTATGCGTCCTGTGATCTAATTCCTCAAGAGCAGAGGTCTGCTCTAAAACAGCCTTTACTATACGAGCACTTCTTCTGTTTCGGTGATTAAAAGTGATAAAATATCTGATCCTCCTCTGTGTCTCAAAATCCTAGAAGACTCACTTTAACATATTCAGTATACTTATGGAATATCCAATTTGTTAAACAGTTGTTTTTAAGTAGTAATCATCAATTGCCAGACATAGAATCTAAGAATATTTGTAGATTAGTGATATTTTTCATGAGATCTATTTTTTTCTGATTATACAAGTAAAACATGGTCACAGTGAAGCTTTGTACTATACCACAAAATATAAGGAAAAGTATGTAATTTATATTCTTCCTTTTAGTATGGTAAAAATCTAAATATGTAACTTTGTAGCCTGCTTTTTCCACTTAATTATATTGATAAATATTTTTAACATCATTATGTGTTTACAAACAGAATAGCATTTTTCTATGTAATACCTCAGATGAAAAATAATTACAGCTTGAACTTAGCAGGAAATGCTTGTATCTTACCAAAAGTCCTAGGACTTTCTGTTGAATGGATGACTCAGTTGGGAATGACTATAAAAAGAAAGAGATATCTATAACTAAAGAACCAAATATAATAAACAAATGCTCAAATCAATCAATAAATGAATGTCCAAAGCTGTAGGCTAAATTCCCATTCTAACCTCTAGAACCCTCATGAAGAGTTCTAACCCTTGATTTTCAATAAAGTGTCTACAAGTGGTTGGAGATTCATCTGTGAGGTTCCAAAGTGCACTCAAAGTAAACTTCAAAGTAGTGTCCACTGAATTTTGATTGGTTTTCTGCTTCACTATTTGAAGAAGTTGCTGAAAGAGGAAAATAGAATTTCTAATTATTGAATTGTTATTATAATTAGTGGTAATAACATAGACTAACAAATCCATGAGGATTAGTTTCATGAGTTCAAACATTTCCTATAAAGGTTTTTACAAGTGCAACTAACAGCCTATTGGATTAGACTTTTCCTTTCACAAGAAAAAAAGAGGATTTTCATAAATACTTCTATAATATTCTGATCCCTTCTACAAGAAAAAAAGGATTTTCACAAATGCTTCTATAATATTCTGATCATACCTATAATCTAATCGCTTATAAATAAAATGAAAAGCAAAATGATTAAAACGTAGGATCTACTATGTTACCCAAGAGGTCACAATATATACTCACTTCAGATCCTGGGATAAAAAAGGTGGAGGGAATGAAGGGGGAATGAATCCAATACTTACTACATATCAGCAAATTATATCCTATATTGTAATACTGTCGTCCTCATTTTTCAGAAGAGGAAATTGAGTCTGAGTAATATTAAGTAATTTTATCATAGCCAACTTAGTAAGAGAAAGAAAGAATTGGAAGACCTAATTCTCTTTAACCCCATGTTTTCCTTAAGAAAAAAAGAAAGGATGAAATATATACAATAGTAAGAGAATTAAAGTCTAAATTGGATTTAAATAAGATAATAGCTTTGAAATTCCATTTGTAAATTATTTCTATCATAGCTTTAAACCTAAGACATGTAAGCTTGAAAAATAAATATTTTAAGACCTACATGAGCCATCCATAATTCCATTTTTAGTTTACACTTTTGGGAGTAAAGGGAGCTCTGCTAAAACAGATACAAGTAACATTAATGAGTACTATTATTTAAAGTTATATACAAAATGGCAACCCACTCCAGTACTCTCACCTGGAAAATTCCATGGACAGAGAAGCCTGGTAGACTACAGTCCATGGGATCACAAAGAGTCGGACATGACTGAGGGACTTCACTTTCACAATGAAGGAAAAAATTTTTAAGAAACACAAAAATCTAGTTGCAATTATGTAACTTAATAGCATAGTGGCCAAGAGTGTGGCACTAGAATTGGGCTATCTGAACTTAATTAAGGGCTTAAAAAAAAATTAGCTAGCATCACCATTACTACTACTATTAATTCCTGCTAATTGCTACTCAAATGAAATTTAATTCTCTCCCAAAGCACATAAATGGACTACTTCCTTATAATCTTTGAATACACCTCTAGCCAAAATTATGAAACCCATACACAGCAATAAAAAGTCATATTTAAAATTAAAATGTCATCCCTGAAAAGAGTAAAAATAGACAAAATCAGCAGCCTTTTCTACTCATCTAACATATGTGTTGTATTTTGTGCTAGGAACTTAGTATATTCCTTCAATCTTTTTTTCCTTGTAAATCTTTGTAACAACTGTATAAAGCATTTTTTTTATTATTTCAGAGAAAATGTAGGTGACTTGCCTGAAATCACACAGCTGCTGAGTGACAGAACTGAGAATAAGGCATGATTTCAACTTAGTCTCTTTACAGCTTTTAAGTTTTCACTGTTCACTATATTAATTCCTCAACTGAAGCAAACCAATATCATAAATCAGCTATTTACATTATCTTTTCCCTAAAGCATCTAGCAAAGTCTTATGACTATAATAGAGATGCCACATTTTTTTAAATAAATAACAAAACCACAGAACTATGTGAACTAGATAGGAATTAAGGTTTATTTAGGCCCCAATGTAGAAGGCCATGGCACCTCACTCCAGTACTCTTGCCTGGAAAATCCCATAGATGGAGGAGCCTGGTAGGCTGCAGTCCATGAGGTCACTAAGAGTCGGACACGATCAAGGGACTTCACTTTCACTTTTCACTTTCATACACTGGAGGAGGAAATGGCCACCCACTCCAGAGTTCTTGCCTGCAGAATCCCAGGGAAAGGGTAACCTGGTGGGCTGCCGTCTATGGGGTTGCACAGAGTGGGACACGACTGAAGTGACTTAGCAGCAGCAGTAGGCCCAAATGGTCCAGGTAATTTATCTAAATTCACACAGTGAGTTTACAAGTTAGACCCCGGGTCATCTGATTCCTAGTTCAAGACTCTTTCCATCTCCTGTTAAAGAATAAAGCTGACCCAGTGAAGAGAAATTAATACATTCACTTAGAAGTAACAAAAACAAACTTTTGAAATATAAAATCTCAGAAGACAGGCAAGTACTGGGGGGCACCAGTACTTGGTGAAGTACTGGCAAACACTGAAGATAAGCAAACACTGCCTGAGAATAATGAAAATGAAAACTGTTTAGGGATCTGCATAGACTTACCCTGACAATGAAGAGCTCAGCACCAAGCTGGGCTGTCTGTTCTGTAGAAAGCTGCAAGCAAGCAGAAGACAAGGTAAATGTCCAAGGATCTACTAGTGTGAGTTTAATATCTTTCACTGTAGCAGACTCCAAAGGTCAGACCAGGATCTCTGATCAACCTGGAATTCTGCAATACTGAATGCAGTTTGAATAAGTTAACCTGGTTTACTAAACTGTCAGGGGAAACAGTTTCCTACAGAAAACTATAAAACATGAGTTCAGGTACCTTGGCAGCCAGAATGGAAATGATAGCAACTGCCATCCTCTGCATGTTTTGATCCTCATGGTTGCAGAGCCACTGCATGACAAGTTTGGCTGCTTCAAACCTGAAAACACACAAAGAGTTTCATGAATTAATCCTGGAGGCCCCAGGAATAGTTTCAGAGCTCCAGCTGGGAACTGATGCTACAATTTAGGTGGATGAGAAAGAAAAGGAAAGTTCCTCCTAACTGAAAGAGAACAACAAGTACACTTAGTATTTTGGAGATGGTATTATTAATTCTGACAACACTGTAAAGAAACAGAGAGTTTGGAAAATATGGTCAAAAATATCTGACATTCATCTTCTAGAGGTATAACATATTTCTATTCTATAGTGATAATAATAATTTTAAGTATTTTCTGGTTCCCCCTCAGTACTTAGCACAATGGGAATACTCGTTCTTTTACTCAAAAACATTTATTCAGCTTCTCCTTTGTGCCAGATATTGTTTTGGGTGCTAGAGACAGATTAGCGAACAAAACAGAAAAATATCTCTACTCTCACAGAGATTACATTCTAGTGGGGAAGACAGGTAATAAATAAATAAGTAAAGTATATGGCATGTTTGGGTACTGACATATGCTAGAGAAAAAATAAATAAAACAGGAAAAGAGAGGATATGATATATGGAATCTTTATTAGTCTCAAAACATGTCCATATATATCAAATAATATAACCTAGTATTAAAAGTTAAACACGGATTCTGAAGTTCTTTGAATCTGGGGGTTGGAATTCTAGCTCTACCTAACGCTAACAATAAAATACATTGTTTTATCCTGTGAGGCAATGTAGTCACATCATTAAGAACATCATATACTTTGGAATCAGCCTGAATTCAAATATCATCTTCACCATGTACTAAGTTTGGGATCCTGAGTAACTTTCTTCATCTCTCTGGACTTCAATTTTCTTGTCTGTAAAATAATACAGTCTATTCCACAGGACTGTTGTGAGGATTATATCACATCACACATAAAGCATAAGACTTCATACAGACCTTGGCACATATCAAACTTTTAATAAAAGTTAATTTTTACTAGTATTGATTTCCTCTGTGCCTTTACTTGTGCAGTTTCCACAGAACAGTCAACACAGTCAATTTTTGGTTTCAAGGCATTATGACATGGATATAAAAAGTAGAAGTTCTGGAGTCAGTCTGGATTTAAATCTAATTTCTGCTACTTACTATCTTATCACCTTGAGCAAGCTACTAAACTTCTCTGTGCCTCTGTTTCCTCATCTGTAAAATGAAGATTACAAGAGTAACAATTTCACAGGACTGTTGCAAGGACTGAATAAGCATACCTAAAACACCTAGCACAGTGTCTGCCAGTGCTTCATACATTAGTTATTATTTTTATTGTCTTAATGCCATCACTAAAATGAAATCTTTAATGATCATCAAGCCAATGAAATCTTTCTGTCCTTGCTTGGGGGGCCAGTACATTCTGTCATCCTCTTCTATGAAAGACTGTCTTCTGTTATACTCCTAATTCATTCACTGATCCATCCATCAAACAGCCACTGAAGTACTAAGCACGAGAGGCAAAGATTAACCAATCTCTGTCTCTTACCACAAGGAGCTCAATTCTAGCAGACTGTACTCACTGGCTACATCAAGGGCAAACAATAGCCCACCTCAAGTGATTTTATAGCTGTGGGCCTAGCTATCTGTCTTCTGAAGTTTTATTGCAACAGTTATCCCCCCCCACACTTTTTTTTTTTGGTTAAAGTGTCTATGGCTGCTTTGGAGGTACAATGGGAGGATTAAGTAGGTCCAACAGAGACCCTATGGCTCATGAACCGGGAACATTTAATATCTAGCCATTTAAGGAAAAGTCTGTCAACCTCTGGGGTGGTTTATAATTTTCTTTAGGAGATTATGTGTTTTCAACCTATGACTTCATGTGATCAATGCAGATGCTTAATATATTTATAAAATAAAATTCAGTAATCTTCATGAGACACACGTGAAAGTGTGTTAGTCGTTCAGCTGTGTCCAACTCTTTGTGACTCCAGGGACTGTAGTCCACCGGGCTCTTCTGTCCATGGAATTCTCCAGGCAAGAATACTGGAGTGGGTTGCCATTTCCTTCTCCAGAGGATCCTTGTGACCCAGGGACTAAACTCAGGTCTTCTGCATTGCAGGCAGATTCTCTACCATCTGAACCAATTATTTATTGCAAATAGTAAATGGAATACTTCATTCCATCAGCATGTCAGATAACAGTGTGCTATTATCCAAATAAAAGTAAATCACTATAAAACTGCTGCTTGAGAAATACACTTCTCATTAAATCATAAAGTATAAATTCATTTTTGAAAATATCATCACTAAAAAGTTATATTTTAAAATAGTAAAATGAAAAAAAAAAAAAAAGCTCCCAATCACATCTTACAAAATAAGGAAACCCTTTTTACTTACTGGAATCCAGCTATATGGTCTCCCTTAGCCTCTGCTTAAAAGGTTTCTCCTATAATTCAATATCAAATAACTATAATAATAAGAGGCATGATACAGAGAAAGGAACGCTGGAGCTAAAAGTAGACTTGATCCTTCCTAGCCTTGCAATCACTAGTCACAAAACAACGCGCAAGATACTGAATTTCTATATGCTTCAATTTCTTCAGCCTACAACACTGTGCATACATTCTAAAAACTATAATCAGTACAAGTTCTTATGCAAAGAGGTATGAAAATAGAATCTGCTCTCATGAATATCAAAGCATTAAATTACAAAAAGTAGATTCAGCATTCTGTAAAGTGATACACAATCCCACCCACTTGATTAACTGTACACTAAGAATATCCTAACTGGTAAGAAATGACCCAAGACAGATTTCTAAAATTCCATTCTGTCCCATAGTTCTGGTGCTACCACTTGCCTGTTGAATGGAACATCTTGAAGAATTCGGTCACTGCAAAGTGAAAGGAGGCAATTCTTCTGTAACTGAGAACCAAAGAGAGAAAAAAAAATCCTGAATAAAATAGTTTTGTTAGATTCTACTTAAAAAAAAAAAAAAGACATTTATAAAGCATAACATGCCTTAGAACATTTATTCTGCTCATCTACGGTTCAAAGACTTCCACTGGACCCACATAAGTTTATTTGCACATTTTAAAACTCTTTTTTATTAGATGAGAAATACAGTAATAAATTGGATAATTCCAGCTAATCTCTCTCCCTTCTGGTGGCCCTTGGATGGGTCCTATTTTGTCTTCTGTTCACCTGGCTTCCAGAGTCCATGAAACCCAAAGGCTAAATAAAACTCATCTAGTTTGGCAGCTGTTCTCAATGAGGGAAGCTGGCTTTAATGATCCACTCACCAATCTGGGTTGCCAATTTACTTGATTTTGGGTCTCACTTGACAACTCACTGTTAAATTTTAAGAGTTAAAAACATAATTCAAGCAGAATTTTTAATTTTCATCCAAAGAACAGGACAGGTTTTGTAGACTACCTATACTAAGAGAAACAGAAAATCCATGTCTTACTTATTTCTCTATTCCAGTACTTAAGCACTGAGTACTTGAGTACTGAACCAATGCCTGGCTCAGAGCAGAAGCTCTACGCCTAATCCTGTATGGTGGAATTATCACTAATTCAAGGTCTAGGTGCAAGAAGTTTTACATGGCTTGCATTATTTCCCGCAATGTTTGGACTGAAATACTTTTAGGTAAGGAATGCATTCTTTAGTATTCTACTTCTCTATCGCCCTGCACTCAGTCACACCACAAAACTTATTACTTCACAGCCTCCAAAGGAATTTCCAGCTTTGGTCTACTAAAATGAACTGTATGGAGGTAGGAGATGGGTAGTAGACACTAAAAAGACCATTTGAATGTGAATTCCCATATGCTTGCCTGCTGGTGGTTGGGAAAATGTTCCATGGCTTTGAGCAGCAAATGGGTCACATCAGCCAGGAGTCGGACAGGCATTCCTGCAGCAAGATCCTGCTTGGTTAAATTAAACACACAGGCACTTGCAGCAAGCTGCACTGGCAAATTCATAGGGTGGTTTCTCATCCCAGTAACCACAAGCTGAAAAAGAAATGAGTTCTCTTAATCCAACTTATAAAAACATATAAGCCCTCTTCATATAGCAACGGAGAAGGTAATGGCAACCCACGCCAGTACTCTTGCCTGGAAAAACCCATGGACAGAGAAGCCTGGTAGGCTACAGTCCATGGGGTCTTCAAGAGTCGGACAGGACTCAGCTACTTTACTTTCATCCACTAGAGAAGGAAATGGTAATCCACTCCACTATTCTTGCCTGGAGAATCCCAGGGACAGGACCCTGTTGGGCTGCCATCTACGGGGGTGCATAGAGTCGGACACAACTGAAGCAACTTAGCAGCAGCAGCAGCAACATATAGCAATATTACTCTGTTGATCTGAAGTAACTTCTAAGATATATTAAGTGTATTTTTTATCCTTATGTGCAGAGCCTAGGACATAATAGTTATTCACCTACCTGGTCAAGGGAGGTGTCAAGTTGTTCATGTCCAGAAATTTTTCTGTAATGTTAATGAATCTTTTCTATTCAAATAAAAATCTTAGTATTTCCTAGACATAGTTCGATCTGGCCTGTTTTATGTCAAGAACTAAACAAATTCTTACTGACTTGAATAGATTAAACCAGCAGCAAACTTCACTTTCAAATCCCAACATTCAGTTCCTTAAGAACACTGCTAAAATTAAAATATAATAAAATCCATTTACATCCCTCTGGCCTAAATAACTAACTAAATAACTTCTCCCCTTTTCTTCTCTCCTCAAATCCCCAAGAAATCCTCCCCATTCCTCATTACTGACTGAAGATCTTACTTCCAGTTACCTAGAGAAAATTGAAGTAACCATAAAAGAACTTCAGATTCTGGCTTTTACATGTACCTCCTTGCCAGCATACAGAGGAGCAATTGCTGTGTGCCTGCCTGTTACCATAAATGACCTCTAGGGGCTCCTCTCTAAAGATAATCCCTCCACTTAAATGCTTGATTCTTCCCTTCTTGTCTACTCAAGGGCCCTGCTTCAGCTGATCTCCCCTTTCAACTCCTATACCAGATTTTTATTCTGTAGTCAATCATTTACACAGCGTACAAACAAGGTGTTTTTTTCTCCCATCTAAAACAAAACCCACACACATTCTCAGCCAACTACCACCTTTTTCTTTTGCTTCCTTTTGCAGCAAAAACTCCTGAAAAGAATCACATTTCTCTCTGCACCATTCTCTGAATGAATGAATGAGTAAATATTTCAGATCAGGACTACGGGTCTGGTCCTCTGTTACTCAAGTGCACAGTAACCAAAACCAAAAAAATGCTAATGCATATACCAAGCACCAATAGCCTCTGGTATGTACACAGGAGGTGGCAGATGTTGCAGCCTACATCTGAGGACTTAAGTGTTACTGCTTCCTAGCCAAACATCCCATTTTCAAAAAACTTAAGAAACCGAAAGGTTAAGTCATTTCTGGCTCTGCCACTAATTTATTGTTATTTAACCTCACAGACCCACAGGTACATAATCTATAAAACAGAAGATAAAACTTCTCTCTTGGGATTGTTGTGCCCACTAAAAGAGGTACCAAATGTAATACAGTCCTATACTCACTGGTTTCTAAATTAAATGTGTATAAGAATTACCTTGAGGGATTATTACAATGTAGATTCCTGTATCTTATCCAGCCCTACTGAATCTAAATTTCCTTGGAATGAGGTTCACAAATATGCTTTTTAAAACAAGCAATATCCCAGACTTCAGGTGGCTTGAGGACCACATTCTGACAAAAAATGCCCCACCCAATCAACAAAATTAAGAATCCTCCTTTTTTTTCCTTCAAAAACTGTCTTGGGTAAAATATCTTAATTGGAGAATAACACAGATTAGTTACAAAAGCACAAGAGGTTCATAAATAGCATGGAAAAGTACTTTATAAAATCCCAATACTGTATTTCTTTAAAAACCATATATGGAAGCAATACATGGCTAATATACCAAGTAGTGTCCTGATTTAAGCCATATACTCTATTTTCTACTACAGCTGATAAAAAGATATCACACAGATTACTGGTTTTCGATAGTTAAATATGAACTTGAAGGCATTTATACTGTTTAAATGAGATTACTATAAAACTTCAGTAACACTATTCAGTTATCTCCTCTCATTTATGGCTAAAAGCTGAATTATATATTATCAATCTTATTAAAAAAAAAAGACTAAATGCAGATTTTCACCAATTTTCTTCACAAAACCATAATCTATCTAGGAGGATAATTTCACACTTCTCATATCCAGTTTCTTGTTCTTACCTTTAAAATCTCTGGCTTTGTTTTTTCCATCACATGAGTCAGGCTAAAAAGGTGAAATAGAGCTTCTCGGACAAAGAAGGCCCGTTCACTGTACCTTTTCAGTGCTTCTGCAATCTGAGTTTCATTGGCTTCTCCAGACACCTTTGAACACAGCCAGAAGATGAGCTTTTAGGATTCTTTTCAGCACTCCAACTGTCTCTATCCAAACATCATTTGTGTGGATGGCATCCAGGATAGTTATGTAAAGCTTGAAACAAGTGGCTATGATTATTTTCCAACCCATCCAGAAAAGTCACCCTGCGAAGGTATACATATGCTAAACAGATACATATTAGATAGGCTCAGACCCCAGAATAAGTCTATGGGTAAAATTTTCTATACTGTACCTAAAATAAATCTCAAGATATTTAACTCTCTTTGTAAGGTCTTACTACACGTGATTAGGCTCCTACTGCCTCTTAAGGTAACCCTCTTGCCCTAACTCACAATTCAGTAATGACAGTGGCCTTTTTTAATTTTTATAGCAATGTGCACATGTCAATCCCAAACTCTCAATCTATCCCTCTCCCCACATACAGCCTACACTGACCTTTCTGATCTTTCAGTAAGCCAAGCTCTTTCCCAGGAAAAAGCTACTAAGTATAATGTCCTCTCTGACTTAAATTTTCCTCTCTCTCTTTGCGTAATTTCTATTCACCCTTCTCATTTCAAGTTAAATAACACTTCGTTAGAGAGGCTTTCTCTGACCCGCCAATCTAAGTCAGGTCTTCCTGAAACATCACCTTCATAGCCATTACTATAATCCCTTTAGTAGACTGATCTATCCACTGTACCCCTACAGGCAGCACTGTGTGTGGCTCAGAATAAGCACTCACTAAATATTTATCAAATAAACATATTGATTCTCCCAGATTTATCAAGCACCCATTCAGCATTAAAAAATTCTGTTCAAAAGTAGGTTTATCCTGGAATTCCCCATTTATACAGGTTAATATAGTTATCTTAAGTAAAGTGAAATGAAAGTCGTTCAGTCGTGTTCAACTCTTTGCATCCCCAGGGACTATACAGTCCGTGGAATTCTTCAGGCCAGAATACTGGAGTGGGTAGCCTTTCCCTTCTCCAGGGGATCTTCCCAACCCAGGGATCGAACCCAGGTCTCCCATATTGCAGGCAGATTCTCTACCAGCTGAGCCACAAGGGAAGCCCAGCTATATGGTTCATATACCACTGGGTAGTCAAATGTATATAACAAGAAGCGGCTTTTTGGAAAAGTAATCCAGTAATAAGTAAAAAAAGAAATTATTATAGTATCACCATGATCCTCAGTGCATTAATGGAACTAGGTGTTGAATGTCAACAACTGCTAATAAATCACAGAAAGAAAAACAACCAGACATTATGTACTTCCTTAATGAAAGAACGTAAAACCTAAGTGTCCTGCCAAAGGGATTAAACATGAATTTGACTAAGTCCTCACATCCAGCAACCAACCTGCAGAAAATGCAGTCAATATGCACCATAAACATACAATCAAGAAAACCTAGACTGAGGGAAAAGTCTACAGACCAAAGGGTCAGATTCCTTAATACACAACGCATAAGGAAAAGAAATGGATAGAGAGGGAATTTTATAAAAGATACTGAAAAGACGGATGATTTTGAAAAGTGGGCAAGATTAACTAAGTGCCTAGAGGTAAATGGTTGGGCTGTAAAACTATTTAAAAGAGCAAGGCCATGATTATCATCAGAGTCAGGACAGAGATTACTTTTGTGGGGAAGGAGGAAGTTGTGATCAGGATGGGGCATGTGAAAGAGCTTCAGGGTAGCTGACAAGTTCTATTTATCAACCTGAGTGACAATTTCAAAATGGTAAAAAAAAAAATTAAAAAAAAACCCAAACCCTACTGTTTAGAGAGGTATAATCTTCTCACTAAGGTGGAAGACTATCTTTTTTTGGCAGCACCATTATAAAGGTAACACAAAAATACATTTAAAATATATTACTTAGTAGTAACTATGTTCATATGGGCAAGGAATATGCAGCTTTAAGAAAATGAAGGGCTGTATCACAGCTAACATTTTAACCACTGATAGGATATGCTACAAAGATCTAATAAGAATTAGACTACAGTACAGATGTGTGTGAAAGTGAAAGTGAAGTCGCTCAGTCGTGTCTGACTCTTTGCGACCCCATGGACTGTAGCCCACCAGGCTCCTCTGTCCATGAGATTTTCCAGGCAAGGGTACTGGAGTGGATTGCCATTTCCTTTTGCAGGGGATCTTCCCGACCCAGGGATCGAACCTGGGTCTCCCGCATTCTAGAAAGATGCTTTATTGTCTGAGCCACCAGGAAACACACACAAAGAGATGTGTGTACCAAGTGACAAAAAGGCATATATTGAGCATTTGTAAGACTGTGGGAATAACAATGGAAGTTTCTTTACAAAATGTTTTTTATACTGTTTCTGTATAACATAGGCTTCTTTGGAGGCTCAGTGGTAAAGAATCCACCTGCCAATGCAGGAGACACAAGAGATGTGGGTTCGATCCCTGGGTGGGGAAGATCCCTTGAAGAAGGAAATGGAAACCCACTCAAGTATTCTTGCCTGGGAAATCCCATGGCAGAGGAGTCTGACAGGCTTCAATTCATGGGGTCGCAAAAGAGTCAGACACGACTTAGTGACTAAACAACAATAAGAATGTATAATATACATACATGAACATTGACTTTGACTATGTATTCACATGCATAAGCAGTTATTGAACAATAAAAATTTTCCTAATGTTCAACTCTTTTTGAATCATTCTGGACTTTTTCTTAGATTTTAGATTTGGAAAGACACTGAACTACTAGGAGAGCTAAAAAAGACTATAAGAGGGAAAACACATTAACAATAATCTTCATCAGACTTCATTTATCCACATTTGCTTGATTCAAACAGCTTTACAATCTTATATAAAATATAACCTCAAGTTACCTTTAAATGTAAAATTACAGAACTTTTGTTACTGGAATGTAAATAATCTGAACCAAATTTCATTGCCTGTATATTTATTCAGTAGTTAACACTTCTTGAGCCCCTACTCAAATCAAGCAATCTGGCTCCTCAAACTATATGCACCTTCAAGTCAATCAATTTCATATGCTAGATCAAAAAGAAGAAAACAACAAAACAAACCGTCTGTATGTACTAGTTTCTGCAATCTGTTTAAAACAGGGAAAATGTCCTGTACTACCAAGTTAAACCTTCTTAATATTTAAAATATGGATAAAACTAAATGTATATTCTAAGGAAAGACTTTCTTGTAGCACTCAGCACATAGCTCTATTACAGCATTTCTCACGGCTGATTAAAGCTATTTTTAAACTGTCTGTCTCTTCTTCACTGGATCAGAATTCCTCAAGAGCAGAAGCACTAGCTCAGACATCTTTAAAAAATATGTATTAAGTCTTAGTTCAAGGGAGAAGTCTAGGTTAGAGATATAAATTTAGGATGATGTAAATTTAGGAATAGGCATAACAGTTTGGGGCCTAAGAGATTTAGGAAGAATCAATAAAGGAAACTGAGAGAAAGCCCAAAAAGTACAGAAAAAACAAGGTCAATCTAATATTCTAGAAACGAAGTTTTAAAAAAAAAGGTATTTCAAGAAGGAAAGATCAACTACGTCAAAAGGCATTTAGACCAAATGAGATGAAGACTGAGAATACTGGGTTTAACATTATAACCAGTGATTCTCAGGAGTGAGGCAGCCAAAAAACATAAGAATCTTAATTGTGGGATAGCGGAAGGTTGAGGAAACTGATGGTTACAAACGAGCAAATAAGGTAGGGAAAGAAAGGTGACAGAGTTGGCAATTCCATGTAAGAAAACCATCTATGCTGGGACTAGAAACAGAGTAAGAGAAAGAAGTTAAGGTTCTCAAAAATAGGCAGAGATGTAGTAAAAGAATACATTCCAGCTATGATCCTTAAGAAAATCATTCCCTCTCACTGAGGACAATACCTCCCTCACAGAGTCAAGAGATCAAAACACATAAGATACATGAAAGTGGAAAAAACAAATCTTTTGTTCTTTGAACCACTCACTAAAAGTACCAGATAATGCCTCATAAGGAATACTGGGGAGTGACACTGTCTCTACTTTACTGAGGCATGTAAAACCAAAACTGTCAAACTAAATTAATTTAAAGCATCATAATATTAAAACAATCATTTCAGACCCATTTTTCAACTTTGCTAACCTGGAAAATTTTTAAAAAGGAGACAGAGAAATCTCAGCTCTCTTAACATCACCTATTATTTTTCAACTCTCAAGTCAACAGTCAAATAAATAATTTAAAACAAACATCAATTTTTATGTATAGCTGAATAAAGGGCAAAGTTCCAATGATCTCTATTTTAAAAAAAAATTATTTTAAAACAATGATTCTCCATTTTGGCTACATATTAAAATCACCCAAGGAGCTTTAAAAAAAACTGATGCCTCAGTCCCACCTCCCTGCAGTGCTTCTGATTTAATTGCTCAAGTTACTTAGATGATTTTTTTGATTAAAATTTTTTTCCAGCTTTATCAAGATATATAATATTATAGATACATAATGACAAATACATTATGTAAGTGTAATGTGTAAAACGATGTTATACATGTAAATACTGTAAAATGATTATCATGATACAGTTCTTTAACATATCCATCATCTCAAATAATTACACTCCAGGTAATTTTAATTCCAGTCAAGGTTGAGAATCAGTGGGTTGACAGAAGTGGAAACTAGATGACAGCAAAGCAGGTGTTTTCTAGAGTCAAAATTTCAAAGCAATGATGTTCCATTTGTAAAATCAAACTCGTTTCACTGAGGCCTTGTATAATGCATATGTCTACTAGCCTCAACTGAAAACCTTGGGCTAATTCACTCTAGGGTCTGTTGGTGGTAAGAGCAATCAACAAAAATCATACTGCTCGGGAATCATAGCTACTGGAGGAGCTTTGCCTGGAGAAGATTACTTAGTGCAGTGTGCTAGGGACACATTCCTCTCATCCTTGAGGACACAGATCAAGCTCACCTCCTCTGGGAAATCCTTCCTAAACTCCCAGTCCACAGAGATTTCTTCCCCTTTGCTATTTACAATTCTTTACTGACCCATTTCTTAGGCAGAAAAGTAACACTAACATAGTAATTTACATTTTTATGCTGCCTTTACCCACAAGCCCTGTGCTAGACACTTACCTTGTTCAATAACAAGCTGTTATGTTAGTTCCTCACACTTGCTGCCCTGCACCTGGCTCATGTGACTTTGCCATTTCCGGCCCTAGCACCTACTTTTTCCAGCCTCATCTCATCGCTCTGCAACTTCCTACTCTAGACCTCTAGCCACAGTGGCCTTCTTGAAGTTCCTTGGGTGTACCATGTTCCTTCCTACCACACATCTTTTGCTGTATTCTTCTTGCTGCCTGGAATTTTCTCTACCAAGTTACTCATCCGTAAAATCTTCACTCATTCATTCATCAAGTCCTCAGAGAAGCCTTAAACTAAGTTGAGCCTCTCTGCTAAACATATTCAAATACAGTATTATGTAGCTTTTAGATTCTTAACACCATGCAGTTTAAAGCATATACATGTGTGCACATTAAATATTAATATATATGTATATGATATATACATATATTGAAATCATATACCCATGACATACGTGTGATCCTTCACTGTCTGAATCCCTCACTAAACTACAAGCTCCATGAGGGCAAGATCACGCCGTTTCACTCCACCATCAAATCTCCATGTCCAGCACAGTACATAATATGCAGAGGTACTTAATATCATGTTTACTGAATGGATGAATAAAAAAGTAACTCAAAAGAGTTTCCTACATTCTACTTTTTAAAGTTTAAATTTACAAGTAATAAGAACTGACATGTTTTAAAATGTTCTATAGCTAACCTTTCCTTCTCCTTTTTTGAGATCGATACTGACTGCTAAAAAAGAACCCTCTTGCACTGTTGGTAGGAATGTAAATTGGTTCAGTCACCATGGAAAATAGTAGGGAGGTTCCTTACAAAACTAAAAATAGAGTTACCATATGATTCAGAATCCCATTCCTGGACATGTAGCTGGAGAAAGTTATAATTCAAACAGATACATGCATCCCAAAATTTACAGCACCACTATTTACAATAGCCAAGACATGGACGCAGCCTAAGTGTCCATTGATAGATAATGGATAAATAAGAAGTGGTGTGGTACACACACACACACATGAATACAACTCAGCCATAAAAAAGAATGCAATATTGCCATTTGCACCAGGTAGAATCAAATGATGCTTCAACTTGAGTGGTTTGATTTAAGTAGTAGAGGAAAAAAAATGGGGCTCTGAAATTTGACAAATGTAGATCCAAACACTGGTTCTAATTAACAGTAAATCATAATTTCTATGTTTCTCATCTATAAAGTGGAGTTAATATCAATCTATAGATATTACCGTATACAACATAAAGCATTTATAGGATACAATGTATGTTAGAAAAATGCTAGTTGTCCTTAAACCTGTTACAGTTCTATCCTTCAAGGTCTGATTCAGATACCATCTTCCATCAAGATAAAAATTCTCCAGTGAGAAAAAGTTTCTCCTACTTTCCTAAGCAACTATACTGATCCTTGGCTTTAGAGTTGTTTGTGATCGTAACATTACTACTACTATCAGGCTCCTTGGAAGCAAAGCCTGTATCTTTTTTATCTTTCAATCTCAAGTTGTACCAAGTTCAGTAGATGTTTCCCAAATGGAATTTAAGCCATTACGCAAGAGAAACCTTAAGAAGAGAAGGATTTTACCATTTTCACAATAGAGATCTTGGAGAACTCTGATCCTGGGAGGGATTGGGGGCAGGAGGAAAAGGGGACGACAGAGGATGAGATGGCTGGATGGCATCACCGACTCGATGGACATGAGTCTGAGTGAACTCCAGGAGTTGGTGATGGACAAGGAGGCCTGGCGTGCTGCAATTCATGGGGTCACAAAGAGTCGGACACAACTGAGTGACTGAACTGGAGAACTTACTCTCCAATTACTCTTTTCTACAAAGGAGCACCCCTAGTTTCTTTGAAGTGATCCTTTAGATATGATATGTTTAAGTGGTTCAAAATATCTAAACATTATCATCACAAGAAGTATCATTTATTCAGGGCCTACAACATGGCTTGCACTTTACATATATGATTATTAATCTTCAGAATAATTTTTCAGGTAAGAGTCATATCTATTTTATAAATAAATGTAAACTGAAAAGTTACATTATAGCTTGCTCTGGGCCATGAAGCAAATAATCTGGAATATTAATTCAGACTCTAAAGCAAGGCCTTTCTACTATATAATGTCATGTTTCATGAATATGATCTATATATTATTAGACATTCACCTTAATGGAGTCTTATGTAAACTAAACATTGGTCAGCATTGGTCAAACACTGAACAAAGGAATATATTTTTAAAATCTAACCTTCAAATGTCCTTCGCCTGTGAGGAATTCAGAGTAGCCAGCATCAGTGGCCAGCAAACCTACAAACTGCATGCTGGGCCGTTGCTGAATAAAAGCTTCAACAGCTTTGTCTGTCACATGCTTCCTTCCAGAAACATCCAAGGAGACGAGGTTGGGCAGGATGTCCTTTTGTTCTAGTAATCGAAGAGCTATGTCCGATGTAAATTGTTTATCATCTGAAATATCAAGATGATTCAGATGTCTTAGTTCTCGAACAACATCCAGTATCTGGGTAGTTGTCATTTTTAAACATTTCAAGTGATGCATGGTTAGAGACTTGAGTCGGTCTTTGCAGGCCAGCAGAGCTGTGATGTCTGTGATTGAGGTGTTAGAAATATCCAGGCTCTCTAATCTTGGCAATGAGGCAACTTCAGCCAGGTCTTCATTGTAAAAGAGAACATTGGTGATGCTTAATGCTCGAAGGCCAGAAAGTCGGCTAAAGCACCGCTCATAAGGGTCTTCGAGAGAGAGAGTTAATGAGTTCAGCACGAGGCACTGGAGATTTTGCTGGATCCATTTGTTACTGCCAAGCCCACTGATGATGTCTGTAATCGTGATGTCAGCATTCACACCTGTGGCATCAAGTTCCACTAACTTGTGGTGGCAGAAGGCTTTCCGGAAAGCAACAGCAGAGATCTTGGCTTTGCGAATGCAAGCTCGTTTTAAGCGCATCTGGTTGCCCCTAAAAATACCTACAGTTGCATCATTCAGGAGACCTAGGAAAAAATAAGCAGTACTTTAACTTCAAAAAATGGTTAAAGGATAGCAAAAATTTCCAGCATACTTTACACTCTCGAAGCACTACCATGTAACAGTATTTCATTTAATAGACATAACAATTCAGTGAGGTAAGAAAGTGATTATCTATAATTTATAGATGAGTAAACTGGGGTTCAAAAAAGTGGTCTTCCAAGAGCACAGAAATAGCACGTGGCAGAATCAGGACTGTGTAAGGCATTACTGATATTCACTAATATCTGGTTCTCCTCCCATTACTGGACATCTTTTCCAACCTACCCTTGGATTTAGATGGGGCTACATGCCCACATCTAGCCAAAGGTATACCAGATCCAAGTATAAAAGTATCACGAAAGCAAAGAAAAGGAAGTAATTTACCATGCCTGGATATCTGAAAAAGACTCCATGGAAGAGGTGATCCTTGAGAAGGTCTTTCAAAGACGAAGGAAAAATTCAAAGATGGAGAAGGAAGGTGAGAGGAATTTAAGAATAATACAGGGGAAAACCTATATGAGTGAGAAGAGAACATGGTCGATTTCTGAAGATTTACGTTTGGAAGTGGGAAAAGACAAGGAATAGGCTAGATCACTGAAAGGTCAAGAGAAGAAAGCAGGCCAGCTAGAGACCTTGGGACACAAAGAACAACACGGTGGGGTTCCTGGTTTTTTTCCCTGTGCCATAATTGGGAAATGCCAAAAAGCACACACAAAAACAGCCCCTCCCCCGCCAGGGCCACAAAATCTGCTCACTCTAGCCAAAGTGCCAGGAAAAGGGCAGCCTAGCAAGGGTGAGTGTTTTTGCTCCCCACCTGACTTCTGCTCACACCGAGACTTAGTGCTCCTCATGGCTATGCAGGAGACTGGTGTTCTGGCTCCTCACTAGGTCTCTGGTGTTTGACTGAAGTAAAGAGATTACCTTATCTCACCACATTTGCTGATGTGGATGAGGGTGCTGGAGACATAAACAAAAACCTCACCCTCATCCACACCAGCAAATGCCAAGGGGGAACCTAGACTTTCACTCCTGCTGTAACTAGCTGCCACAATCTCCCAATGGAGAAGTGTTAGGAGAAGGCCGAGCATGGAGCCAGGACTTCCACGTCCATCTGGCAGTAATGAGGTGCTTCTCCCTTTCCGAGCTGGGGTGGTATCAAAGGAAGCCTAGTGGAGAGTTGAGACTTCATCACTGCCTAACAGTAAGTAATGAGGTCACCTCCCTACAACATGCTGTCAGTGGAGGCCAAATGAAGAAGAGAAATGAGGTACTCACACGGCTCTCAGATAGAGAGGTTATCAGTAGCGAACTAGTGGGAAGAACGCCAATCCCCTGCATAGCAGTGATGAGTAATCAGAAGCACTAAGTCTCAGGTGTCAACAGAAGTCAAGTGGGGAACAAGAACATTTACCCCAGTCTGGCAATAACAAGGCAGTGGCTCCACCTTCCACTGCTAGAGTGGTGGCAGAGACACAAAGTCTCATAACACAATATCCAAAATGTCCAGATTTCAATAAAAACGCACTCATCATACAAACAACCAGTAAGACCTCAAAGTGAAAAAAAGACTATAGATGTCAACACTAAAAAATCAGACATGTTAAAATTATTTGATGAAGGTCTTAAAGGAGCCATCATAAAAATGCTTACGTGTGCAATTACAAACGAGCTTGAAACAAATGGAAAACAGCCTCAGAAAAGAAGCAGAAGTTATAAAGAAGAACCAAAGGAAAATTTCAGAATTGAAAAATACAATAATGGTTGCGTTCAACAACAGAATAAAAGGAACAAAGGAAAGAATTAGTGAACTAAAAGATTAAAAAAAAAAAGAAATTACCCAAATCTAAAGAAGAGGGGAAAAAAAACAGACTTAAAAAATATTCGAACACAGCTATTTGTCGCAGAAAGAGGAATAGGGCAGGGTTGAAAAAGTATTTGAAGAAATCGTTACACACCTATTAAAATGGCTCAAATTAAAAAATAGTACTAACACCACACGCTGGCAAGTATGCAGAGAAACTGAGTCAATCTTATATTGGTAAGAGTGTAAAATGGCATAGCCATTCTGTAAACAGTGTGGCAGTTTTTAAAAACCTAAATATGCAACTACAATAGGGCCCAACAGTAGCACTCCTGGGCATCTATCCCCAAGAAATGAAAACTTATGTTCACATAAAACCTGTCCATGGATGACTATAGCACTATAATATTCATATTTGACATTACATTCTTAATAGTTAACAGTTAGATATTATACTAATAACAGCTAAACGGCATTATCTTTTTAGATGGTAAAATTCTTATTCTGATTCCTAGATCTTATACACACATTTCCTGGAAAATTTTTAGCACTGAGACAACAGATATAGCGAGCAAAGAGTATGACAAGAGAATTATAGAATCAAGTAAGTAAAACTCTTTAGTATCAGGCTTATTTTAATAAAGACTGCTACCAATATCATTAATCCTTTGAATTGAGTAAATAAGTAAATTTTTTTAAAATAAATTATTTTCTAAAATCATTGCACTATTAGAAGACTTATATTAGCAATTTTGAAAGCATTCATAAGGAATTCCCTAGCAGTCCAGAGGTTTTTCTTTTGCAGTATTATTAGCAGTATCCACTCTTGACTGTTTGAAGGTGGATATGATTTTTACAAAGAGATTAAATAATTTGTGCATGTGATGAATAAGACAGGTAAGTAATCACCTGGCGGAAACACAAATGGGGCAGCACACCGTTTCTCTTGACCCTCACTTTCCTCATTTGAACTCAGTTTGAAGAAAACTGGTGGAAAACACATTCTGATCAAGCATATAGCTTTCCAAAGACATACTCTGGAAGACAATTATTTAGTTGCTAATGCTAAGTCGCTGCAGTCGTGTCCGACTCTGTGCGACCCCATAGATGGCAGCCCACCAGGCTCCTCCATCCATGGGATTTTCCAGCCAAGAGTACTGGAGTGGGGTGCCATTCCCTTCTCCAATTATTTAGTTATATGTACTTAAAAACTACTTTCATTATTTTATTCATATAAAGCATTCACCAGTGCCTGGTATATAATAAGCATTCAACAAATGTTGCTGCTACTGCTAAGTCACATCAGTTGTGTCCGATTCTGTGCAACCCCATAGACGGCGGCCCACCAGGCTCCTGTCCTGGGGATTCTCCAGGCAAGCATACTGGAGTGGGTTGCCATTTCCTTCTCCAGTGCATGGAAGTGAAAAGTGAAAGTGAAGTTACTCAGTCGTGTCCAACTCTTCACGACCCCATGGACTACAGCCTACCAGGCTCCTCCGTCCATGGGATTTTCCAGGCAAGAGTACTAGAGTGGGGTGCCATTGCCTTCTCCCAACAAATATTAGCTGCTATTATTAATCAACAATAGTTATATTTCAAAAGTAATCTGGGGAAGTTAAAACTTCATTTAACATTTATTCTTTTGATTTACAAGACTAGTTATATGTACAAATATTTAAACTGAACTTGCTAAGTGTAATCATTAATTTGAGACCAGAAAGAAATGCTAGCACTAGCATAATCTTTTAAATCTCATTTGTAAGGGATCTTTAACTTAAATGTGGATGATACCTATTGAAATTTACCCTCACTCCTTCGGCAGGTTGGAAGAATCCAAAGAGACTACAGACTTGAGCAACTTTAGTGAAAACCAAGGAATGCAGACATCTTCTTCCTCCTACCCTTCCTTCGAATGCACTATCTGCATTTGTGTGTGCTCTCTCTTCTGTTTCTCTCTATATATAGACACACACACACACATATCAGATAATGGGATATACTTTCGCTGTGACTTTAAGTATATATAATAAATTTATGTATTTATGTATGTGTGTTCACTTGCTCAGTCGTGTCTGACTCTTTGCGACTGGCATGGACTGTAACCCACCAGGCTTCCCAGTCCATGGAATTT
Source organism: Neotragus moschatus (assembly GCA_006410615.1). NCBI lineage: Eukaryota > Metazoa > Chordata > Mammalia > Artiodactyla > Bovidae > Neotragus > Neotragus moschatus. The sequence goes on along the minus strand of SJYA01000446.1, from coordinate 1,382,484 downwards.
CCCAGGCAAGAATACTGGAGTGGGTGCCATTTCCTCCTCCAGAGGATCTTCCCAACCCAGGGACTGAACCTAGTTTCCTGTATCTCCTGCACTGGCAGGTGGATTCTTTACCACTGAGCCACCTGGGGAGTCCCTTATTATCCCTATATTTAATATTTAATAAAATATAATAACTATAAACATATTTGAATATATGTGTGGGTATGTGTGACTTGTTAAAGTCACAACAAAAGTGTATATACCATTATCAGCCATCTAGGAGCAAGAATACCTCTAATGTAGGAGTAGGAAGGTTGTGTGGCAGTGAAAAGAAAACAGATTTAGAATAAAATAGGTCTGCATTTGAAACAGGACTCTATCATTTACTAGCAGTGTGACTCTTAACAAGTTACTTCTCTGAACCTCAGTTTCCTTATCTGTATATGAATAGGATAAAAATACATACCTTATAAGTTTTTGAGAAAATTCAAGAAAAGTATAAAATGCCTGGCATTAATATTACATGGAAGAGGCAATTAAGAAATGATAATTATCACTATTGCCATATTTATTCTATTTTACAGTTGTGGAAAAAACTGTATTTCTACTTGTAAGAGTTTACACACCCTAAATATATAAAGGGATTAAATCTCTTTCAACTTAGAACTTATATATAGGTGACAAAATTCTCAGTATATTGTGCATAATCAGAATTTCACAGATAAATCTTTCACATTTTCAGAATTTGTTTTTGAAGATAGAAGTAATACATTAGCTATGATTTCCTGTTTCAAAGATCAAGAGCATAAACTAGTTTTTCCATTATAACATTTATTGATTTTCTTGCTGCCAAATAACACTGTAAGGTATTTTACAGCAGCAGACTTTCAAACTGCTATTTTGGGAGAGAAGTTGTTTTCGCCATGTGAACAGCTTCTCATAAAACAAAATAGAAGAAACAAACACAAAAAAGGACTTGCCAGGTTAGAAAAGAAAATGCTTATTTAAATTATACCATAAGTAGCAAGGTAGGCAAAAATAAATGAATTCCTTTTCCTCAATTAGGCTTTTCTATTATTGCTATGAAAATAATTAAATGGCCACAGCAGCACTTCAAAACCCAATGCTAGTTAAAAGGGCATAATTTTTGTTTCCTCTGTTTATTTATTACCATGAAAAGCCATGGTCTGAAGTAGCCGATCAGCCACCTCCTGTGGGAATACTCCAGGTTCCTGCAGACACAATGTTCCATCTTGTCTTGCTGAGCAGAACTTCTCAAGGTGAGTAGTCAGGAAATTCAAGCAGATATCAAGTAAGGAATAAGGAGATGCCTCCTCCTTGGATCCCAGGAAGAAACAAAGGGAAAACCAAAGCCAACAAGTTAGTTTCCAGAAAAGTAGAGAACAAAAGATTCATTTACTTGCTCAATAAGTACTTTTATTCAAGTGTCTACCATGTGCAAGATACCATGTTAGGCAGTGGGAATACAACATATGATCCATGTTCTCAAGAAGCAGGAGAAGAGAAACATTTAAACATATTTTTACTAAAAGCCTATTAAATACTATAGTTTAGGATATATTGGGGAGAAGGCAATGGCACCCCACTCCAGTACTCTTGCCTGGAAAATCCCATGGAAGGAGGAGCCTGGAAGGCTGCAGTCCATGGGGTCGCTGAGGGTCGGACACGACTAAGAGACTTCACTTTCACTTTTCACTTTCATGCATTGGAGAAGGAAATGGCAACCCACTCCAGTATTCTTGCCTGGAGAATCCCAGGGACGGGGGAGCCTACTGGGCTGCCGTCTATGGGGTCACACAGAGTCGGACACGACTGAAGTGACTTAGCAGCAGGATATATTGGGTAGTCATGTAAACATACAGCAAGGTATCCTAATCAGTCAAGGATGGTTAGGGAAGATGGCACAGCAGATTAATCTTCCTAAATTACCATCCCAGGACGCTCTACTGCTCAGAACATCAGTGGGATGCATGGGCCTGAACACAAAAGAAAAAAATCTTATATTGTTAGACTGATGATGCCCGAGTCCTTCCAAAATCTAGCCCTAATTTACTTTCCAACTTGACCTCCCACAAAATTCCCATCCCAACCTAACAGTTCAAATATAACCAGTTTATTTGGAAGAAAGAATGTGCTATAAGTGTTACCCTCAAAAAAGAAAAAGGTTAACCCAGTTATTCCAATCTGAGGAATACAGAACTAATCAAATAAGCACAAAGATTTAAGTACAAGGGTTTTGATTACAGAAATAAACACTCCTTAAGGTCCCTAATAACAGTAATATAACTAAAATATAATTATAGCAGCTACCATCCATTAGGTGCTTTTTGTATGACTCTGCTGAGAGTTTAACATAAACTATCCATTATTTCAGTCATTCCTCACCCCTACTTTATTAAGTACTGAAGCATTATTTTCATTTTTGCATAACTGACAACTGGCTCAGAAAAGGAACATCTAAGTATTCTATACATAGTAACTGACAAAGTGTAACTTCAAATTAAAAACTGACTTAGGGGGACTTCTCTGGTGGTCCAGTGGATAAGACTCCGAGCTCCCAATGCAGGCGACCCAGGTTCAATCCCTGCCACAACGAAGACCTGATGCAGCCAAATAAATAAATAAAAATATCTTAAAAAAATATGACTCAGGAACACAACTCTTAATCATATTAAATTGATACTATACATGTGACATTTTAATGGCTGAATAATATGCAGCCATTAAAAATTACAGTTCAAAGATACATTACTCAAATACAAAAATATTCATAATACAAGGTAAGTTTTTTAAAATACATAGTTTATAAAACTTCCTCAACCTGATAAAAGTCATCCATTCATTCTGATCCATTCCTACCCATGGATCAGAAGATAATATTTTAAAATTGATCTACAGATTCAGTACAATCTCTACCAAAATTCCAGTTTCTTTTTTTGCAGAAATGAACAAACTGACCTAAAATTCATATGGAAATACAATGGACCTAGAATAACTGAAACAATCTCTGAAAAGAACAACAAAGTTGGACGACTCACACTTGTCAGTTTTAAAGCTTACTACAAAGCTACAGTAAACAAAGCAGTACGGTACTGGCATAAAAACAGACACATAAATCAACGAGATGGAACTAAAAGATCAGAAATAAACTCTCATATTTATGGTCAGTTGACTTAAACAACGCTGTCAAGACAATTCAATGGGGAAAAAAAACCAGGCTTTTCAACAAACAATACTGGGATAACTGGACGTCTACATGCAAAAGGATGAACATGGGGTCCTTCCTCATAGCACATATAAAAGTTAACTCAAAATGGATCAAAGGCCCAAAGGTAAAAGTTAAAACTAATTAGGTTCTTAGAAGTAAACTTTGGGATAATCCTTCCTGACTTTGAATTGGTGAATGACTTCTTAGATATGACATCAAAAGCACAAACAACGAAAGAAAAAAGCAGATAAACCAGACTTCATAAAAAAAAAAAAAAAAACTTTTGCATCAAAGGTCATCATCAAGAAAGTGAAAAGAAAACCCAAAAAAATGGGAGAAAATATTTGCAAATCATGTATCTGTTAAGGGATTATATCTAGATTATACAAATAATTCTTACAACTCAATTATAAAAAGACAACTCAAAGACAGGCAAAGGTCTAAATGGACATTTCTCCAAATAAATACAAATGACCAAGAGTCACGTGAAAGACATTCAACATCATTAGTTACCAGAAAAATGCAAATCAAAATTACAATGAAGTAATATTTCACACTTACTATTAAGGTTATAAGCAAAAGACAGATAAAAACAAGTGTTGGAGAAGATGTGAAGAAACTGGAACTCTCGTACCCTGCAAGTGGAAATGTAAAATGGTACAGCCACTCTGGAAAACAATCTAGCAGGGGCTTCCCTGGTGGCTCAGTGGTGAAGACTCCTGCCAGTGCAGGAGACATGGGTTCAATCCCTGACCTGGGAAGATTCCACATGCTGCAGAGCAACTAAGCCCATGCACCACAACTATTCAGCCTGCCCACTAAAGCCCGGGAGACACAACTACTGAGCCCACATATCACAACTACTGAAGCCCGTGCACCGTAGAGCCTGTAACAAGAGAAGCCACCATAGTGAGAAGCCCAGGCACCGCAACTAGAGAGTAGCCCCTGCTCTCCACAACTACAGGAAAGCCCACACAGCAATAAAGACCCAGCACAGCCAACAATAAATAAATTTTTTTTTAAATCTAGCAGTTGCCATATAACCTTGCAATTCCACTGAGCATATACTTAAGAGAAATGAAAACGTAAGTTACACAAAACTTGAACATAAATGTTTACAAAAGCTTTAAACATAATAGATGAAAAGCAGAAACGGCCTCATGTCATCAACTTATGAGTGGATAAACAAAATATGATATATTTACACAATGGAATACTATTCCATTGCATTATGGAATCACAGATGGATCTCAAAACATTATACTAAATGAAAGAAGCCAGTCACAAAAGACCACATAATGCAGAATTCCATTTATGTACAATGTCCAAAATAGGCAAATCTATACAGACAGAAAGATTAGTGGATCTTGATGAAAGTGTAAGTGGAGAGTGAAAAAGTTGGCTTAAAGCTCAACATTCAGAAAACGAAGATCATGGCATCCAGTCCCATCACTTCATGGCAAATAGATGGGGAAACAGTGGAAACAGTGGCAGACTTTTTTTGGGGGGCTTCGAAATCACTGCAGATGGTGACTGCAGTCATGAAATTAAAAGACGCTTACTCCTTGGAAGGAAAGTTATGACCAACCTAGATAGCATATTCAAAAGCAGACATTACTTTGCCAACAAAGGTCCGTCTAGTCAAGGCTATGCTTTTCCCAGTGGTCATGTACAGATGTGAGCGTTGGACTGTGAAGAAAGCTGAGTGCTGAAGAATTGATGCTTTTGCCTATTGGAGAAGACTCTTGAGAGTCCCTTGGACTACAAGGAGATCCAACCAGTCCATCCTAAAGGAGATCAGTCCTGGGATTTCTTTGGAGGGAATGATGCTGAAGCTGAAACTCCAGTACTTTGGTCACCTCATGTGAAGAGTTGACTCACTGGAAAAGACTCTGATACTGGGAGGGACTGCAGGCAGGAGGAGAAGGGGACGACAGAGGATGAGACGGCTGGATGGCATCACTGACTCGATGGACATGAGTCTGAGTAAACTCCGGGAGTTGGTGATGGACAGGGAGGCCTGGCATGCTGTGACTCATGGGGTCGCAAAGAGTCGGACACGACTTAGCAACTGAACTGAACTGAACTGAGAGCTAATGGAGAGGAAGGGTTGTAGGAAAATGAGAAGAAAATGCTAATGGAAACATAGCTTCTTTTTGAAATTGAAATATTGAAATATTTGAAAATATTCTGAAATTGTGTATTTGCACAACTATTAGTATATTAAAACCACTGAACTGGGTACACTTCAATTGGGTGAATTGAATGGTAGGTGAATTATATATCAATAAAGTCACAAAAATTAGTTTATAAAAGTATAAATATAAAACTGAAATAAATACATCAAAATATTAACAGCAGTTAACTCTGGATAAATTGCTATCAGTTATTTTATATGGTATGACCTGCCTCTTGAGAAATCTGTATGCAGGTCAGGAAGCAACAGTTAGAACTGGACATGGAACAACAGACTGGTTCCAAATAGGAAAAGGAATATGTCAAGGCTGTATATTGCCACCCTGCTTATTTAACTTATATGTAGAGTACATCATGAGAAACGCTGGATGAAGCACAAGCTGGAATCAAGACTGCTGGGAGAAATATCAATAACCTCAGATATGCAGATGACACCACCCTTATGGCAGAAAGTGAAGAAGAACTAAAGAGCCTCTTGATGGAAGTGAAAGAGGAGAGTGAAAAGGTTGGCTTAAAGCTCAACATTCAGAAAACTAAGAGTATGGCATCTGGTCGCATCACTTCATGGCAAATAGATGGGGAAACAACGGAAACAGTGGCAGACTATTTTATTTTCTTGGGCTCCAAAATCACTGCAGATGGTGACTGCAGCCATGAAATTAAAAGACGCTTGCTGACTGGAAGCAAAGTTATGACCAACCTAGATAGCTCATTAAAAAGCAGAGACATTACTTTGTAACAAAGGTCCATCTAGTCAAAGCTATGATTTTTCCAATAGTCATGTATGGATGTGAGAGTTGGACTTTTGAAAGCTGAGCACCGAAGAATTGATGCTTTTGAACTGTGGTGTTGGAGAAGAGTCTTGAGCGTTCCTTAGATTGTAAGGAGATCCAACCAGTCTATCCTAAAGGAAATCAGTCCTGAATATTCATTGGAAAGACTGATGTTTAAGATGAAATTCCAATACTTTGGCCACCTGATGCGAAGAACTGACTCACTGGAAAAGACCCAGATTCTGGGAAAGATTGAAGGCAGGGGGGAGAAGGGGATGATAGAGGATGAGATGGTTGGATTGCATCACCAACTCAGTGGACATGAGTTTGAGTAAACTTTGGGAGTTGGTGATAGACAGGGAGGCCTGGCGTGCTGTAGTCCATGGGGTCGCAAAGAGTCGGACACTACTGAGCAACTAAACTGAATGCAACTGATCTTATATAAATAAATCTAATTTTCTATATAACATGTGATTTCTAGAATTAAAAGTTATTTTAAATTACACATTTTATAATTTACAAAGTGCTTTCACATGGACACATTTGATACTGTAATAACTGAGTAAAGTGGACAACAAAGATATTATTTGTAAGATGAGAAAACAGACTTCACAGAAGTTACATGGTTGGCCCAATGTAACAGAGGATGTGAGCTACCAACCATGAAATTTGTTCTTCTTTTCTTCCATGTTAATAAACCTTTTATTTTTACCTGGGCATAGGACCATCTCTAACAAAGGTCACATACCTCTGTCTTCTCTGCAGCCAGAGGTAGCTAGAACACATAAAAAAAAGTTCAGAGGAAGTAATTCTTCAAATTCAACTCCTGCATCATAGAATTTTGCATTTTCTGTCTTACTTCTCGTGTTGTAAGTATGAATTCTTCCTGCTTTTTCTTCTCTTCAGTGTACCATCTTTCTAAATGTCTATAATTCATCACCCAGATGAAACAAGCTACCCTTTGACCTCGGTTGGTAAGTTTCAAAATAGCCTATTTATTTTACAAAAGAAAATGAATGAAAGGTGGGTAACTGTCAGAGATGAGACATGAACTCTCTGAGTACATAATTTTTAGAAGTCATTTTAACAGAACAAACCTACAGAAGTAATATATGACCCTTTAGAATAATGAATTAACCATTCTATAAAATGTTTTCCAATTGATAAAATATGTTCATAAACAAAAACAATTTTTTCACCACCACGAATTTTTCCTTTTCAGAGACAACTTCACCTTATCTCTATGTTAATTCATATTAGTAAGCATAAAAAGACTGTTCTAGTCAGCTGCTCTTCTATTGGGAAGTACATGTGCCTAACAGTTAATTACCTGAGCTTTGGAACTAGAGTGCAAATCTCAACTTTTCATTTGCTAACTGTGTGACGTTACACAAGTTATCTAAACTTGCTTCTCCTCAGTTTTCCCATCTTATAATGCAGATAATAATAATGCCTACTTCATAAAGTTGTTGTGAGGATTCAATGAGATAAATAGGATCAAAAGAACTCAGAATAATGGCAGTATGTCTGGAAACACAGCTTGCAAGGGTCAGAGCCAGGATTCAGACCCAGGAAACGTAGCTCCAAGAGCCTATGCCCTTCTCCAGCATAATATACTGTCCTTCAACTTTATATACAAATTCTAAATATGTTATCTCACCTGATACTGAAAGCAGTTATGTGATGTGAACAAGGAAAATCATCTCCATTTAAAGAAAAACAACAGAGAGGTTATATATATCAAGCAGATGACAAAACTAGAACCATACTCAGGTTATCTGAGATCGCCTCCCAAAACTCTACTGCCATCTGTGATTACCCAAATTCCAGTAGGTTTAGCTAACACAGAAGTATTGAGAGATCAGTAATTTTAATTTTATTATTATTTTTTTTGGCTGCATCAAGGCATGAGTTCCCCACCAAGGGACTGAACCTGGGCTATGGTGAAAAGTGAAAGCACCTTGTAACCACTAGGATTTCCAGGGAATTCCCTTTATTTTTAAACAGACAACAGCAGCACAGGACAAAGAAAGAAAGGATAAAGCAGAAGCTGAAATTCGGTGTCTAAACAACTCATCTCTTGAAAATTCCTGCTCAGGGAGATTTTTCCCTTCCCCAATTAGGCACACTCCAGGCAAAGCAAAAACAAAGCTCCTACTAGAANAGGATTTCCAGGGAATTCCCTTTATTTTTAAACAGACAACAGCAGCACAGGACAAAGAAAGAAAGGATAAAGCAGAAGCTGAAATTCGGTGTCTAAACAACTCATCTCTTGAAAATTCCTGCTCAGGGAGATTTTTCCCTTCCCCAATTAGGCACACTCCAGGCAAAGCAAAAACAAAGCTCCTACTAGAAAAAAAGCAGGAGGGAGAGGAGGTCAACTCTGATTTCATTTGGATCATAAGGTAACCCACACAGTTCAAAGACTAAATTTCTAGGAAGAACAAACGAGAAAGTTCTGTTTAATTAATTGAAATGGCTTCTACTCAATCTGGACCAATCCAACCCTTCGCTGCATAGCTTTTATCCCATCACTCTTATAAAAAATTTCAAAGGTTCCATATCATCCATAACCACAGTTCTCATGCTTGGAACACATTTCAAGAGACTCCCCAACAGGAGCGTGCCGTGGGATTAAAACTACAGTATTAACTTGACACATTTTTTTTTTTAACTAAAGAAAACAATTTTATAGAATAGATAAATGAACTTCATAAATAAATAAATGGAATGGGCTATATGGTTTAACTGTATTTCCAAAAAGTACCTTGTTTTTTGGTAAAGCTTAAAGATTTGCTGGGGCCCTTGGGGGCTAGGTTCTAAATGGAGGGGCCCTGCATTAAGCACAGCACTGTAAACACAGGTGGAGGGGAAAGAAACCCGGGTGAGTGTGTTTAAAACATCAAACACACTCAAAGATTATTTGAGGGGATAAGACTATTGGAGGTTGGGGGAAATGGAACCAAGTTATGTAACTAATAAATAAAAATATTTTTGTACTGAAACAAATGTATTAAGTGAAAGGCAGAAACTGCATCAATTTTAAGATAAAACACAAAATTACCAAGAAATTACTATCTGTAACACTGATTTCAAGTAAATCCCTTTTCTATCTCCCAGGAAATCAAGTTTCCTCTGCTGTAGGAAGTTGGAAAAGAGACTTAGAGAATAAAATATAAACATTTCAGCAAGGTATTCAAAACCTTTACTAACTGGCTCCAGCCTTCCTTTCCAGCCTCATTTTCTACTGTTTCCTTTTCCCTCTAAACATGTTACTAACTAGATACACTAAACTGAATGTTCCCTAATGCAACCTACTATTTACCATCTCTTCCTAAGCACTGTATCAAGCATTTCTACATCTCTGAAACTTTTTTTAGATGAGTCCTTCTCTGTGGCAAAATCTGACACATCCTTTAGCAATCAGTCAAACCTCACTAGTTCTATGATGCCCTTCCTAAATTCCATGGCAGAATTAATTTGACTCAGCACCTGGGAGATTAATTTGCACCATTATCTATTAGCTACTATGTGCTGAATGACAGCTGTGTGGTGACAGGGACAATCCAGCAACTTTATATATACATTTGCAATCTTCAAAACAACCTGCTTTGAACAAAATAGGTAAACTAAGGCTCAGAAAGATTAATTTACTGTGAAAGACAAAAGAGCCTGCAGAAGGCAGAGCAAGAATAAAAATTACAAGAGCTATCATTGTAGTGACAGACCACGCGCGCACGCACACACACACACGCGTGTGCACACACTCACACACTTTTCATGAAACACTGTCTCTGATTCTGGTTCACAGCTCTTTAGATACATGAGCTCTTTGAATTTCTAGGTCCTATGAATCAAGCACCATTACAATACATATTTTAATGAGAAAACTGAGGTTTAAAGAAAAAAAACATATAGATATACACACACACGGCCAGCATGTTGATAAACTGGAACTCCAACTAAAAAATGAGGCCAAACCTATATTTTCAGCTCTTAAACCACTATACTATAATAATGTCATAGTCATAGGGCTTTATTTGTTCATATATGCTATGTACTATATGCAATAAACTATGCTAAGTATATTACATATATAATTTCATTTCCTTCTTATTAAAACTGTACCAGTATCCCCTATTCTATGATGAAGACACTGAAACTTAAGGAGTTATTAATTTGCCAAGATGATACAGCTAATAGGTGCCAGGGCCAGGACTGGACCCCAGGCAATCTGATTCCAGAGTTAAGGCTGTGCTTTCACCACTACATAACCTGCTCTTTATATCTGACCCCAAAGCCAGTTTATTTTATAATTTGTTACACCATAGTTATTTATGACTGCATCTGTCTCCCCTACTAGATCATAATGCTCTTCAAGTTCAAGGAACATATTAACCCTTTTTGTATATCCTTAGCACCCAGCACACTCCCTGATATTTACCTGTTAAAAGAGAAAGAGTTCAAATTGGAATAGTAGTAAAGAGATTTGCCCAGAGTCACACTATTTGTAAGAAGTGGGGCAAAGATGTAACCCTAGATCTTCTTATTATGAAGTCTGTATCTTTTCCACTATAAGATGGGAGAGACATGGGTTCCATCTCTGGGTCGGGAAGATCCCTTGGAGAAGGAAATGACAATCTTCTCTAGTATTCTTGCCTGGAGAATCCAATAGACAGAGGAGCCTGGTGGGCTACCGTCCACAGGATCGCAGAGTCTGACGCCACTGAAGAGACAGCACGCAAGCACCCACGCATACCAGGTGCTCAGCTGCTACAGACTGTCTGACTCTTTGAGACCCCATGGATGGTACCCCACCAGGCTCTTTTGTTCATGGGATTATCCCACAAGAATACTACAGTGGGTAGCTGTTTCCTCTTCCAGGGGATGTTCCCCACTCAGTGATCAAACCTGAGTCTGCTGGCACTGGCAGGTGGTTTCTTTACCACTGAGCCACCTGGGAAGCCCCATACTGTACCATACCTCAGAACAATTATTAGTTCGGCACTGACATAAATGTCAAAAAACAACTTGGGGACCAGCTGGTTGTTACACTGACTCACACAAGTGGTGATAATGCTGTGGATTACGGCAGAAGCAAAGAAAATGGGGGGGAGAAAGATCCAAAGTGAAAAACAATCTGAAGGAAGAACTGACAAGATGCAGTAAGTGACCAAACAGGAAACAGGTGCTGATTTCTGAATTCCCAATGCCTAGGATAACGCCTGGAAAGTCCCATGGACAGAGGAGCCTGGTAGGCTGCAGTCCATGGGGTTGCTAAGAGTGGGACATGCCTGAGCGACTTCACTTTCACTTTCACTTTCCTGCATTGGAGAAGGAAATGGCAACCCGCTCCAGTGTTCTTGCCTGGAGAATCCCAGGGATGGCAGAGCCTGGTGGGCTGTCGTCTTTGGGGTCGCACAGAGTCGGATACGACTGAAGCGACTTAGCAGCAGCAGCAGCATAATGCCTGGCACTCCCCTAGATACTTGAGTGTTCTCTGGATTGACCAGCATTCCTACAGAATCCTTTTGACATATATTTGGCCCTCACAGCAGACTTGTGGAGCTGGTGTAATAGATGCTATTTTGTACATGAGGATACTGGAGGTCAGAAAGAACAATGCACCCAAGTTTAATGTGTGTGTGTGTGTGTGTGTGTGTAGAAATAGCACAGATACGCACACAAGATAAAATGCTAACATTTGGAGGATTTGGGTGAATGTCTATATGAGAATTCATGTTATTTCTGCAACTTTCTGTAAGTCTGAAATTGCCCAAAAAAATTTAGAAAATAAAAAATGAAATAGGAATTAATACTCCCATGGTCTCACTAACAAGACTGAGAAGAAGACAAGGCAAAGACTTATTTCTTCACGGGAATTTGTTATGGCTGTGGAAAGTCTGTCTGCTTAGGCAAGTACAGAAAAGGAACTAAAAATGCTTCTGTGAAAGAAGTGAGCTGAATATACAGATTTAAATATCACCCCCTATTGGTGACAGCTGAGTCACAGAAGAGATAAATTCTCAGAGGAGTGATCAGACAGGGTAACCAAGCCCTGTAATTAACTATCACATGTACAGCAGGCAGAATGACGTGGTCCCTCAATACTGGCTGAAAAAATATCCTATGGAAAACAGGAAAAATAACACCAGTCTGAAAGAACAGCACAGCTCTTTAATTTTTTTTGTTAACATGGTGTTTTCTGGAACTGGATAAAATCCTGACATTGTGAATCATTCAAATCAAGTATACCCAGATTGGTCCTCTCAAATACTGCTGCTCAAAGTATAAACTGTCACAATTTCTCTGGATATAAAAGACTTAATTACAATCTTGAAAACATCCAGTCCCTGGATCCAGGACCTCATCTAAGAATCTACCAGAAACAAAAAGAAAAAATTTAAAAAAGGGGGGCGGGGAATAACCAGAGATAGTAACAAAGGAATTTACACAAAGAGACTAATTCACAGTTTTTCTTAACCTCCCCCCTAAAATACATATACAAATTCTAAAATAGGGGGGAAATGGCAAGCAAATTATAGTATATAAACCATATAGATAATTACATAATAATATGTTTATGAATAACTCTTTTTTAGAACACAGTCTTTAAAGTATCTTTTTCACATTTTATTCTGAAATGATGAAACAATGAAAAGTTATTCAGTTTCAGTTACGTACATGTATGTGTGAGAAGGATACAATGTCAAACCTATTTTTATTTTTTCTCTCTAAACTTCATTTCTGGAAAAAAATTTTACTTCTTAGATATGTGTTATGTGAATTCTTAAATGAATTTTTCCAGTAGTAGAGTAATAATTTTTGTTCAGAATTCAAGTTTTCTTGAGGTATAATCCAACACCTTTGAGTTTGCTTGGGCTAAGTTGTTCTGTTTTTGTCTTTTTTTTCAAACTTTAAACTATTTTTTTTTACACACACATATATTTAATGCATATGTATATTTTTTCCTTGTGAAAATAACTGTTAAAATTTACTCTCTTATCTTTCAGATATACATACAGCAGTGTGAACTAGTCATCATGTTGTACATTCCATTCCTAGTACTTATTTATTAACTGAAAGTGTGTATCTTTTGAACATTTTTCTCCAATCCCCACCCCACTTCCACCCCCAGCACACCCTCCCCTCTGCCCACCCCGTTCTCTCTCAGTGTGTCTGGTAACCACAAATTTGATCTCTTTTTCTATGAGGTTTCGTTTTCTTTTTTTTTTCTTGTTTTTTTTTCTTTGAGATTCCATGAGATCATGCAGTATTTGTCTTTGTCTCTTTTACTTCACTTAGCATAATGCCTTCAAAGTCCATATGAAAAGTGAAGTTGCTCAGCCGTGTCCAACTCTTTGTGACCCCATGGACTGTAGCCTACCAGGCTCCTCCATCCATAGGATTTACCAGACAAGAATACTGGAGTGGGTTGCCATTTCCTTCTCCACAAACTTTAAACTTTTAATTTTGTATTTGGATATAGCCAATTAACAATACTATGGTAGTTTCAAGTGAAGAGCTAAGGGCCTCAGCCATACATATACATGTATCCATTCTCCCCCCAACCCCCTTCCCATCCAGGCTGGCACATAACCCAGAGTTCCTGTGCTACACAGTAGATCCTTGTTGGTTAAAGACAGTAAAATGCTAAGAATAAAGTTAATCTAAGCTAAANGACAAGAATACTGGAGTGGGTTGCCATTTCCTTCTCCACAAACTTTAAACTTTTAACTTTGTATTTGGATATAGCCAATTAACAATACTGTGGTAGTTTCAAGTGAACAGCTAAGGGCCTCAGCCATACATATACATGTATCCATTCTCCCCCCAACCCCCTTCCCATCTAGGCTGGCACATAACCCAGAGTTCCATGTGCTACACAGTAGATCCTTGTTGGTTAAAGACAGTAAAATGCTAAGAATAAAGTTAATCTAAGCTAAACAAAACTGTATATGCAGCAAGCTTTCAACTAAACATCTATACAGGCATAGGATTCCCTTGTGGCTCAGCTGGTAAGAATCAGCCTGCAATGCAGGAGACCTGGGTTTGATCCCTGGGTTGGGAAGATCCCCTGGAGAAGGGAACAGCTACCCACTCCAGTGTTCTGGCCTGGAGAACTCCATGCACTGTATAGTCCATGGGGTCTCAAAGAGTCGGACATGACTGAGCAAATTTCAGAAGATTATATAGCTACTTCTAAACTAAACAATATGTTATAGTAAACCTATAGGGAAGAGCAAGGGAAAGATTTAAAATTAAAAAGGATAGTGGGGGTGGGTGGAAGTAGCACAGAAGAATGGGGCACACAGAGGAAAAACTGGCAGAGGTTATCCTCTATTTCTTAAGTTGGATGCTGGTTTTTAGACGTTCGTTTACTATGTTTCATGGCTTACATAAATGTTTTCTATGGTCTTCTAAATGTATCAAATTATTATTATTTTTTTAAAAATAAGATTTATTTTTATTTATTTATTTGACTGGACTGGGTTTTAGTTGCAGCATGTGGGATCTAGTTCCCTGACCAGGGATCGAACCTGGTTCCCTGCTTTGGGAGTACAGAGTCTTAGTCACTGGACCATGAGGGAAGTCCTTAAAAGTATCAGTTATTAAAAATAAGATGAAAAAAAAAGCAAAAACTTGTGAAAATGTTGGAAAACAGAGCTGTGTTCACATTTGTGCTTTTCAAATATTCAAAATAACCAAAAATCAGTGTCTATTTTATCAGTGATAGTCATACTTTTCAATATACGTATTCAAACTAGTACAAATAGACCTTTTATATTAGACTCTATAACAGACCTTTTATAATATAATTAAAATTATATTAATTATGAATGAAAATATACATGCTGTGCTGTGCTTAGTCACTCAGTCATGTCTAGCTCTTTGAGACCCCATGGACTGCAGCCCACCAGGCTCCTCTCTCCATAGGGGATTCTCCAGGCAAGAATACTAGAGTGGGGTGCCATGGCCTCCTCCAGGGGATCTTCCCAACCCAGGGATCAAACCCAGGTCTCCCGAATTGCAGGTGGTTTCTTTACCAACTGAGCCACCAGGGAAGCCCAAGAATACTGGAGTAGGTAACCTATCCTTCTCCAAGGGATCTTCTGGACCCTGGAATCAAACTGGGGCCTCCTGCATTGCAGGCAGACTCTTTACCAGCTGAGCTACCAGGGAAACCCATACACATGTACACACACATTTTTATTTTTCCTAAATTGGTCATAATGTAACTTCTCACCACTGCTCCTACATCCTTTCCCTATGCAGTCTTACATTTCTGAGGTTTTACCGTCTAACAGTGATGGACTGGGTTGGGAAGGGCATCTTGAGAAAGGTTTCAGGGGAAAGGCAGGGGGATGGTTATGATGTATATAAAGGGAAGTAAATAGGACATAAAAAAGAAATTTTAAGAAATATATCCGTGAACTCTGTTCTATTCAAGTGTCCAAAAATTCTGCAAATAAAGACTCTGCTGCTGCTGCTGCTGCTAAGTCACTTCAGTCGTGTTCGACTCTGTGTGACCCCAGAGACGGCAGCCCACCAGGCTCCCCCGTCCCTGGGACTCTCCAGGCAAGAACACTGGAGTGGGTTGCCATTTCCTTTTCCAATGCATGAAACTGAAAAGTGAAAGTGAAGTCGCTCAGTCGTGTCTGACTCTTAGTGACCCCTGAGTTTTACTAAATGACTTTTTGGCTGAAAGATTATATTCCATAGGTTATGACACTGTTCTGAGGCTAACTAACATGGATCATAGCTTAAATAGTTATACATTAATAAAGAATTTTTCCTGCTATTAAAGCTAGTTATACAAGCATGTATCTTCTCTTCTGCTCCTGTCTTTAGATGCCACAAAGCAGAACCTTGAAGGAACAACAAAAGAAAAGAACAACAAAAATAAAGAACAACTGGACTGAAAGGAAGTTAGGAGAGGTCTTGAGATGACACTTCCTAGGGGAGACACAGTTCAGTTCAGTTCAGTCGCTCACTCGTGTCTGACTCTTTGCGACCCCATGAGCCACAGCACGCCAGGCCTCCCTGGAGACACAGAAGGCTTTCAAATGAGGAAAAGGAAAAAAAAGTAATAATGAGACTAACAGCTCGCGCTACAAGAGCCAAGATGTAGGTCCACACCTTCATCATTTAACAGCTGTCTAACTCTTCGATTTATCAAGTCTTTTCAGTAGCCCAGTGGTAGTCCAATGGTTAAGAATCTACCTTGCAACGCATAGGACACCAGTCAATCCCTATTCTGGGATGATCGCACATGCTGCAGGGCAACTAAACCCATATGCCACAACTACCAAGCTTGCGCTCTCGAGCCCATGAGCCACAATTACTGAGCCCCTGGGCACCTAGAGCCCGTGCCTTGCAACAAGAGAAGCCACTGCAGTGAAAAGCCCGCATGCTGCAGCTAGAGAGTAACCCCTGCTCACCAAGACGAGACAAAGCCTGTGTGCAACAACGAAGACCCAGTGCGATCAAAAATAATTTTAAATAAATAAATATTGTCTTTTGAAAACATCACTATTATGATTCTATGAAGTAAAGAGAAAAGAGATTATCTTTGTTGAAGAAGCTGAGGTTCAGAGAAGAAATGTCACCAGTGGTAGTCGGTCATCCCTACCTTTCTTAACACATGCTGTCCTCTCTCCTTAGAATACCCTTCTCTTCCTCTCATCTATCAAATTTCTACGACACTACAAGAGCCAGGACACATGTGCACTGCTCCATGAACCTGTTCCTCATATCCCAAAATACAATTGATATAATCACATGACATTCTCTATACAGTTCTATTACAATTATCCACGGTATAATTTTTACTTGTTTAGATGGCCATCTCCCTCTCAAGACTACGAATTCAAGGAAAGTTAGTAGTTCTCAAAAGCTTTTCGTCTAAGATGCACGTAAGTGGGACAAAACAAACCTCACAGCCTATCCATCCCTCCTGGTTCCCAAGTTCCAATGCAAAACCATAACAATATCACTACAAGCGAATTTTACCGACATTCGCTTCACCAAGAAAAATGGATGTTTCCTATTCAAGTTATAAAACACTGTCAAAGTCTAAATCTGGAAATTTTTAAGTCAAAAGTTCTTTTAGTACAAATATATATATAACCACACACTAGGTTAAGTCAATGATAATTTACAATTAAGATACAAAACTCGTAACAATAAAGAAAAAAATACCACCATCTCAATACAACAATGCTGAAGCACTGATTACAAATCTCTCTTCCAAATTACGGGAATTACAATAAGCTACATTTGTACACATGTAGTAGGAGATTTGCAACACTTCCAAGTATCAGACAGAACAACAGACTTTTTCCTAAGGAGTCTTTGAGGAATTATATGCTGATACTCATTAGCTCTTCCTAATCTTTTCACGGCTTTCTTTTAATCTTCCTAATTTTAAAATTTTCTTTCTTATAGTCTCCATTCTTGATGTATTTAGTCATCTATGCAATAATCAGCTAGAGGCATACTCAGTCACTTTCCCATAACTTAGTTATATAATTTGTTGGTTGATTTGTTTTCCATATGTAAAAGCTTCACTCTGTTACTATGTCACCAGGGTCAGGGCAAAGGAGCATTTCAGCATTCTGAGCAGTGGTCTACCCATTTCTAGCAAGTGGGGAGGTGGGGGACACTGGGAATTGACTACATATTGCAACTGTAGTCTACTGCAGGAGGAGACTGGGGCTTCCACTGTTGCTGGAGTGATAAAAAATGAAGTCCTCATCAATCAGGCATCCTTTATACTTAGGACCTAAAGTCCCAAAAAATGCATCAGATAACTTATTTGTTGAATGAATTAGTAAGTTACTAGATGACATCTCAGAATTAATTTTATTTCTCAAGAAACTACTTCAGGAAACATCTGATATAAAAAATAGTAAGTGAAAAAGTAAGACTGCCTTAATTCCTCAAGACAGACCTTATGGACTTCAAAACTATTAAATAATGAGGTCTCTCTTTTGATTAATTAATTAAAAGGAAAAAATACCTCATGGATGATACCAGGAACAGTATCTCACAGTAAAAAAATCAAAATCACATCCTTTATATCATTTGATACCTATAATAACCTCATAAATTATAGTAAAAGGAAAAATATTACAAATTTCATTTCACAGTTAAGGAAGCTGAGGCACAAAAATGAAATGATGTTTCCAAAGACCCTGTGCTTAATAGGAATACTCGACCTTGATTTGAATTCAGTGGTGTTACACTGTAAATTATTTAGCTTTTCTGATCCTCTGTCCTATCCTTTGTAGATTGAGGATAATATTAGTACTTATCCCATGGTGCTATTGTCAGGATGAAGTGAGAAACTGTTTTCAAAGCCCCCAGCACAATGCCTGGCAGAGTAATTACTCAGTAAATGTTCCCTTCCTACTTAATAGCCCCGATCTTGCACAAATTATATAAGTTCAAGTTTTAGGCACATAAGGCAGAAAGTTCATGACTGTAAATTCTCGAGAGAGACTATTCCCATCCAGAGACCATGTCAAGACAAGTTAGCTCCTTTGTTTCCCTCAACCACGAGGCAGGTATTTTTTAGTCTACATTTTCACCAATGCCATGATGTTAGGTGTTAGGGTCCTGGCTTTATGTAGTTGTCTTGGTTATGATCCATGAGTCAGGTTCAAGATCTTACCTCCTACCTGAAAAGTTCCTAGGACTGACAGATCCTCCAAGAGAAGGCAAAAGGGCTCTGATACTGGTTTTTTCTATATCCCGGATGATTTTTTCCTAAAGATTGGACCAACAACCAGGTGACTACAAAGATCACAAACTTGACAATTTCAGTATTAGAAATAAATTTTTTACTGACGTCTCTCTGAAGGACTACGTAATAAATACTGTGGTGAAAAGTGTGGGTTTGGAAGTCAGACTGCCTGGATTAAAATGCCAGCTCTATCACTTACAAAACGATGTAACTTTAGGCATGAGTACTTAAATCTCCCTGTACCTGTTTCCTGATCTATAAAAACACACAATAACAGTACCTACATCATAGGATTGTTGCCATAAATAAATTTTAGGTGTAAGACACTTAGAATAGTGACTCAGTTCAGTTTAGTCACTCAGTCGTGTCAGATTCTTTGCAACCCCATGAACCACAGCACGCCAGGCCTCTCTGTCCATCACCAGCTCCTGGAGTCCACTCAAACCCATGTCCATTGTGTCAGTGATGCCATCCAACCATCTCATCCTCTGTCGTCCCCTTCTCCTCCTGCCCTCAATCTTTCCCAGCATCAGGGTCTTTTCAAATGAGTCAGCTCTCTGCATCAAGTGGCCAAAGTACTGGAGTTTCAGCTTCAACATCAGTCCCTTCAATGAACACCCAGGACTGATCTCCTCTAGGATGGACTGGTTGAATCTGCAGTCCAAGGGACTCTCAAGAGTTCTCTCCAACACCACAGTTCAAAAGCATCAAGTTCTGGAATATATTAAATGCTCAGAGTGTGAGTGTGAGTGTGTGTGTGTGTGTGTGTGTGTGTGTGTGTGAGAGTCAATCAGTCGCATCCAATTCTTTGTGATACCATGGGATCCCATGGGATCCCATGTAGCCCACCAGGCTTCTCTGTCCATGAAATGTTCCAGGCAAGAATACTGGTGGACTTCCATTTCCTTCTCCAGGGGATCTTCTTGACCCAGGGATCGAACCTGGGTCTCCCACGCTGCAGGCAGATTCTTCACCATCTGAGCCAACAAGGGAGCCATAAACGCTCAATAATTGTTAGCTATTACCATACAATGTAAACTCCATAAAACGAACACTATGTTTTGTTCACTGATATATTCTCAGAGCCAACAAGAATGTCTAACAGATAGGTACTAAATGTTTATTGAATGAGTAAATGAACAGTCAACACAAATTTATTGTTAGGTGTTTAAAGTATGTATTTGCCCCTAGAGAAAGAGAACATATGTTCAGAGAGAAATACTAAGTCCCAAGTCTAGCAATAAAATTAAACAATGGGACTGAAAAGCAGACAGTGTCATTTGACTTCATGGATATAAGACACTTCAAGATACTGAAACAATCTTTGACTCCTCGTTTTAGTAGTACTCCATGGGATATTTCTTTTCAGTTTATGGAGTTTTTTCCCCCTTGTGGTAGTAGTAAAGGCATAGGTATATTGTACTCAAGGGTACAGATATTTTCAATTATTTGGCATGGACTGAGGGGAGTTATTTTCTTTTTTAAAAAATACCAACTAGGGAATTCCCTGGCAGTCCAATGGTTAGGACTCCCCACTTCCACTGCAAGGGACATGGGTTCAATTCCTGGTCACATGCCATGCAGTATGGCCAGAAAAACAAACAAACAAAAAACAAAGAAACAAGCAAAAACCACCAACTACTCTTCAGAGATCCCTAGACACCAAATAAAGTTGCAGGTATGACCAGCCTAAATCAAAAAGCAGAGGCATTACTTTGTCAACAAAGGTCCATCTAGTCAAGGTTATGCTTTTTCCAGTGGTCATGTACGAATGTGAGAGTTGGACTATAAAGAAAGCTGAGCGCCAAAGAATTGATGTTTTTGAACTGTGGTGTTAGAGTAGACTCTTGAGAGCCCCTTGGACCGCAAGGAGATCCAGCCAGTCCATCCTAAAGGAGATCAGTCCTGGGTGTTCATTGGAAGGACTGATGTTGAAGCTGAAACTCCAATACTTTGGCTACCTGATGCGAAGGGCTGACTCATTTGAAAAGACCCTGATGCTGGGAAAGATTGAGGGCAGGAGGAGAAGGGGATGACAGGGGATGGGATGGTTGGATGGCATCACCGACTCAATGGACATGAGTTTGGCTAAACTCCAGGAGTTGGTGATGGACAGGGAGGCCTGGTGTGCTGCAGTTCATGGGGTCGCAAAGAGTCGGACACGACTGAGCAACTGAACTGATCTCAAGGCAACCTTCTTACATGTATCACTTCAAGGCTTGGCCAGTGTGGCAAAGGGCTCTGTGTTAAAGGGCAAGATGCTAGATTTCCATCTACAAAAGATCAAGGCTTGCAAAGGTAAATAAATCCCCTTCCCTCTTAGCTCATGTAATAAAGCTATTCCATGAAACAGTCCAAAAATTCAGGTCAGCAGTCATTTAGCAGACGAGTAGATCATAGCAATCACTAACTCAAAGAGACACTATTTTCCTCTTAACTACTAGCATTAGTTTTGAAATATAATATGGTAAACAGAGAAGCTGGGTTAATAATGGAAAGAGCACTGGGCTTGCAGTCAGTCCCAGCTCTGCTATTTAGTAGCTGTGTGACCTTAGGTAAAGAAATTAACTTCTCAGTTTTCTTATCTGCTAAACTCTGTCTTGACTACCTCACAAAATGGCACCGAGGAATAAATGGGATGTGTATGAAAATGCCTTTAAAATACTAACATACTATGGAAATATTAACATAATTGAAAGAAGGGTTTCCGCTGTGAAAGTTGGATAGTATATTAATGGAGGTAAGAGTTCTGGTTCACCCGAAATTGAAACCTATTAAAGCAGTCTGCCACTACAGGTAATAGAAAGTACCTACTTTACTAAAATATTTACCTTTAACATGCTACAATCTTACTACAGTTTTTAACAGGTGTAAAAGGTCACAGAGAGAGGATTTAATACAACCTTTTCACTTTAGATTTAAAATGGGAGGCACAGCGAGGTGAAACAAGTTGCCAAAGGTTACAAGGCCTATGAAAAGAAAATAACTGATATTACATAACCAAGAGCACGGAAACTTTTTTTTAAATGCCCTTAGAAAAGGAGACTATGACATTGAACATGCTTTAAGATGCTTTTGAGAGCTAAGCAAAGTGTTCATACAAGGGAGAACTGGAGATAGGAAAAAAGAAAAAAGATCTTTATATAGAGTTAACAAAATATTTAAATAATTTAACCACCCCTCTACATTTACAAGTAACTGATTCTTTACTATCTGTATTTAAATATTCTATTCTTTGGAAGGATACCTCCACAAATTATAGACAAATAATGTGTAAATGTTTATACAAAGGATAGCACTTTGCAATTCATCTCAAAATCATCTGGCTTCTTCCCCAGCTCTTCCTGATGAACTCTCTCAAAAGAAATGTTTATCCCGGGTCAAAACTACTACTTATGCTAGTAAGAGAAACTATCTGATCCAAAATTTCTTACCCATCAACTCTTTTCCCCTCCTCAGAGGACCTGTATGAAGTGTTCATCTATTTCCCCCTTCTTCATGACTCACATCTCAGTAAACATTCACCTTATGCAATTCTCTACAAAGTACACACATTCTCTCAGTATCAGGAATTATGCCAACTGTTTAAGACATGAAGCTGAAAAAACACAATACTGTATTTACCCACAGACAGCTCATAATCTGGAGAGACAGCCAGCCTCATTAAAAATACTAACACCATACAGTAATTCCCATACCCAAAGCACATATAATGTACAAGGGAGGCATAAGAAAAGGAGGAGCCCAAGGCTACCTGAGGGTAAATGAAGGCTTCACAAAGGAGGTAGGGCTTAAAAGGAACTTGAAAGTTAAATACTCAAGCAGACAACATTCCAGGCTAAAGGAAGAGTCTAAGTAATACTAGAGGCATGATAAACAGTATGTGTGCTCAGTATAACTGAACATAAAATGCAAGGACTTTTTCTTATAAAATGATTAGCTCATTAAAGAATTACATCTTAAGAATCCTCATATACTGCGTAGAACTATTTGCTGGACTCCCACTATGTGATTTGATTTACGCTGCCAAGTACACATGATACAGATATTTGTAGACCCACTGCTGGCCACTGGTACAGTTGCTACCTATGTCATGCAGTACAATCTGCGTGGCTGTAGCAGCCCTATAAGACCACTGTAAACTAGTGGGCCCTAAACTGTAGGTTTCTTTGGTGGAATGAAGAATCCACAAATTTACATGCATACCAAATATGCTCTGTACACAATAATATCTTGAAATGTACACTTTCAATGCCCAACAGATGCTATTAGAATTATGAGTTCCACCAGCCTCTGGGGCTTTTCCCCCTAATTATTGTGTTCTAAAAGTATATTCCTGTCATGTGTCTCAAGCTTTTCAACATGAAAAAGATATATAAATGCTAAAGACAGAATGCCACCAATATCTGACACACTACAAATGCTCTGCAGAAGGTGATTTGGCAAGACAGATCAAGAACCATAAAATTATACACACTCTTTCACCAATTTTCTCTCAATATTAAATTACTTTTAAAATGGAAACAATAGTACAAATATTTTAAATGCTTGAATTCAGTTTAGATTCTGAAAATCTCAGAGACCAGGGAAGGTGGTTGAAATAGCACAGACTTAGGGGTCAAACCTGTGCTTGAATCCTGTTCTGTCACTTATTCGGTATATGAGCATAATTGCCTGATTTCTCTAAGCCTCAGTTTTCTTAACTGTGCCATGAGAAAACATCATCAACTGCATGGAATTGTGAAGATTAATTAGTACATCATCTGATACTGTGTGCTCACTAAATGTGTGAGATCATGCTCTCTAAATAAATGTCCTAGCATTCAAGAACTTTGTCTTAACATTTTCCTCTATTAATTACTAGCATTAAAAATATCTTTTATTCTACCGCAAATAATGACTATTTCTGCTATTTATTGGTTGTGTGTTTTAAGGATTAGCTTTAGAACCTATGAAAATAGTAGTGTTCCAGCCAAAATTTCCTAATTCAAGGATGATTCAATCATTAAATTCAACATTGATATTTTGCTTTGTATTTTTTTAAGTTTTATTTAATTGAAGTATAGTTGATTTACAGTGTTGTACCAATCTCTGCTGTACAGCAAGGTGACTCAGTTATACACAAATAGACACCGATTTGTGGGGGGTTTTTACCATATAATGAAAAAAATTACTTAAAATATTCTCCTTTGAAAACAGAATAGTTTGAGAGTATCCAAAAATTGATCTACTGAACATGTGTGAATTAGTGGAAATTAGGAAACTGGCTCATCATATTACAGACACTCAATTGTTACACACTGAACAACACAGTAATTTTAAATTATTTTAACAACACAGTAATTTTAAATTATTTTTATTCTTATAATGAACTGTTGGTGAAAGAAAGACAGGAAACATAAGTTGCGATGACAAAACAGGAATAAATGAATGCATTTGTCTTATCAGGACTCTTAAATGGTACATCAAAATATCTCAGTATTTTTAAGTACTGAAAAAAGAAATGTGATGATAATTCTATCCAACTTGGATTTTCAATATTAGAAGTAAACTAACCATACTTCCTGGTGGCTCCAATGGTAAAGAATCCCTCTACAATGCGGGAGCCCCGGGTTCGATCCCTGGGTCAGGAAGATCCCCTGGAGAAGGAAATGGCAACCTATCCTAGTATTCTTGCCTGGAGAATTGCATGGATAGAGGAGCCTGGAGGGCTACAGTCCATGGGGTTGCAAAGAGTCGGACACAACTCAGTGACTAAGCACTACTGCAATATCCATACTTTCAATGTTTTATTTGTGGAGACAAGCTTGTAAGCAGCAGCCTGGAAGCATTCTTTTTATTTCATCATTTAGAAAAAAAATAGAAAAATTAGAAAACCTACTAATTTTTACTTATCCACCGCTCAGAGTAATGAAAATCAAACCAAAAATAAGCAAATAGGACCTAATTAAACTTAAAAGCTTTTGCACAACCAAGGAAACCAAAAGCAAAACAAAATAACTGACAAAGGAGTAACCTCCAAAATATACAAAGAGCTCATGCAGCTCAATATTAAAGAAAAATCAATCTAATCAAAAAACAGATGGAAGATCTAAACATACATTTCTCCAAACAAGACACACAGATGGCCAAAAAGCACATGAAAAGATGTTCAACATCACTAATTATTAGAGAAATGCAAATCAAAACCACAATGAGGTATCATCTCATACCAGTCAGACTAGCCATCATCAAAAAATCTACAAACAATAAATGGTGGAAAGGGTGTGGAGAAAAGAAAAACCCTCCTACACTGGTGGGAATGAATTGGTGCAGTCATAGAAAACAGACTGGAGGTTCCTTAAAAAACTAAAAATAGTGCTGCCTTAGAATCCAACAATCTCACTCTTTGGCATATATCTAGAGAAAACTGTAACTCAAAAAGGTACATGCACCACAGTGTTCACTGCAGCGCTATTTACAATAGCCAGAACATGGAAGCAACCTAAGTGTGCACGGACAGATGAATAAAGAAGATATTTTTATATCTTTATACGTACAGTACACATACAATATGTATTATACAGATACAAAGCAATATTACTCAACCACAAAAAACAACCCCAAATAATGCCATTTGCAACAACATGGCTAGACCTAGAGATTGTCATACTGCATGAAATAAGTCAGACAGAGAAAGACAAATTTCATATAATAGCGCTCAAGTAATCTTAAAAAATGGTATATATAACTTCTTCATAGAACAGAAATAGAGTCACAGATACTGTGACAGTTACCACCAGGGAAAGGGGGAGGGGTAAATTGGGAGATTAGGATTGACATATACACACTAACACACTAAGGACCTACTGTCTAGCACAGGGAACTATATGGGAAAGGAATCTAAAAAAATAAAAATCTAGGTATAACTGATTAACTTTGCTGTACAGCAGAAACTAACACAATATTGTAAATCTACTATAGTCAAATAAAAAGTAATTAAAAAAAAAACCTACTGATTTTTAAAATACAAAAAAGCAAGAATTCCTAATTTAAGGTTAAAAGTCAGTTCTTATGTATTTTTTTAAATTAATTTTTATTTTTGAATATGTGGGTCTTTGTTGCTACAGGGCTTTTTCTCTAGTTGCAGCAAGCAGGGGCTACTCTCTAGTTGCCAGTGTGTAGGCTTCTCATTGCTGTGGCTTCTCTTCTGCAGAGCACAGGCTCTCGGGCTTGTGGGCTTTGGTGTTCCAGCTTCCGGGCTTTAGCACAGTCTTAACAGTTGTGGTGCACAGGCTTAGTGGGATCTTCCAGGACCAGGGAACAAACCCATCGGCAGGCATTTCCCCACATACATCATGCCTCTTTCGGTTTCAGCTTCTATGCTCATATCAGCCCCCTTGCCAAGAATAGCTTTCCTTCTCAAACTCTTATCCAATAAACCCTCAAAAGGTAAAACAACAACTGAAATGGTCTTTCTCAACAAAGTCTACCTGACTTTCTGATCCTTCCCAAAAGTCAGCCATCCATTCAACAAATATTTATTAAGCACATGTCATGCATCAGGCGCTATTTAGATGTTAAAGACACAATATGAGACACAAAACAGGTCTTATACACAGCCAGGTTCAGTAAATAGCAGCTATTAATGCTGCTGCCTAAGCATATCATTTGAAATAGCTCCACACACAAATATATTTAATTTTATACCTTACCCTGATTTTATTTCTTCTTAGCATTTACAACTATTCTCATAATATATTTATTGTCTTTTTTTTTTTTAACCACTTTAACCACAATGCCTAGAACATCACCTGGCCCTTAGAAGCTAGTCAAGTCACTTTTTTTTTTTTTTTTCAAGTCACTTCTGTATCAATGATTTTTATAGTCTGAAGGCAGAGACAGATATTAACTGAAAAATCATAGCAAGAAATATAAAATTACAATTCATGTGTATTCTATCAAAGAGATTTACATGACAGAAGTGTGTGACTTCGCGGTATTTTTCTTTTGTTTTGATGAGTAGGCAGGGGAGGTGGGGTTTCCCTGACTTTCTTGAGCTGAGAACTCCAAGATATGCAGTTAACCAGGCAAGAGACAGTACCAGGTCATTCACATATGCTATTCCTTCTAAACAGGTTTTCTACAACACAACTCAACTCCTGTCATTTAGTCCCTTAGGTTTCTCCTAAAAGTAAGACCCTCTGGGAAGCCATACCTAACTTTACCATATCATGATCCTGCCACTTTTCCTTTTTTAGCACTCTTCACATTTATAATTACTCTTTTTGCTTGATGCTATACTGTCCACAGACAAAACATACAAAAAAGCGAAGACCACATCCGTTTTATTACTTGCAATATCCTCAATGTCACCAGTCAATGGCAGTCCAAAAACTGTTAGATGAATAAAAAGGACTACATCTTAAACCAGAGGTTCTCAAAAATGTGGCTTATAGTTCGGGAACACCGGCATGACATGGTACTTGTTAGAAATGCAAACTCTCAGGTCCTACTCCAGACCTAAGAAATCAAACTCTAGAAGTGGCAGACCACAAGCCCTCCAGGTAATTCTGATTCATGATAAAATTTGAGAACCCCTGTCTTAGACACATCAACTACTCAAAACACAACCTAACAATGAAAATTTTGAAAAATATAAAACACAAAGCTTGGTTCTATTTATTGAATGCCTATTACACCTATTACACCAGGAAATTTTTTTTAAGTAGCCCCTACAAATAATTTCTAGCTCATAATAAGCTAAAATTTTGCCTTCTCTTCAACTCTCCCATACATATACTTTTACACTGTGTGTATGTATTTTAACAAGGAAAAATCCAGTTAGTTGGAGACAGTCTAAACCATAACCATGTCTAATATATCTAATTTTAGTCTCATTTCCTACTACACATCCTCATTCCTGCATTCTTCATGCCACATAAAAGTAATCCTACTACCTATACAATACATCTTCATTACTTTCTATTCACATTCACAACATTCTTCCCCTACCCAAAATGATCTATATAAACCCTATTCACTTTTCAAGCCCAGCTCAAATGGAACACTTGGATCCTAAACCCCCAAAAAGGAGTTTATAACCTCTCCCTCTGTACTCATACATTCACTCTCTGTGGGAAGGCTAACATTTTCAAAAATCTGGCCACTTGGTGTATTTGTTGGGACAGCTCTTTATTCTGAAAAGGTTACATCTTAATAAATTTCCTTTCTGCACCAAAAATAAGAATCTCAAACTCACTCTTTCTGAGTAGCCCACTAGTTTTCTCAAGTTTCAGTTCAAGATCACATTTGTCAGATAGGAAAAATGAGACCATAAAGTGAAATCATTTCAAGCACCTACTTGGCCTGGGCACTGGGAATAACTGGAGTTATAGTTATACACACATAGTAACTGTGTAGAACTCACATTTCAGGGGAAGAAACAGATTAACATACAATAGCTGTGTGATGGGTTGTGAATGTGAAGGGTTGTTGTGCAGGCAGACATTGGAGAATGACCACCTAAAAATGCAGAGTCAGTGAGTTAGATAAAGTTCACAAATTAAGTAACTTTGAACCACTCTTCAAAAAACCAGGGAAAAAAACAGAAATTGACTATCCTCCTAGGAGAACATAATCACCAGGACTTTGTTTTGACTAGAATGTCTTATTACAGCCAGAGACCGAAATTTAGATTGCTGCATATCCTGGAGCAACGGATTAATCAAATGAACTGCAAACCATGTGTAACCCAACTCAATGAAAGACCACTGAAGCTTCAAACAGGAAGGAGAGAGAAAATCTGTAAATGTAAGGCTCTCCCAACTAAAAGCAGAGAGGGTAAAACAAATGAAGATAATAGAGGTACTAAGGAGACTGTCACAAACTGACTGCCAAGCTGATTTTCCATCTCCAGATGCCCTGGTCTCAGTCTCCAAACAAAAACAAAGCATTTGTTCTGAGTAACAATAAAGCCTGCAAATAAATATTTTTAAATTTCCCAAACTATAGTTCCACAATAAAAGATGTTCAAAATAAATATTTAATTTAAAACATTTTAAGTTACTTCTATCAAAAACCTAGATATCTCATAAGGCCATAGTATGCATGCCCGCCCGCACCCCACGTCTCACTCCGCCGCTCCAAAACACACTATCACTCAGTTTTTGCAAAGACATTAGGTAATCAGGCTTGCAAGCTCTCTCCAATCTACTCCCTTCCCTCGACAAAAAAGAAAAGGAAGAAAGCCTCCGACTCCCTATCTGCCCGCCCAACAGCTCCTGGGAAGCAACCGCCCTCAAATTGTTCCTGCTTAGACCCTTGAATCCCGTAGAAGGAAATGGGGACAGCTGTGAGAGCGCGGAAGAGAGGACATCCAATAAGGGGGAGACGAAATGTGGATGGTGGAGGACGAAGGGGAGAAAGGATACGGAGAGGTGATAAAATGATGAAAGGGGGCAAGTAGCGAGAGCAAGGAGCAGGAGCAAAAAGGAAGGAGGAAACCGAAGGAAGGTGTAGAGATCCCAAAAGAGAGAACAAGGCAAAACCATAGAGAAGAAAAGGAAGGTCGGATTAAAGGACGAGGAGGGGTAGGCAAAGGGGAACGCGAAAAGGGGGGGGGGTGACTTAAAAAAGGGGGGGATGTCACCGAGTGGAGAGAGATGCAGGCGGTGTTGGGGGGGTGGTGTTACCCCAGCAGGTGGTCGGGGCACAAGGGGAAGAAGGAGCGGATCAGTCAGGGGTAGGTAACAAGGAAGGGAGGTAAAAGCAAGAGCAGACGGGGCATCAGAGTTGGGGAGGGCAGGCCCGCGGGGGCCAGGGTGGCGGGCGGCCGCAGCTCAGGCAGGCCTCGCTCTCTCACCATGGCTGCGCCGGCCTGGTCCTCGGGCATGCAGCCTCTGTCCTGGGTTCCGCGGCGGGCCGGGCCTGAGCCCGCCCCCAGGCTAAGCCTGCGCGGGGGCTCCAGGAGGCTCCGACGAGCGGCGGCTCCGGGCTGGGCCCAGGCCTCGGCCTCCTGGCCTCAGAAGCTGGAAGTGCAGCAGCCGCAGCCGCAGCCCAACCCGGAGCTCAGACTCCGCCCCCAAGGCCCCGCCCTCGTCCGCGAGCCCAGGATTGGCCCCGCCTCCGCTCTCACTGCGCAGTCTCGGCGGAGGAGTCCCGACGAAAGGTCCTGCACAGCTCCGGTTTTGTGGCTTGTCTCTGTCCCAGGCCTTTAAAGGAGCTGTACTTCCTCAAATAACCAGAGCTTTAAACATAAAAACTTTAAATATACCTCCTAACAGGAGACTAGAGCAGTCACTCGTTTCGGTAACTTACAGATCGCTGTGTTTCTGGTTCATTGTTTTAATTATCATTATCATAATTCTTGATCATTTCAGTTATTTTAGATTATACCTCCGATGCCCTAACTTCTCATGGTTCTCTCCACTAGGGACCACCCTTGCCTCAGCTTTTCATTTCCCGGCTCATAACTTTTGTTCTTATTTCCAATAACTAGTTCAGTTCTGTCGTTCAGTCGTGTCCGACTCTTGGCGACCCCATGAACTGCAGCACACTAGGCCTACTGGAGTTTACTCAAACTCCTGTCCGTTGAGTCGACGACGATCCCATCCAACATCTTCCCGCCTTCTCCTCCCGCCTTCAATCTTTCCCAGCATCAGGATCTTTTCAAATGAGTCAGCTCTTTGCTTCAGGTGGCCAAAGTATTGGAGTTTCAGCTTCAGCATCAGTCCTTCCAATGAACACCCAGGACTGATCTCCTTTAGGATGGACTGGTTGGATCTGCTTGCAGTCCAAGGGACTCTCAAGAATCTTCTCCAACATCACAATTCAAAAGCATCAATTCTTAAGTGCTCAGCTTTCTTTATAGTCCAGCTCTCATATCCGTACATGACTACTGGAAAAACCATAGCTTTGACTAGACGGACTTTTGATAGCAAATTAATGTCTCTGCTTTTTAATATGCTATCTAGGTTGGTCATAACTTTCCTTCCAAGGAGCAAGTAAGTGTCTTAATTTCATGGCTGCAGTCACCATCTGCAGTGATTTTGGAGCCCAAGAAAATAAAGTTTGTCACTGTTTCCATTGCTTTCTCATCTATTTGCCATGAAGTGATGGAACCAGATGCCATGCTCTTAGTTTTCTGAATGTTGAGTTTTAAGCCAACTTTTTCACTCTCCTCTTTCACTTTCACCAAGACGCTCTTTAGTTCTTCTTTGCTGTCTGCAATAAGGGTGATGTCATCTGCATATCTGAGGTTATAGATATTTCTCCCTGCAATCTTGATTCCAGCTTGTGCTGAAATCTATTAATATAATCTCAGTTTTAATCACCAACTCTCCCACCTCAACCTCCTTCCTTTCTAGCTCACTTCTAATACCCAGCTCCAAAATTGATCAAGTCCACCAAGACTCAGAATCCACTATCCCAATGCATTTTTCACTATTCTTCACACTATCCTGTATCCTCATTTCCTTTCATGAACAGCTTAGCTTCTACTTCCATTATGAAAATGTTTCCTGGGTATTCACCTTCATTTCTCTAATTCTTTCTGTTCTCTGTACTCACCTGAGGAAACTTTAATCCTAAACCTGCAGCAAAATGGGGTAGAGTGGAGAAAAATTTGAAATCATACTGACTAACCACCACCTACAATTCAATATCATTATTGTCAAATAAACCCTTAATGCTTGGCTCCCCTACTACATTTATCCAGTTTCATCACTCCCCCTCCCCACTGGATGACTATGTCAAAGATCTCTCTTCAGACTTCCAAAGCTTCTCACTTACTTGATGATTTCATTTCCAATTTACTGTGAAAATGAAGCAAGCAAAAGAAAACATCTCTAGGTTCCCACCATTGCCATGACCTCCAACCTACCTGTACCTCTGCTCTGCTCCTGACTGTGCTGTTATACTCTGCCTTCCTTTGCTTATTACAAAGGAACTATTTACCTTCTAGCTAAGGTCAAACCCTCTTCAATTCTTCTTGAACTATCTGTGCAAAAAGACTTGTTTTCTCCCCCCAGTTAGCCATAAACCTATATTTTTATAAAATAGAATCCCAGGGACGGCGGAGCCTGGTGGGCTGCCATCTCTGGGGTCGCACAGAGTCGGACATGACTGAAGTGACTTAGCAGCAGCAGCAGCAATGATAAAAATTAATTGCTAGAAAAATTAAATTTTAAAAACAGACATACAAAAATGCAAGCCCAAATAAAGTTTTTTTTAACCCTCCCAACCATTCTTAAGTATAGAGTTCAGTGGCATTAAATACCTTCACATTATTGTGCTACCATAAGACTGAGCGACTTCACTTTCACTTTTCACTTTCATGCATTGGAGAAGGAAATGGCAAACCACTCCAGTGTTCTTGCCTGGAGAATCCCAGGGACAGGGGAGCCCAGTGGGCTGCCATCTATGGGGTCGCACAGAGTCGGACACGACTAAAGCAACTTAGCAGCAGCAGCAGCAGCAACAGCAACCATCATCCAGCTCCAGAGTTCCTGTCATCCTGCAAAACTGAAACTCTGTACTCTTTAAACAATAAGTCTTCCTTTCTTCCTCACCTCAGATCATAACAACCACCATGTTACTTTCTATCTCTGTGAATTTGGCCACTCCAGGTCAGATTTTTTTGTTGCTGTTATTAGATCTGATAGACATAAAATTTCTGTCAAATTGTTATAAAAGTCAATTTCTGTCACAAACTGGTGACAAACTTTTGTGGGCCATCACTAGCGCACAGATCACACTTTGAGTAGGACAGTGCCACGGTGCTGCTGTTTCACTTTCTTTAAGTCATCTGTCCAGCAGTTCTCCTCATCTACATCATGGTTTTTCTTTCCCTTGACATGCCAAAACAAAGGTATTTCTTCCATCTTAAAACACTTCTTGACTGGGCTTGACCCTCCAACCATTACCCCATTTCTCTGCTCTTTTTCACAGCAAAATGTCTCACAAAGGTGGCCAGTACTATACTGTCTTCACTTCCTGTCTCCCATCTCCTATGGGAAGCTGTCCAGTTGTGCTTTCCCCTCCACCGTGCCACTGAAATGCTCCTGTCAAGAGACACCAGTGACATCCATTTACTCACAAAAATCAGTGGTCATTGTTACTTTACCTACCAAGAGCAGTAGACTCAGCTAATCAATTCCTCCTCCTCGCCCACATGACACTCCATTCCCTTGGTTCTTCTTATGCCTTACTGGCTGCTCTTCATCTCTTCACGTTTCTCTGACCTCTAAATACTGCAGTGTTCCAGGGCTCAATACTTTGACCTCTTGCCTTTTCCATTTATACTCACTCCTTGATAATCATATCCTATCACATTTTTAAAAAATACAATCCAAGTAATGATAATCCCCCAAAGGACATCTCCATTTCCAGACCTCTTTTCTGAATTTCAGACTTATACATCCAACGGCCAACTTATAAACATCCCCCTTTGTATGTCTAATAGATTTTTATTATTCCTAGTAGCCATTCAATATGGTTCTTCTCAAGCCTATTGGCCATGCATAAACCAACAAATAGAAAAGGGAGGGATTTCCCTGGTGATCCAGTTGCTAAGACTCCGAGGTCCCAGTGCAGGGGGCCTGGATTCGATACCTGGTTGGGGAACTAGATCCCACATGCTGAAACTAAGACCCAGAGCAGCCAAGTAAATAAATAAATATTTTTTAAAAGAAAGAAGGACACTAGTATTAGCTTAGACCAATAATGATTTATTGTCTGTGTTCGATCTGAAGATCACCTTCCCTGAGGACCCAATTTTAAATATATTTAAAATATATCAATGCTTTTAAAAAGGAAAGAAAAGAAACCAATGGTGGTGGTGGAAAATCACCATAAAAAAATCGGGACTCTGCCATCAACGAAGAATGGAGCCACAGTTGACCTCTATTCAATGAAATAGAACAGAAAGTCCCAAAGTACATCCAAATATACTTGATAATATTGTATGATAAAGGTAAAATTTCAAGTCAGTGAAAAAAAAAAAGTGGCACTATTTTTGGTGTTACAATAAATGGACAGCCATTTAGAAAAATTTAACTTGGACCCACACCTCACTATTCAAGGGAAATTTAAAATATACCAATGATTTTAAAAAGGATAGAAAAGAAATCAAAATGTTTTTGAAGGGACCATGGAAGTTTTTATAATCTCAAAGGGAGGAATATCTTTTAAAGTACAAAACAAAATGTAGATGCTATAAAAGATGGATAAATACAACTGTATGGAAATAAAAATTATCTATAATGCAAAAACCACCATAAGCGTGAGATGAAAACGACTATATATGAATATATATATATATATATGTATTTGCAGTTTGTATCATAAGAAAATGGGTGTTTATCATATTTATATAAAAAGATTATAAGAACCAAAATCCAAGAGGAAAAAGTGCAAAGACGTGAACCAATAGTCATAGAAAAAGATATTAATAGCAATGGCTCTTAAATGCTCACTCTTGCCCAGGATAAAAGAAATGTAAATTAGTATTTTTCTGAAATATTATTTTTCACCTATCAGATTGACAAGGATCTATAAGACTCATAAGACTGTCTGGTGGTAGTAGTGGTGGTTTTAACAGGTACTCTCATATTTTGTTGGTGGGAGTGTAAATTCAAACAACTTTTATGGAGGACAGGTTAGTAGTGGTATTTTTTTTTAATATTTATTTGTTTGGCCACTCCAGATTTCAGTTGCGGATGCAGAATCTTTAGTTGCAGCATGTGGAACCCAGTTCCTTCAACCAGGGATCGAACCAGGGCCCTTTTCATTGGGAGCATGGAGTGTTAGCCACTGGTCCACCAGGGAAGTCCCTTGGTGGCGGTATTTATCACATTTTTAAATTACTATTCCCTTGGACCCAGCAATTCTACCTCTAAAAAAAAATTGTTTAGAATATTTAAGTCACAAGGACTTTTTTATTATTAATTTTTTTTAATTTTTAATTATTTTTTTTTTGGTGAATCGGCATACAGGGTCTTACTTTCCCCACCAGGGATCCAACCTTTGACCCCAGCAGTGGAAGTGCAGAGTCCTAATTACTGGTGCGTGTGCACATGCTCAGTCGATACAGTAGTGTCCGCCTCTTTGTAACCCAATGGACCATAGCCCTCCAGGCTCCTCTGTCCATGGGATTCTCCAGGCAAAAATATGGAGTGCCATGCCTTCTTCCAGGGGACCTTCCCCACCCAGGGATCAAACCTACATCTCCTGTAGGCAGGCAGATTCTTTACTGCTGAGCCACTGGGAAAGTCCCCTAATTAGTGGACTGCCAGGGAATTCCTTCTACTTTTAAAATTTTAATCTACACATACACTCAAGCATGTGTACAAACTTTGTTTGTAATAGCAAAAGACTAGAAACAAATGTTTATTCATAAACATTGATACACAGTTTATTAATACACTTGTTAAACACAGTAGTAGTATATTCCTACAAAGCTTATCTGGCAGCCATAAAAAGAGCAAGAAAGTTCTTAAAATATTATCTTCAAGATCTACTGTTGAGTGAAAAAGCAAGGTGCTAAAAATGTATATTGCATACTAGTGTTGCTATAAGAAGTGAGGGTAGTAATATGTATTCATGATTGCTTATATTTGCAGAAAATATCCTCGGAAGAATTTAATAGAAATAGACATCATCAATTGTCTGACTGCTGCTAGGGAAAACAACTAGATGGTGGGAGACAGGTAGAAGACTCTTCACAGACTAGACTTTTGACTTTTTAATCATAAGGATGTATTATCTATTCTAGAAGTAAATAAATAAAACTGACTTGGAGCTGCTTATTCATTTTACAATTAAAACAATTTTTTACCATGAGGAATGACTTTATAATGTCCCTATTATAAGAGATTCTGTACACTCTTATTTCTGTTGATTTAATCAGAACTAGATTAAATCAAACTAGTTACTCATCATGTTTGGCGAATATAATCAACCTCCTTTGGCAAACAGAGTTTATGACTTAAAGTGAACAAATATAATACTTTACAACAAACATAGTTTCCTATAGTAACTCATAATCTCAGGATGATAGAGAGTAATTTATAGAGTCTTTTGAACTATGAAAATAAACCTTTTGATATTATTGGGAAAGTGCTCATTTTATAAATACAGAAATTCAACTTTATGAGAAAAGATTCAGACTAACTGAATTCAACTTAAATTTAACGTAAATTCAATAACATATGGCATATAATTATACACTATTTTTTCCTCTTACCTATGTAAGCCTACAATGCGGGAGACCTGGGTTCAATCCCTGGATCGGGAAGATCCTCTGGAGAAGGAAATGACAACCCTCTCCAGTATTCTTGCCTGGAGAATTCCATGGATGGAGGAGCCTGGTGGGCTACAGTCCATGGAGCCGCAGAGTCGGACACGACTGAGCGACTTCACTTCACTTATCTATGTAAACAGAAGTTAATGGTTAATTCAGTAAGTGCTTCATCCTCTCTAAAACACTTGTATCCTTTAAAAATTCATGCTATTGAAGTCTGTGGCCTTTGGTCTCTAACTATAGTCAAGGTTTAATCTAAGGTATTCAAGGTTTATGATTATTTCTCTAGAAAATCAATTGTTTACAGAATGTGGAAGATTATTTTATTCTTAAATAACTGCTGTTATTATTATTATTACAAGAATATCAATTTATTCCATTTTGCTCTAGAAGGCAAAGCTGAGGGCAAAGAGGGAATAGGAAGCTTTTGCAAGGTAGATTTTAGCTCAAAAAAGAACAGAACATTCTAAGGGCAAAAACTATCTCACATGGAATGGACTGTGTATTTGTGACATAGTAAACTCTTGGTCACCAAAGAAAGGGGCTGATAGACAAAATGTTGGGGATATAATAGATGGGAGTTCTAATAATGAGTTTTAAAACAAATTTAATAATTGTTCAATTTTCTCCTAATACTGAAAGTCAGCAGTTCAAGAAAGTTAAATGGGAAAAGACAAAAGCAAAGGAATAAGAATTTCAACACAGCTCACTTATTTTTCTAAGGCATGATTTCATGTTATGTTTTACTACTCAGTGCACTGAAGCTTTAAGGGAGGGAATTATTCTGAAGATCTCCTGTCTCTTTTACTACTCTGTTGGATAAAGAAGAAGACTTCCGGTTAGAAATAAGCACAAGATCCTCCTTACCAATTAAATATGAGAGAAAGCAAACTTAGTATGATGAAATTTCAGCTGGTTTCTCTTGAGCGTGAGATGCTGAGCCCCATTCCAACCACTCATCAGAACCCAAGCAGAAGTTTCCTACAAGCATTCTCTCTATTAACAGAGGTCCACCCTAGTCACTGGGTTGGCTACTCTGTGTAGAGCTAGGCAGTATCAAAGGGAATTTTTTCAGGCTGAAAGTAGCAATCCAAATATTAACTCTAGCAATCTCTTATAAAGTCACAGCAGTGTTTTAGAAAGCAGTTTATCAGCAAGCTTCACATTCAAGCCTCCCAACAATCCCCTGGGGCTGGTAAAAAAGGTGACTATTCCATTTGATAGATGAGAAAACACAGGCTCAGAGATAGGAAACCCCTCAAGTCAGTCATGTAAGAACTAATGCTGACCCCACAATCAATTCCACTACCTCATTGCCTTGAAGAGAATTGGAATTTCTCTCTAAGATAGGAAGGACCTGGTGAACAGGAGGTCTTTCTAATGTGAAATTGTTTTTTTATTATAATCCATCATAAATGTTAGTGTCTATCAGAATCAACTGGAGCACCTGTTAAAGCAGATTGCTAGGTGTCTCCCCCAGAATTTCTAATCCATTAGGTCTGGCTGAGAGCTCAAGAATTTGTGCCACTAGCATTTTCCCAGGAATTGCGGATGATACTAGTCCAGGAAGGCACTGGGAAAATCACTCTCCCACTCGATCCTTCCTTCATAGGGTGTTTGTGCGTATGAAGTCCTTCAGTAGTGTCCAACTCTTTGGGACCCTATGGACCGTAGCCCACGAGGCTCCTCTGTCCATGGGATTCTCCAGGCAAGAATACTAGAGTGGGTTGCCATTTCCTCCTCCAGGGGATCTTCTCCACCTAGGGATCAAAACTGCATCTCCTGTGTCTCCTGGATTGCAGGTGGATTCTTTACTGCTGAGTCACCAGGGAAGTCTCTCCTTCCTAGGATCTTCTGTAAGATGCTAGAAGGCAAATAAGAGTGATTTGAGTAGAAAAACAGCAGGATTTTATAGCTCTCGGCACTGCTGAGACACAGGTATACTTCAGGATAAGACTGAGGAGCTCTGCGCCAGGAGTCGAAAGGGCCTGCTTTCCAGACACTGGGGAGGTGGGATTTGATACTTTTAAGGAACCTTGGAACTCTGAGATGATGAGACCTTGGGCAAATCTTTCCTCTCTCTGGGGCTCAGTGTGATCATCTATAAAATGTCCCAAGGGTTAAATGGCCTGGAAGGGTGGCCCCCAAGTCCCCTCTACCAGTTCTAACATTGTAGTTCAGAACTTACCTAGCAAGAGTGTTGATTTCCCTAGATATCTATGCCTCCAGGATGGACAAGGCATAGGTGATATTTAATTGGCCAGGGAACTCTGAAAAATTCGAGTGTATGAATATATGAGAAATCCTCTTTACATGGTGGCTCTAAGTAAGCGCTCACGGGGAAATTGGTGAGAACTTCTGACTGTGGAATCAGAAATACATCTCCAGAGAAGAGAAATGTGGATTAAAAACCAGTTAAGTATCCTCCTGTCTTGTCTTAATTAAAAAGGAACAGTGAACAGAGAGTTTTGCTCAGAAAGGAAACAAATCCCTTGGACCCAGACCTACATGATGTAAAGTGAGCTTTTTTTAAATTGGAGTCTAATCACTTTACAATGTTGTATTAGTTTCTGCTGAACAACAAAGTGAATCAGCTATGTGTATACATATACCCTCTCCTTCTTGAGCCTCCCTCTCACCCTCCCCAACCCACCCATTGCAGACACGGAGCTGAGCATCCTCTGAAGTACAGCAGATTCCCACTAGCTCTCTATTTTACTCATGGTGATGTGTATATGTTAATACTACTCTCTCAATTCATCCCACACTTCCCCTCCCACCCTGTAAGCACACATCCATTCCCTACATCTGCGTCTCTATTCCTGCCTTCCAGATAGGTTCATCTGTACCATTTTTCCAGATTCCATATATATGGGTTAGTATACAGTATTTGCTTTTCTCTTTCTGACTTACTTGGTATGACAGACTCTAGGTCCATCCACATCACTACAAATGACCCAATTTCATTCCTTTTTATGGCTGAGTAATATTTCATTATCTATTTATATATATCACGTATTCTTTATACATTTATCTGTTGATGGACTTTTAGGCTGCTTTCAGGTCCTGGCTATTGCAAACAGTGCTCCAACAAATATTGTGGTACATGAGTTAAAGTGAATTTTCTTATNTTGAGAAGATCCATAAGAAGGAAATGCAACCCACTCCAGTATTCTTGCCTGGAATCCCACAGATAGACGAGCCTGGCAGTCTATAGTCCATGGGACCACAACAGAGTCAGACAGGATTTATCAACTAAACAAAAGTATAATGATCATTAAAAAGGATGTGATAGGAACACACAGAACTTCCCTGGTTCTGTACGTGTTTTTTCTTTTTTTTTTTTTTTTTTTTCTTTCAGTCTCTCCACGCAGCTTGTGGGATTTTAGTTCCCCAACCAGGGATTGAACTCTGGCCCTTGGCAGTGAAAACACAGAGTCCTAACCACTGGGCCACCAGGGAATTCCCTACCATTCTCTCTTATTAGAAGTTACGAGTCCATCCTGTATTTTTCTGATCTTATGTGAATAGATAAAATTAACTTGTAAGGCTTATAATATATGCTTCAGAGACTTGCATAAAGGCATAAAACATTTTTTGTGAGAAAGAGCATTGGTCTGAGAAATATGCCAGCAGTGACTCACCTAATCTATACATGGCCTCTGCAGTGATCTCTTTCCTTTCTTAACTTCCCAACACATAAGGAAATCTCTGGGTTAGAAAGCAGTTTGACAATTCAGTCTTCTTTCTTCCCTTGAAGTTGATGGTTTCAGAGTTAAGATGCTTCTAGCTATTTCTGACTCAAACATCAAGGTGAAATGTATCCCATGCCTTTGTTTTATTCCGACAAGAAATCAGACTGCTAGGAGCTAGAGGTTTAAACCAGAGAGGGAAGGTGAAGGCGACCTAAATTTCTGGTATCGATGGTAGTGAGAAGTATGTGCCTAAAATGAACAAACTGACCATCGGGGAAAGTGTCCGACTGTCAGGGCCAGTTTCTAAATCCATTGTGCAGGACTGGTATCACTCCCTCTTCATCACTCTCACCAATTAAACACATTCATAGAAAACCTTAACACCTGACTCAGTCCTCAGTCCTCATTCTATTGCAGTAATTGTCCAAGCATGGTCCCTAGACCACCAGTATCAGCCTCATCTGGGAACTTATTATAAATGCAAATTATTGGGCCATCAAGACAAACTAAATCAGAAATTCTGGATATGGGGCCCAGAAATTTATGTTTTATCAAGGCTTCCAACTTATTCTGATCCACACTAAAGGTAAAGAGCCACTAGGTGAAGCGACTCAGCAGCAGCAGCAGCAGGCTGGCACAATCCTACAGTAACTTAGGTGACTTCAAACATTCACCTTAATGACCCATCCTGCCCTCTGGCCTCTCTATTCCTTGACTTCCTCAGTTCTAATGACTCCCCTTTCTACATCAGTCATTAGACTGACTACACCCTGCACCCTATGGCTGCACCCTGAACCTTGTTAAACTGAAAATTCCTTCATGTGTGAAGTCTAAAAACATCCTATCCATGCATCACAGTCTCTTTATCTTTGTACTCTCTATGCTTTTCTTGAATGGTGACAAACTCTCCAATGGTTTCATGCAGGCAAGGAGAGAGGCCAGCCCTCTATTCTGATGAGTCCAAAATTTTTATTCTAAATCTTCCTCCCAAGCTCCAGGCCTCTACATCTAATGTCAAATGCAGACTCCGCTTGGATATCCCACTGATATCTCATAACCTCAGGCTCAAAGATTAACTCCCTATCTTTC
Organism: Neotragus moschatus; assembly: GCA_006410615.1. NCBI lineage: Eukaryota > Metazoa > Chordata > Mammalia > Artiodactyla > Bovidae > Neotragus > Neotragus moschatus. Next base: position 1,341,494 of record SJYA01000446.1, on the reverse strand, counting down.
CTAAAAACTTATTTCCCGTTTTGTCTTCTCTGTCACAGGAGCAGATGCCCAAAAATGAATTTATCTTTAAATATCTGGACAAATACATAATTAGATGTATGAAGTTTCACTGCCCTAAAAATCCTCTGTGTCCTATTTATCCCTCTCTTTCCCTAACCCTGACAACCATTTATCTTTTTATTGTCTCCACAGTTTTGCCTTTTCCAGAATGTTGTATAGTTAGAATCATATGGCATATGTAGCCTTTTTAGGTTGGTTTCTTTTACATGATGAAAATGCTAAGTATTACATTTCCTCCACATCTTTTCGTGACTTACTGACTCATTTCTTTTAGTGCTAAATAATGTTCCATTATCTGAAGGTACCACAAAACTAGAGTTTTGAGCGTTAAGCAACTTGGTGATCCTAAGGTAAAGCTAATTCTAGGCTTTATCTTTTGGTACCCTTTAGAAGAATTTTGAGACGCTATGGCCCTCCTCATACATTTTTAATTTGACACCTACATTTTTATTCTCAGTTTAATCATTGCCTACTGAACACTCTTGCTTTGCTATCCATCAAAAGTCCAGAACATTCAAGTTATCCTTTCAGTGATGGTCCAGACATTTTTAGCCCAGGGCGATACTTTCATTGGGATTTCCCTGTTAGCTCAGTTGATAAAGAATCCACCTGCAATGCAGGAGACCCAGATTCAATTCCTGGGTCAGGAAGATCCACTGGAGAAGGGATAGGCTACCCACTCCAGTATTCTTAGGGTTCCCTTGTGGCTCAGCTGGTAAAGAATCTACTTGCAATGTGGGAGTCCTGGGTTCGATCCCTGGGTTGGGAAGATCTCCTGGAGAAGGGAAAGGCTACCCACTCCAATATTCTGGCCTGGAGAATTTCATGGACTGTATAGTCCTTGGGGTGACAAAGAGTTGGACAGGACTGAGTGACTTTCACTTCACTTCAATACTTGCATAGTGATAGCCAAGATTCATCAGTGGCATATCTTTCCTTTGAAGATAAGAGAAAAGTTACTGTGAAAGAGGAGAAATAAAAAACACATTATCAGGCAGATTAATTTTAGAAAAGAATGGACACATAAAAGTTAGAGATATGGAATTTATTTATGCCTATGTGGCCCCCAGAAATTCTTCATGAACCTCCAAGGGTGTGGATTCCCCTGTTTGAAGTCTGCTGCTTAGGCCACTCCAGTGACCTCACCTGTCACTCTGCCACCAGTCTCTATGCATATATATCATTCACATGTCATAAAACTTACACTTTTTAAATACAAATCAGTGGGGTTTAGTATATTCAAAATCTTGTACCACCGTCACCACTAATTCCAGAGACCTGTACTCAATAGGAGGGCTTCCAGGGTGGCACTACTGACAAAGAATCCTCCTGCCAGCTCAGGAGATGTAAGAGACACAGGTTAGATCCCTGGGTTGGGAAGATCCCCCGGAGGAGGCCATGGCACCCCACTCCAGTACTGTTGCCTGGAGAACCCCATGGACAGAGGAACTGGCAGGCTATATAGTCCATAGCGTCACAAAGAGTCGGACACAACTGAAGCAACACATACAGGGGCACTCAATAGCAGTCACTCCTCGTTCCTTCCTACCCCCAGCCCCCTGGCAACCACTAATCTATATCCCTGTGAACTTGGCTATTCTGAGTATCTCTTATAAATGGAATTATATGCTATGTAGCCCTTTGTGTCTGACTTTTCCCTCTTAACATTATGTTTTCAAGGCTTATCTATGTTGTAGCATGTATCAGGACTTTATACCCTTTTATGGCTGAACAATATTCCATTATGTATTCCATACGGATGTACCATATTCTGTTTATTCATCAGCTGATGAATGTTTGGATTGTTTCCATTTTTTGGCTATTATGAATAATGCTGCTATAAAACTGCATGTAAATGTTTTTATGTAAATGTATGCCTTCATTTCTCTTGAGTATATAACTAGAAGTAGAATTACTGGGTCATATGGAACTCTATATTTAACTTTTGATGACACGCCCAACTGTTTTCCAAAGCAGCCGCACCATTTTCAGATCCTACCAGCAGTGTATGAGGGTTCCAGATTCTCCACATCCTTGCCAGCACTTGTTGTTGTTCATCTTTTTTTATTGTGGGCATCCCAGTGGGTGGGAGATGATATCTATAATGGCTTTAATTTGCATTTCTCTAATGACTAATGACATTGAGTATCTTTCATGTGCTTAAAAGCTATCTCTAGTCTTAAACCTCTAATTTAACCCACCTTTGCTACCGAGATTATCTTTTAAACCATATTATATTTTTGTTTGGGACTTGAGTCAATGGCTCTACATCACCTGTAAGATTAGGGCCAAACCCCTTAATTTGACAACTGAGGCATTTCCCCGTCTGGCCTCGGCCTCTGTCTGGCACTACCGTTTCATGACTCCTGCTCTGCTCTAGCCATCGTGAACTACAGTACTGTAGTTCTTGGAATACGCAGTGCTATTTCAAGCCCCCGTTCATTTGTTCATAGCATTCCCTCTACCAAGAAACCCCTTCCTGATGTCTTCAAATGTCTCACTTGCCCTTTGACATTAGACTTCATGTGTCTCCTTCTCTTTAAAGGTCTTCCCTGATCACTCTGTCCATAATTAAGTTAAATGTCCTTTACAAGCTTCCCTCCAATGTAACTGTTATACTGAGATGATCTCTTTTGTTTGTCTCCCCAATTTAGTTGTGAGTTCCTTGAGAACATTGACTGGATTCAATTTGTCTCTGTCTTCAGGGCCTGACTGGAGGAATTAATTTCATGAGATCTTCAAGCCCCTCAAAAGTTCTCTGGCTGAAGCGCTAAGAACTTGTTTCAGTTCCACAGGAGAAGGCAAAGCCAGCTTACCTTTAGGGCATCTTAAAATAGCCCAGATTATTCAAGCAGAAAATAGTCTTCCAGTCACAGGACTATGTGACCATTACATAAACTATTACATAAACTATGTGACTTGTACATAAACACTATGTAATAAAGATAAGACCTTTTTAAAGAGTAATAAGGTAATATTGTACCTCTTAATATGAATCCATTTTATGCCGTCTCAGGTCATGGCTTACTTTACTTACGGTCATTGTTTCTTATGTACTATTATGAGCCAGATATTTTCACTCTCACATAATTATCTTAAGAGGCAGAGTATAGTACTTGTTAAGATCTTGCTAAGATTAAAGGCTCTGGAGCAAACCAATATACTTGGGTTTCACTCCCTGCTCCACACTTTCCAGCTGTATGATCTTGGAACAGTTATGTGATATTTCTTTCTTTTTTAGAAAAATATTTATTTATTTGGCTGTGCCAGGTCTTAATTGTACAGCATACAGGATCTTCAGTCTTCATTATGGCATGTGGGATCTGATCCCCTGACCAGAGGTCGAATCTGGGCCTCCTACATTGGGAATGTGAAGTCTTGGCCACTGGATCACCAGGGAAACCCCGAAGTTTTGTGATATTTCTGTGTCTCAGCTTCTTTATTTATAAAATTGACATGAAAATTGTGCTTACCTTATAGAGTTCTAGCAAGGATTAATTGAGTTACTATTCATATATGTACATATAAGTATATAATGTGCAATAATATAATAGGACTTGCAATGATATATGTTATATAAGTATTAACTATTATTATAAAATCCTCCTGCCAATTCTGCAAGCTAGATATTACTATTTCTTCTTACAATGAGGAAACTGAAGCTTAGAGGAGTGAATTTCCCTAGGTTGTAAAACCGACTTGATTTTCAGGCCTGGTAACTGATCCAGATGATATTTTCTTGTCATTAACTCTTCTGTAACTCTCTGTTAGGGTGGGGTAGGAGAAAGGAAAAAGTGGCAGCTAGTTTGGAATAGCATTCCAATCAGACCATTGGGGTCTTGTCACCAGTGTGCCCTTCTGTAGAGGGTCATCTGTCAATGTCCTCCTACTCATTCGTCTACTATGGACTTGCAGCAGGGCAGGCTGATAGTGGTGGTGGCGGTGGTAAAATTCTGCTTCCCCAGGCGTCCTTGCCTATCATTTACTATTCACTGTCCCAGCCCTTTTCATATGTCTGTAAATAATTTATTCATCAACAAATATTAAATGAGGCTTTGCAAAGCTCTCCTTTTTTTAAAGAAGTACTCATTTTTTAAAATTTATTTTTAATTGAAAAAGTTGCTTTACAGTGTTTTGTTGGTTTCTGCCAAAACATTACCATTAAGACAAGTACTCTTAAATTAACTTATAAACTTGGAGTTAAGGTTGAGGTCTCTTAGGGTCTCTTGTTTTTTTTTTTTAATATTGGTTTATTTGGTGAAGTTGCGTGTAGTTGCCACATGCAGGAGCTTTGTTGGATCATGCAGGATCTCTCATTTTGGTTTGTGGACTCTTTAGTTGTGGCACATGGGTTCCGCATCATGCTGGCTTCAGTAGCTGCAGCATGCTGGTGTAGTTGCCCCGTGGCATATAGGATTTAAGTTCCCCAACCATGGATCAAACCTGTGTCCTCTGCTCTGCAAGGCAGATTCTTAACCACTGGACCACGAGGGAAGTCCCTGCAAAGCTCTTCTTAAGCATGGAATTCTATGGGTGACAAAGGTCCTGACTAATGATAACTCTTCTACTCTCCATTCTAACCACTGGATAATGTGCCCAATAAATATCTCTCCTTTCTGTCATGTCATATACTGGACACTGTGGACACAGAAATAAATAAGACCTAGTCTCTGTCCTCAAGGTGCTCAAATCTTTGGGGGGAAAACGTAGACAACAGCAAAAGAATATGATCAGTACTCTGAAAAGGAGCGAGGCACCTACCAGAGCACGGAAGAGGCATCTAGCGCAGTTGTGCAGTCAGAGCAGGCTTCCCAGGAGCGGGCTTTCCCAGGCTTCCCAGGTTAAGCAAATTTAACCAGGTCTTTGAAAGACAAATAAGAATTACCTAAATTAAGAGGGGAAGAGAAAGGACTCTAGGTATAGGAAAAATGTGTGTGAAGGCACTGGAGCATGAAAGCAGATGATATGTTTAGGGGCTACAGATCTTTCGGGACAAGGCAAAAATTGTATGTATGGGAAGGGAAGAGACAAAGCCAGCAAGGCAGGCTGTGTCAGACCGCACAGGGCTTGTGGGCAAAGGTAAAGAACTTAAACACTTCATCTTTAATGCTATGTGACATTTGGTTATAACTCTCTCCCTACACAATTGCTTCTTCCCCTCTCTCTTTTTTTTTTGGTGGAGCCATATGGCTTGTGGTATCTTAGTTCTCCTACCAGAGACCGAACCCAAGCCCTCAGAAGTGAAAGTGCAGACTCCTAACCACTGGACCACCAGGGAATTCCCACAACTGCTTTTTTTTTAAAGCATTTGGTTACATTTAGAAATCCAGAACACTTTGCCCATTCAGTCGTTTATTCATTCATCAACATGTACTGAGCACCTACTTGTATCAGTTCTTGTATGGAGATAGAAGGCCTCAGGAATTGACTTTTGGGACACAGCCTGAAATCTTGTGAACACTTTTCAAAAATTTTTGCAAAGTACATAATTTTGTTCTGTACATTAAATTTTTTATTTTAGTTTTTAAATTGAAGTATAGTTTATTTATAATGTGTTAGTTTCTAGTATACAGAAAAATGATTTTGTAAATGTTATACATACATGTATATGTATGTATACATGTTATGTGCATCTTATACATATATGTGTGTGTATACATGTGTGTGATATATACATGTTATACACACATGTACATATTCTTTGTGTCTTTTTCCATTATGGTTTATTAGAAGATATTGAATATAGTTCCCTGTGCCAAACAGTAGGATCTTGTTGTTTATCTATTTTATATATAATAGTTTGTATCTGCTAATCTCAAACTCCCAATTTATCCTTTTATCATCCCCTGTCCCTTTTAGAAACCGTAAGTTTTTCTATGTCTGTCAGTCTGTTTCTGTTTCAAAAATATATTCATTTACGTAGTATTTTAGATTCTATATATAAGTTATATCATATGGTATTTGTCTCTTTCTGAGTTGCTTCATTTAGTATGATAATCCCCAAGTGCATCCATATTGCTGCGAATGGCAAGATTTGATTCTTTTAATGACTGAGTAATATTCCATTGTGTAAATATACTACATCTTCTTAATCCATTTATCTGTAGATGGACATTTAGGTTGCTTCCCTGTCTTGGATATTGTACATAGCACTGCTATGAAGTTTTGGTGCATGAATCTTTTTGAATTATAGTTTTCACCAGATACATGCCTAGGAGTGGGATTGCTGGATCATATTGCAACTTTATTTTTAGTTTCCTAAAGAAACTATTCTGTTTTCCATAGTGGCTGCACCAACTTACATTCCCACCACAGTAGGAGGGTTCCCTTTTCTTGTGAGCATTTTTAGAAGACACTAGATTTCAGCCCAGAGTTGAAGTGATTTATTCTGAAGGCTAATCCTTTCCCTACCCTTGGTGTTGCAACCTGTGTGTCACTTGGACTTCCCTGAACATGCTACAGCAAACCACTCTGAGGGGCACATCGCGGGAATGTCTACTGTCACCAACAGCTGAATGAGTCAGCCTGGGTGGTGAGTCAGTGCCTACTGTACTCAGATACATGGAGCCTCATGAGTGAGATGGAAAGAGAAAGAATATCAAGTCCATGCTCTCTGGGGTTTCACAGTTGAAAAATGTAGAAAGCGAGACCTGGAAGACATGCTAGACAACATTAGTCACATTGGGATAAATTGAGGTCTTACAAGGTGCTTGACTCTGTGTGGGAACCTGAACCCTGGTTTCCATCCTTAAGGCGCTCACAGTCTGGTAAAATAAGTAATGTAAGAACAGATAATGACCACAGTGCTTCAGGAGGCAGAGGAGACCTCAGCTGGNGTAATGCTCAAAATTCTCCAAGCCAGGCTTCAGCGATATGTGAACCGTGAACTTCCAGATGTTCAAGCTGTTTTTAGAAAAGGCAGAGGAACCAGAGATCAAATAGCCAACACCCGCTGGGTCATGGAAAAAGCAAGAGAGTTCCAGAAAAGTGTCTATTTCTGCTTTACTGACTATGCCAAAGCCTTTGACTGTGTGGATCACAATCAACTGCGGAAAATTCTGAGAGAGACGGGAATCCCAGACCACCTGACCTGCCTCTTGAGAAATCTGTGTGCAGGTCAAGAAGCAATAGTTAGAACTGAACATGGAACAACAGATTGGTTTCAAATAGGAGAAGGAGTAGGTCAAGGCTGTATATTGTCACTCTGCTTATTTAACGTACATGCAGAATACATCATGAGAAATGCTGGACTGGAAGAAACACAAGCTGGAATCAAGATTGCTGGGAGAANTAGAACTGAACATGGAACAACAGATTGGTTTCAAATAGGAGAAGGAGTAGGTCAAGGCTGTATATTGTCACTCTGCTTATTTAACTTATATGCAGAATACATCATGAGAAATGCTGGACTGGAAGAAACACAAGCTGGAATCAAGATTGCTGGGAGAAATATCAATCACCTCAGATATGCAGATGACACCACCCTTATGGCAGAAAGTGAAGAGGAATTAAAGAGCCTCTTGATGAAAGTGAAAGAGGAGAGTGAAAAAGTTGGTTTAAGGCTCGGTGTTCGGAAAACTAAGATCATGGCATCCAGTTCCATCACTTCATGGATATAGACAGGGAAACAGTGGAAACAGTGTCAGACTTTATTTTTCTGGGCTCCAAAATTACTGCAGATGGTGACTGCAGCCATGAAACTAAAAGACGCTTACTCCTTGGAAGAAAAGTTATGACCAACCTAGATAGCATATTCAAAAGCAGAGATATTACTTTGCTGACTAAGGTCCGTCTAGTCAAGGCTATGATTTTTCCAGTAGTCATGTATGGATGCGAGAGTTGGATTGTGAAGAAGGCTGAGCGCTGAGGAAGCGATGCTTTTGAACTCTGATGTTGGAGAAGACTCTTGAGAGTCCCTTGGACTGCAAGGAGATCTGAAGAAGATTGGTCCTGGGATTTCTTTGGAAGGAATGATGCTAAAGCTGAAGCTCCAGTACTTTGGCCATCTCATGCGAAGAGTTGACTCATTGGAATAGGCTCTGATGCTAGGAGGGATTGGGTGGCAGGAGGAGAAGGGGATGACTGAGGATGAGATGGCTGGATGGCATCACTGATTCGATGGGGGTGAATCTGACTGAACTCCGGGAGTTGGTGATGGACAGGGAGGCCTGGCGTGTTGTGATTCATGGGGTCGCAAAGAGTTGGACGTGACTTAGTGACTGAACTGAACTAGCAAGTTCTAGGGACATTCTCTAAGACCCAACCTTAAAACTTTGGTTTCTCTTCAGATTTATGAGTTCTTAGTATAAGTTCCATGCTAGATTTCTTAAAAAGTAAATTCGTTTTGTTCCTTTCACTTTTATACTCTGGGTATTAATAAACCTACTGAGCTTTCCTTTCTGAAAGAACCTAGTTTTTAAGACAGTAGAATGAGAGGAAGAAACAAAGCTGAAACCCTTTGTCAGTTTTGAATACATTTCCTTATTTGATGTCCTTTTCAGCAGCTTGAATGTTAAAGCTATTTTTGTTACAATCATTCATTCTTTCATTTGGATTATAAGTAGTAATTGAAATAACTGTTACAAAGTAAGTAGGAGATTGAACCTGAGAAATTGAGGTAGTGATAAACCAAATATTTTAAGAATTTGATGGTACATTTAAGACAAAGGGCATAGTTGAAGAATACTGTACACATTTGAAGGATAACTGAACTGGCCACTCTTGCCTGGAAAATCCCATGGACAAAGGAGCCTGGGGGGGCTACAGTCCCTGGGGTCACAAAGAGTCAGACATAGTTTAGTGACACACACTGAACTAGACATTGGTGAAGTAAATAAGTGAAATGAGTTAAAGAGAAAAAAAATCTCAGAATTCTGCCTATACTTATTCTATGGCCAGTTATTGTTTGAGTTTTATCCTATTAATAGTTTGTGTAAGTTCTGTTACTATAATCCCATCTGACTGAATCAAAAATGTAAGGAAATTTAATGTTGATTTGTTTTTCGAACACATAGTCCAAGCTAGTAGATTCATTATGAATGCAGCTGTTTTGAGATCATTAACTTAGAAAAATTTTAGTAAGTTTAAAACTTTGCATCAAAACCAGTGAGGAACTTGCTGTATTATAAACCATGTCAGGTAGTATATACTTGGGATGAATCCTTTGCTATTATTAAGAACTTCCACAGGTGAAATAGTTGCTAGATGTAAAATTTCACAGCGGTGAATTAACTGGAAGGGGTATCTCTGACAAACTTCAAAATGGATAATCTGATGAGTAAGGTAGAAAAAATTAATTTGCATAACAATGTGGCACTCACAAATTGTACTGTTTCTTCAAAGGTAAGTTGAGTGTTAGCTATTGCATGTTTATGATTTGAAACATATTAGCAAATTCTAACTCTATTACTTTCTATTTATTAAATTTTTCAACAATAAAAAAATGTTGAATTTCAAACCATTGAGTGTCCTTATGAAGATGATGTTCCCTTTTTGTTTATATTTAGGATATAAAAATCAGAAAAGAGTTTATCTCTCAACCTAACAATAAGAAAAATCAGACAGACTGAAAGTAAATTTATAATTCATCTTGAAATTACCATAAAGTTAAGGTTGTAGTGTAGCCAAGTAGCTTGAAATTCAAGGAAAGAAAGGTATCACCAAGGGATATGAGTTTCAAACAATAGATAACCTTGGATACAGTACAGCATTAGTAATATTTCAGGTAAAATTTTGAAGCAGTTCATAAGATAATATGAGTTAATGTAATAGTATAGAATCCATGGGACTTTCAGAAACAAGGCATATTAGTTCTCACTTGAGTCTCTTCCACAGATGTCATCACAGGCATTTGAGAAGAATTATTGTTGTTGTTTAGTCACTAAGTTGTGTCTGGCTCTTTTGCGACCACTTGGACTATAGCCCACCAGACTTCTCTGTCCATGGGATTTCCCAGGCAAGAGCACTGGAGTGGGTTCCCATTTCCTCTACAGGGGGTCTTTCTGACCCAGGGATAGAACCCACATCCTGCATCGACAGGTGGATTCTTTAAAACTGAGCCACCAGGGAAGCCCTGAGAAGGAGTTGAAGCTAAAATTAAAAAAAATTTGTGTTAGGCCTGGGTAGTGGACACAACAAAAATCCTTGCCTTGAACTTCATATCTTAAGGAAAAAAGGCTGAATCCCCTGATAAAAGGACAGCCAACACTGAGATCCTAATGACAGCTGAAAAGCATTGCAACTGGAGGAGAGAAACAAAATAAAAACAAAGAAAACAAACACCTCTACATCTGGGAAATGAAAGGAAAATGTTTTGGTCCCATCTAATGCTGGCGAAGAAGCAGGACCACTGTAAAACCCCACAACAAAGATCAAGAAATATAGGCAACGCTTACATCGGTGCAAGAGACAAGGTGTCCCCATATCCTGAACACAAACTAGAAAATACTGAGAGCGTTAGTTTGCTAGAGCTGCCGTTAACAAAATATCACAGACTAGGTTGCTTAAGCAGCAGAAATTTATTTCCTCACAGTCCTGGCGGCTGGAAGTCCAAAATCGGGTTGTCAGTGGCTCTCTCCTTGGCTTGCAGATAGATATCTCCTTACCGTGTTTTCACATGGTATTTCCTGTTATGCATACAGTTCTGGTGTCTCTTTATCTGACTAGATTTTCTCTTCTTATGAAGTCATATGTTCAGTAGGATTAGGGCCCACCCTCAGGGCCTCTTCTTGATGTAATCACCTCTTTAAAGGCCCTGTCTCCAAACATAGTCACATTGAGAGCTTCTGGACCAGAGGTTAGGGCTTCACCATAAATTCTGAGGCCACACATTTAGTTAAAGCACTGAGTTACTGGTAAAGCAGCTGTCTACCACCGGGGGAGAGGCTAGAGGGCAGAGACCTTCTGTGAGTAATATGCACCTAGGAGCACTCTGAAGCTGAAAGTGAAGAGGAACATTGAGATTACTCCAGGAACTCTGCCCCCACACTAAGCAAAAGGTAACACTGGAGAAATATGAAGCCAATGTTAAATGAATAGAAGAGACTCCTAAGCACAACATCCAAAGTCAGTATACCTCATCGCTCCCTCACACAGACTAAAGTTCTAGCAAATAAGATGCATGCACATTTTCTAAAGATCATAAAGATTCATAAAGATCATTCATCTCAGTCTTTCCTATACAAGTTTTATAGAATCAGAGTACAAAACAAAAAGCATGAACACACAGGTACACACACATACATACACACACGCACACATATATACTTTGCAGAGACAAAATAATCAAAAACACTGGAATTGGAAATGACCAGATGTTGCATTTCTCAGGAAATGCAAAGTAACTGTAATTATTATGCTAAGGGTTTAATTGCCTATAGTGGATAATATGAATGACCATGTGGGAATTTTAGTGGAAATGTGCAAACTAATGAGTCAAATTGAAATGCTAGAAATAAAAGTAATAACAAAATATAAAGAATGTCTTTGATAGAATTATCAGTAAATTCAACACATTTAATGAATCCGTGAAGTTTCCTTTATGTCAAAATAAATTATTGAAACAAAATCACAAAATGATAAAAGAGTAAACAAAGCAATAATTTAAGATGTGTTAAAATAAAAAATGGTGACCAATTCCATGAACAAAGTCAGTTTGGTCATATACACAAAACTTGATTTATTTGCAGGACTAATTTTATCCTGTGTCATTTCTTATTTGTGCTCTGATATTTATAAGGGAAACTTAAAGTGTTTCCTGAAAATTAACCAATTCTCTCTCATTGAGACAATTCTAACATTATAACCACTGAGAAGAATAAGCAGTCATTCTTTGTCACCATATAAGCTGCTTTACAACGAAAGCCTAAACTTAACACTGTGTTTGGGTTTGAAACCTTCCTTATTCATAAACTGTATCTTGGGTGTGTATCCAGTAAAGTTTTACAATACTACTCTGTTTATTCATTGGCAGGACTTTTTTGGCAAAGCTCTGGGATAATACCAAATCATCGGATACATGTGTAATTGGAACCTCAGAGTAAAAATAGAGAATAATCAAGAAAAAGTCAGATTCATTTTGGCATTGTAAGACATGTTAAGATTCAAAACTTGATCACTGAGATGCATTCATTATACACTAAGAAAATTAATCTAATAATGTTTAATGGATTTATAAAATGTGACAATATTCAATCACTATTGTTGATTTTTAAGAGCAATTTACAAATATAAAGGAAATACTTAATCCTGATGATGAGCACCTAAAAAGTAATCTGTATTTAATACCACATACATTGGTGAAAAGCAACAAAAATAACAAACAAAAAATGAGAAACTCGACGTTATTGAAGTTAAAAACTTCTGCTTTGCAAAAACTGTTAAGAAAATGAGAGAAGAAACCATAGGCCGGGAGAAAATATTTGCAAGTTATATACCAGTTAAACAAACAAACTGGAAGTTGGCATTGAAGTCTGACTGTTTATAACTGGTAAAACTAATGAAAGTTTAAATATTTGTACTAATTTAAGTACATAGGCTTAGTATAAAAATATGCAACCTTAGAGGGACCTGTAGAGTATGGTTACCAGAATCTGAAAGTCTGTTCACATCTCTGAGTTACAATTCCCTTCATCTAAGCTGTGTAAAAGTCCATTTTGACCTTTAGTATTTCTAAATATGAAAAAAAATCCCAGGCATTCTAAAGGAGAATCTCAAGTTAAAAAAGAAAAGAGAAAGTGATACAACACAAAAACTAAGTTATGTGGCAATAATATTTGATAGACTATTCATTAAGACACTCAGATACAGTGTCTTGATTATATATATATAATCCAAACATATGCTATTGGCATTCTTTGCTTTAGGATCTATATTTGCAGGACTTGAAATTTCACCTCATATCTGCCAAAGATTTCTGCATTCTCAAAGATTTATATTTATGAATATACATAGATAAATTTATGTCTTTCTTCTCTTGGATTATGTTAATTTCATTCTCTACTATGTCCCATATTTGCTTCTTTTCCTAAACTTGAGCATCTGCTCACTTAGGGGCAGCCTCTTTTCTATGATCCCATATCCTATTGGTCATTGATGCTAGGCATATGAAACTGAGGTTTAATAATAACAGTAACAGCAAGTGTGTTTGTATCATCAGTATAGAATATGATTTATAATTCAGTATTAGATGTCTGTCTTCTTAATAAAGAAGTTTTACCTGCATTGCATCTTCAGATTTTGCTTTCATTTATTTCCTTCTCTCCCTCCTTTCTCCTCTCTCTGCACATTTCTGCTTACTGTTTTTTTTTTTTTCTTTCTTTCTTTCAACAGACACTGGCTTTCACTACCTCTTTTTGCTATTTTTTCAATAACCAAATTACACAAACACATTCATGGCCTCTGCACTTTTTTTCCCTGTGCTTGGCCCATTATCCCTTTTGTTAACTGCATGGATTATTCTGTCACAGCATTTACCTAAAAGCAGTTTTTCTTAGCAGCTCCCCCTAACTACCATCTTAAATTGCATCTGCCCATTACAATTGCTTTATTTTCCCCATTATACTTACTGCTTAACATATACATATATTAGTTTTGTTGTCTATTGTCTCTGCCTCCTTTATAACTAAATTATGAGTTCTACTGGGTATTGAGTTTTTAATTTGCTTAGAAACTTCTCTCCTTTAAAGGAGTTGAGGACAACAGTGAAATGTTGTTCACTACAGCCAAAAAATTTGGTATTTTAAATGTGGCAGATGTCTACTTTTTATTATTTTTCCCATATTGATTTCTAAAACAAAATATAGTGTTAGGAAATAATAGACATGAAATATGGTTTAAACTTTGTCTTCGATGGGGTTTAGTGGAAGAGATGAGTTATTATTTTCTGTGTTAAATCTTTCTTAACTTGTGGAGGTGGTAATGTTAAGGTCACTGATGGTATATTGAAGTTAAAATAGAAAGTGTGAATATTCAAAAATGAATGAGAACAGCAAATCTGTAATCAACGTATGAGAGAGTAACTGAGTCACCAAACCAAGGACTAGCAGAAAATATCAAAAGTATAACCTACTGAAAGGTCGGAAATCTATTCCCATCACTAAAAATGTGCCTCATACTTTAGAAGTACTCAAAACATATTTGTTGAATTTATAAATTGGTAAGTTTAGAATTAGAGATATGAGGACTAATTGTGAATAAAGATCAGTGAGGTTAGAGAATATATCTTTGGAACAGATTTAGATTAATATTTCTAATCCCATGATCTGATGCATAGGAGGATCAATGATATTCAGATTTAAAAAAATTCTTTAAAAATAAACAGAATGATCTTTATCATGATTTTTCATCCTTTATACCCTTAAAACTAGGTACCAAACATTCTAACCTCAATAGTGTGTGTTTGCTTCAGGCTTGTTTCATCAATTTCATTTAACTAATTCATTAAAGAGGGCTGAGATATTTTCTTTCAGTACTGAATGTTAATGGTCAGATATAAAATAATGTCTTCTCAATTGTGAAATTATATTGGGTTAACAGATAAAATAGCTACATATCAAGCAACATATCATAGCAAAGCAAACACCCTTTTCCAAAGACCAAAGAGGAAACTGTAGACCTGGACATCACCAGATGGTCAATATTGGAATCAGATTGATTACGTTTCCTGAAGCAAAGTTGGAGAAGCTCTATACAGTAAGCAAAAACAAGACCTGGATCTGACTGTAGCTCAGATCATAAGTTCCTTATTGCAATATGTAGGCTTAGATTGATGACAGTAGGGAAACCCCATAGACCATTCCAGTATGACCTAAATCATACCCCTTATGATTAAACATTGGAGGTGACAAATAGACTCAAGGGATTAGACCTGGTAGACAGAGTCCCTGAAGAACTATGGACAGAGGTTCATAACAGTGTACAAGATTCAGTGACAAAACCATCCAAAGAAAAAGAACTGCAAGGAGGCAAGGCGGTTGTCTGAGTAGACTTTATACATGGCTGAGGAAAGAAGAGAAGCAAAAAGCAAGGGAGAAAGGGAATGATATACCCAACTGGGTGCAGAGTTCCAGAGAATTTCAAGGAGAGATAAGAAGGCCCTCTTAAATGAACACCGTGAAAAGACAGAGAAAATCAATAGAATGGGAAAGACTAGAGATGTCTTCAAGGAAACTGGAGATATCAAAGGAACAATTCATGCAAGAATGGGCACAATAAAGCACAGAATGGTCTAAAAGACCTAACAGAATCAGAAGAGGTTAATAAGAGGTAGCAAGAATACACAGAAGAACTGGGAAAAAAAAATCTTAATGACCAAGATAATCACAACAGTGTGATCACTCACCTAGAGCCAGACATCTTGGAGTGTGAAGTCAAGTGGACTTTGGAAAGCATCATTGTGAACAAAGCTAATGAAGCTGAATTCCATCTGAGCTATTTCAAATCCTAAAAGGTGCATTTGGGGAAATGAGCAGTGGCCTGAGGACTGGAAAAGGTCAGTTTTCATTCCAAACTCAGCAAAGGGCAATGCTAAAGAATGTTCAAACAACCAAAAAACTTTAATCACTTCACATGATAGTAAGCTTATGCTTGAAATCCTTCAAAATAGGCTTCAGCAGTATGTGAACTGAGAAATTCCAGATGTAAAAGCTGGGTTTTGAAGAGGCAGAGGAATCAGAGATCAAATTGGCAACATTCCTTGGATCATGGATAAAGCAAAGAATTCCAGAAATATATTTACTTCTGCTTCATTGACTATGCTAAAACCTTTGAATATGTGAACTACAACAAGCCATGGAAAACTCTTAAAGGGATGGGAGTACCAGACCACCTTACCTGTCTCATGAAAAACTCATATGCATATCAAGAAGCAACAGTTAGAAGCAGACATGGAACAAATGATTGGTTCCAAATTGAGAAAGGAGTATGACAAGGCTGTATATTATCACCCTGTATATTTAACTTCTATGCAAAGTACATCATGCAAATTTCTGGACTAGATGAATCACAAGCTGGAATCAAGATTGCTGGAAGAAATATCAATAATCTCAGATATGCAGATGATACCACCCTAATGGCAGGCAGTGAAGAGGAACTAAAGAGCCTCTTGATGAAGAAAGAAGAGAGTGATAAAGTTGACTTGAAACTCAACATCAAAAAAACTAAGATGATGGCATCTAGTCCCATCACTTCATGTCAAACTGATGAAAATAGGGCAGCAGTGACAAATTTTACTGGGCTCCAAAATCACTGTGGGTGGTGACTGCAGCCACAAAATTACAAGACACTTGCTCCTTGGAAGGAAATCTATGACAAACCGAGACAGTGTGTTAAAAAGCATAGACATCACTTTGTCGACAAAGGTTCATGTAATATAGCTTGGTTTTTCCAGTAGTCATGTAGGAATGTGAGAGTTGGACCATAGAGAAGGCTGAGCATTGAAGAGTTGATGCTTTCAAATTGTGGTGCTGGAGGAAACTCTTGAGAGTCCCTTGGACAGCAAGATCAAGCCTGTCAATCCTAAAGGAAATCAACCCTGAATATTCATTGGAAGCACTGAGGCTGAAACTTCAATACTTTGGCCACATGATGCAAAGAGCCAGCTCACTGGAAAAGTCTCTAATGTTGGGAAAGATTGAAGGCAAAATTAAAGGGGGGTGCAGAGGATTAGTTTGGTCAGATAACATCATCACCAACTCAATTGATATGAATTCCAACAAAACCCAGGAGATATTGGAGGAGAGAGGAGCCTGGCGTGCTGCAGTCACAAAGAGTCAGACAAGACTTAAAAACTGAACAAAAACAGCAAGAGATAATAATCAAACCCATACAGAAGTGATAACAATAAAATCAAGACAAAATTAATAATATATATATATATAGTAATAGGTTAGTAAAAATATTTTAATAATTAATCATTAAGATCTGTTATGCTGTTTTGCATTTCTGATGTTTGGTAATGATAATATTTAAAAAGAATTTTAAAGAAGCAGATAACATGAATTTAAATGTTTATATAGTGATGTAATTTTATGTATTCTTTTGAATAAGCAGTATATTGTAAACTGCTTTATTTACACACTGTAGTTATTCATCATCACACCCCTTTTCCTTTGAAATTGTCTTAATCTCACACTATAGCCCTTAGGTAAAAATAGAACAAATGGTAATTTATTGCTTTAATAATGTATTTAATTTAGTATGACTTACAGGTTAGGTGTTTTTCCATACATGGTCTTCCTAATTCTCATTACATAATAAAGCTAATGGAAATGATGGTCAATTTGCTTTTGTTTCAGTATAACATAATGACAAGATTTGAGTAAGTTTTTAACAACTTTTCTGTAAGTGAATTGGATTGTTTTATTTAAGGAGACTGCATGTTATATGTAAAGCCTATTATTTCTATGAATGTATTTGGACAAAATTAAAAAGTAATTCATCACAGAAATAATTTCTGATTGCTTATAACCTATTATGTAGTGCCCAAAACGTAGGGAGTCATCATCAGGGAAAAAGATCAATGAGTCAATGTATGAAACAGAAGGCTTAAAAATAGTAATTGCTAAGCATTAAACTATATTTGTTTCATAATTCCCTTCCCAAAAGTGAATTACTCTCATTTAAAGAGTTTTGAGTGATCTATTAATTCTTTGAGAAAAACTAGAAACTAAAGCAGTAGAAGGGGTAACCTCTAAGTAAATTAATAGATTTTAACAACATTTGTAGTATTTTTCCAGTTTTGTTGAGGTATAATTGACAAATAAAAATTGCATGTATATTTACAGTGTGCAACATGACTTTATATATGTGTGATAAATATATATACACATATACTGTGAAATAATTACTGTAATAAATTAATTAATATGTTCATCACCTCATATATATGTGTGGTAAGTCACTCAGTCATGTCCCATTCTTTGTGACCCTATGGACTGTAGCCCACCAGGCTCCTCTGTCCATGGGATTCTCCAGGCACGAATACTGGAGTGGGTTTCCATTTCCTCCTCCAGGGGAATCTTCCTGACCCAGGGATCGAACCCACATCTCTTATGTCTCCTGTACTGGCAGGCAAGTTCTTTACCAAGAGCACCACGTTAGACTTTGTTTACTGTTAAGAGCACTTATGCTTTAATAATATAAATTTTAATTATACAATACAGTATTACTAACTGTAGTCACCAAGATATACATTAGATCCTCAGAAATATTCATATTATACCTAAAAGTTTGTACCCTTTATCCGATATCTCATTTCCCCTAAACCGTAGCCCTTTCAACCACCATTCTACTCTCTGTTTCTATGAGTTCAACTTTTTTTGGTTCATTATGTGAGAATATGTAGTGTTAACTTTTTCTTTATTGTTTTTCTTTTAAGAATAAATTTCAAGGATTTATGACTACAGGCATACCTTAGAGATATTGAAAGTTCAGTCCTAGACCACTGTGATAAAGTAAATAGTCCAATAAAGTGAATCACAAGAACTTTTTGGTTTCCCCATATTTATATTAATAAAAGTTACATTTATACTACACTATACTATAGTTTTGGAGAAGGCAGTGGCACCCCACTCCAGTACTCTTGCCTGGAGAATCCCATGGATGGAGGAGCCTGGTAGGCTGCTGTCCATGGGGTCTCTAAGAGTTGGGCACAACTGAGCGACTTCATTTTCACGCATTGGAGAAGGAAATGGCAACCCATTCCAGTATTCTTGCCTGGAGAATCCCAGGGACAGAGGAGCCTGGTGGGCTCCTCTCTATGGGGTCACACAGAATTGGACACGACTGAAGCAACTTAGCAGCAGGAGCAGCATACTGTAGTTTATTAGCATTATGTCTTAAAAATGTTCACATTTAATTAAAAATAATACTGTTGGCAAAAACAGTACTAATAGACTCACTCAATGCAGGGTTACCATAAACCTTCAACTTGTTAAAAAAAATAAAATACCATAAATCACAGCAGGATCCTCTATGATCCACCTCCCAGAATACTGGAAATAAAAGCAAAAATAAACANTGCTTTTCATCTTCTAAAAGTTGTATGCTCTTGTTGAAATCTTGCTTTCTTCAATTCTGCACCCCTTAGGCTCTAGTTATTATTAAACATCCAGGGAATGTTGTAGAACAAATGAAGTGTAATTGTGTAAAGAATAAATTAGATACTCAGCTATAAAAAGGAAGGAAATTGGATTATTAGCAGAGATGCGGATGGACCTAGTGACTGTCATACAGAGTGAAATAAGTCAGAAAGAGAAAAACAAATGCCATATATTAACATAAATATGTGGATTCTAGAAAAATTATACAGGTGATCTTATTTGTAAAGCAAAAGTAGAGACACTGATGGAGAGAACAAATGTATGGATATCAAGGGGAAAAGGAGGGTGGTGGTGGGAAATTTGGGAAATTGGGATTGATATATATACGTTATTGATACTACATATAAAATAGATAGTTCAGTTCAGTTCAGTCGCTCAGTCGTGTCCAACTCNCAGGTGATCTTATTTGTAAAGCAAAAGTAGAGACACTGATGGAGAGAACAAATGTATGGATATCAAGGGGAAAAGGAGGGTGGTGGTGGGAAATTTGGGAAATTGGGATTGATATATATACGTTATTGATACTACATATAAAATAGATAGTTCAGTTCAGTTCAGTCGCTCAGTCATGTCCAACTCTGTGACCCCATGAATTGCAGCATGTCAGGCCTCCCTGTCCATCACCAACTCCTGGAGTTCACTCAGACTCGCATCCATTGAGTCAGTGATGCCATCCAGCCATCTCATCCTCTGTCATCCCCTTTTCCTCCTGCCCCCAATCCCTCCCAGCATCACAGTCTTTTCCAGTGAGTCAGCTCTTCACATCAGGTGGCCAAAGTACTGGAGTTTCAGTTTTAGCATCAGTCCTTCCAATGAACACCCAGGACTGATCTTCTTTAGCATGGACTGGTTGGATCTCCTTGCAGTCCAAGGGACTCTCAAGAGTCTTCTCCAACACCACAGTTCAAAAGCATCAATTCTTCAGCGCTTAATGAGAATCTACTGTATAGCACAGGGAACTCAGTGCTCTGTGGTGACCTAAATGGGAAGGAAATCCAAAAAAGAGGGGATATATGTATATGCATAGCTGATTCACTTTGCTACACAGTAAAATTAACAAAACATTGTAAAGCAACTATACTGCAATAAAAACTAACTTAAAAAAAGGAATCTGTGAACATTAAAAAAAATAAGATAGGATGCGTGAAGTACCTAACATGTTGTGCTAGTCACTTAGTCATATCCAACTTTGCAACCCCATGGATTGTAGCCCACCAAGCTCCTCTGTCCATGGGATTCTCCAGGCAAGAATACTGGAGTGGGTTGCCGTTTCCTTCTCCAGGGGATCTTCCTGACCCAGGAATCAAACCTGGGTCACCCACACTGCAGGCAGATTCTTTACTGTCTGAGCCATCAGGGATATTATAAGCATGCAAAAAATGTTAATTATAATAAAAAATAATAAAAGAATAAATGATAATTAGTACTTTAGAGATAACATCTCTAAAGAACTAAACTCAAAATTAATATTATTAAATTTAAATTTAGAGTCAGGAAGTGAGCACTATAATCCTCTTGAATTCTTTCCTACAGGGTCTGAGATGGTTTCTAGGATTCAAAGAGGCCTGGTTTCTCCTGGTCCTCTTACTGTGTGTCTTAAGGTAAATCACTTAACTTTTAAGCAACTTAATTTCACTGCAACCATCTACAAGCTATATTATGCTTATCAAAAAGAGTTTTTAGGTGGAAAACATGAGATTAACTTGCAGTAAGCACATATTCATGAATCACTTGAATAATTAAAATAAATAATTTTTCAAAGTAAATGCAAGCATTTATAAGACTAGAGGGGAATAAAACTACATACATAAGGACTGCTGCTGCTGCTGCTGCTGCTGAAAAAAGGAAGCTCGTTGCTCTTTTGATGACCTTAAAAGTCTTAAAAATATGACTTTGTACTTGGCCCAGCCTCTCTTCCACCTTTTACCCAAATGTCTATCGCCCTCTGCTGCTCAGGTTGTCTCATTTCAATGCAGTTCAACTCCGCAAATAAGATTAAGGGAAAAGTATTACATGTTTGGGCTTCCCTGGTGGCTCAGACATTAAAGAATCCAATTGCAGTGTGGGAGACCAGGGTTCAATCCCTGGTTTGGGAAGCTCTCCTGGAGGAGGGCATGGCAAACCACTCTAGTATTCTTGCCTGGAGAATCCTATGGACAGAAGAGCCTGGAGGGCTATGGTCACTGGGTTGCAAAGAGGCGAACATGACTGAGCAACTAAGCACAGCACAGCACATGACATACTTGTGACCCAATCCCTGACTTTGGTTATCTGCATCACCCTCACCAAGCTCTGCTCTATTTTTGGTCCTGTGACCAGCCCAAAGGACATAAAGCTCACATTACGTGGGGGGACACAGACTTTCATGTCTTTTTGGACTTAACAAACATTTCTAGAACAGGAACGACTCTGAGGTAAGCACTGTGCTAAGCATACTGTATACATGAAATTTTAGTCCTACTGACAGCCATACAGGGGATCTGCATTTAGAGAGGAGGAATCAGGCTCACAAATATAACCAGCTCAAGGACACAATTTTGTATACATATGACATAGATTCTGACTGAGATCTGTCTGCCCCTTAACACCAGCCATCTACTATTACATTATATCAGAATAAACCAAGTAGGATGGAAAACTGAAGTGGGAGCCTCTAAATCTACTTTGGGAATGTATGGTTGTTGCATCAGAGACTTTACAGAGAAGTTCTCTGATTTGAGAAGGGTAGTCGAAGCATCAGGAGCAATAGTAAACAGGGACACAAACCTGGGACGGATTCAGAGAACAGAAAGGTGGGTGTGGTATAAGGGAAGGGAGGCAGGAGATGAGGCTATAGTCAGATTATGCAGGACCTTGGAGGACAGGTAAAGGAAGGTGAATTCATAGTCAAAGGTCAGTACATGTCTATACCGAGAGATCTTTGAAGGTAATCAGGGGTTTGAGAAACCACTAGTAAATGTGGCACAGCAACTGGAATATGCTATGCTATGAATGATGTATTATGGAATTGAATGGAAAATCATATTGGGACTTCCTTGGTAGTCCAGTGGTTAAGACTGTACTCCCAGTGCATGCGGCACAAGCTCGATCTCTGGTTGGGAACTAAGAGTCCACACTCTGCCTGGTGTGGCCAAATTAAAAAAAAAAATCCTATGAATTTTTAAAACAAAACTGGGATTTCAAAGACATTTCCCATGTGCAGTAAGCTGCTCTTGGAAGCAGTCGGAAGTAGTCCACTCTGATGACTTTGAAGTGAAGTCGCTCAGGCATTTCCGACTCTTTGCGACCCCATGGACTGTAGCCCACCAGGCTCCTCCGTCCATGGGATTCTCCAGGCAAGAATACTGGAGTGGGTTGCTATTTCCTTCTCCAGGGGATCTTCCCGACCTAGGGATTGAACCTAGGTCTCCCGCATTGCGAGCAGATGCTTTAACCGACTTTAGGGATAGATTAATAGCTATAGGTGATGGGAAACTCCAGATCAAGCTCCACTGAAGGCTCTAGACAGGGACTGGCTGGAACTCAAAGATGAATAGGAACTATGGACAGCTTTCAGCCTAGGCTTTTTTATGAAACCAGTGATTCTGAGCAGGAGAAAAATAAAAAACCAGCTTAAGTTCCTCTCCTCTTTCCCATATCTTTGATATGTCCCTCTTGTATCTCATTCTTTTATTTAAAAAAAAATCTACGGCACAGCAACGCTCACTTCCTGTGTGACCTTGGACAAGTTGCTTAACCTGTCTATGCCTCCACTTCTTAATTGGCGAAATGAAGATAATAATGTGACCACAAGGTCATAGTGAGTGCCATGAGAATTAAAAGAGAATTATTTATCAAGCTCTTAGAATAGAATCTGGAATAAAGTTCAGCACTGTTTAAGCATTAACAGTCTTATTATAACTACTACAACGGCCTTATTATAACAGTCTTATTACTACAACCAGTACAGCTACAGTATTCTAGTTATCACCTTCCATAGCCATCTATTCCTTAGGTCATTCGGTCAATCATGTTGGAGGCAGTGGGTAGGTCTGGGAGGAAAGTAGAGATGTATCAGTCCTTTCATCGTGCTTGTACTGACTTATGAATACTAGTTTGTCCAGCTACACCTGGAACATAGTAGGTGCTCGAAATACAAAAGTCTTCCTACTAACCCGCAAGTTCTTTAAAGGCAGTAACCATACTCCCTCAGCTATTGTTAATACTAAAACCAAGCACTTGGTGACGCACGCTTAGGGAATACCGAATTAACGAATGTGATAAATGACCGCAGGCAGAGAAACATTACCACCACCAGGGCTGGCACAAATATAAAGTGCTGCAGAAAGACTGCTACCGGCTTTACGTGTGGACTGACCAGAGGAAAACTTGGGACCGCCGAAGACTAACACTGTGAGGACAAATCACTGCCCAAACTTCAGGACGCTCCGCCTCCTCAGCGCAGGGCTGAACGCGGACCTTGGCGGCACGCCCCCAAGGCCCCGCCCCTTCGCCCGCTCACGTGACCGTGGGGGCGGGAGGACGTGCGGCGCGGGCGGGGTCGGAGCGGCGGGGTGGTTTCAACTGGGCTGGCGAGAGCAATGGCCGGTTTGGTGGACTTTCAGGACGAGGAACAGGTGAAGTCCTTTCTGGAGAATATGGAAGTGGAGTGCAACTACCAGTGCTACCGCGAGAAGGACCCGGACGGTGAGCGCCGCCTGCAGGGCCTTAAGGACACGTGGGGGCTCCGGCCTCAGGGACGGGGACTGACGGGTCACGCGAGCGACCTCTGAGGGGATCTGAAAGGGGACGCGGGTGTCTGTGGGTCGCTGACTGCCGTGTGTGTGTGTCGCTGACTGCCGTGTGTATGTGTGTGTGTGTGTGTGTGTGTGTGCGCGCGCGTGCGTGCGTGTTGGGAATGGGCGGGTTGGGTTCCACGAGGACTTGCGGGGCACGCCGCGGGAGCATGCCCTGGCCGCACCGAGTCCGGAGGCCTGGCGAGAAGGAAGAGAAGCGCTAGGACATTTGGAGCAGAGACTACGGCTACATCAGTGAACTGATAAAATGCTCTGTCCTAGTGAAGCTTACGTTCTCGTGGAGGTTATTGGAAAATAAACCTAATAAATGAAGTAGTGTGTTAGAAGGTAGTAAGTGCAGTGGGAAAAAGAACTGACTGAGAGGTCTCAGCCGTTCAGGAGGGCAACTTTAAATTGAATGGTCAGGGTGAATCATTGAGAAGGTAGCATTTGAACAGAGTGTTGAAAAAAGTAAGGGAGGTGCATGCCAGGCAGAGGTACATGCCAAGCAGAGGTAACGGCTAAGTCGCTTCAGTCGTGTCCAACTCTGTGCGATGCCAGAGATGGCAGCCCACCAGGCTCCCTAATCCCTGGGATTCTCCAGGCAAGAACACTGGAATGGGTTGCCATTTCCTTCTCCAGTGCATGAAAGTGAAAGTGAAGCCGCTCAGTTGTGTCCGACTGTTTGCGATGCCATGGACTGCAGCCTACCAGGCACCTCCGTCCATGGGATTTTCCAGGCAAGAGTACTGGAGTGGGGTGCCATTGCCTTCTCCAGGAAGGCAGAGGTAAGGGCTAGTGAAAAGGCCCTGAGGCATGAATGTGCCCCTTGTGTTCTGGGACCATTGAGTTGACTTCAGTTGTGAGTGGTGGTGTCCAGAAGGGGCCATCCAGAGCAGCCAGTATCTTTGGGTGGTTTTCTTCTTAGTGCTATTTTTCCCCTTTTATTTATTTATATGGCTGCACCTGGTCTTAGTTGTGGCATGCAAACTCTTAATTGTCACATCCAGAATCTAGTTCCCTGACCAAGGATCCAGCCTGGGCCCCCCTGCATTGAGAGCTTGAAGTCTTAGCCACTGGACCACCAGGGAAGTACTCATACTTTTAAAGAAAAAAAAAAAAGATATTGGCCCTGCCTTCTAATAGCTTGCAGCCTTGCTCCAAGCTGACCAGCTACACAGAGTTGCTCTGAAGTAGGATGGCTTAAAAGAATGTATGAGGTGCAGAATTGTTGGGGAAGACTCCTGGAAGAGGTCAGGAAGAATAGGCTAGTAATGCTGATTAAATCGAGCAGAGGGAGTGAAGAAAATGCTCTTTAGAAAACTGAAGTCAGAATGTAATTAGAAATAAAATTGAGGAGGGTCGGACCTTGGGCCACAGTGTGTCAGAACTTGAGTGCTGGGGTAAGGCATTTGAAAGCCTTTATTGTGTAGTCAGTGGAGAGCCATACATGTGTTTTTGTACCCTGGAGATACACTAAGCAGTGAAGGAAGGGTGGGTGGGCATATAAGAAGTGCAGGATGCTGCTCTTAAAGAGTCTGAGAGGAGGCAGTTTCTATAGCTGGTTCTGTAGTACTCTTCAAACTCATCATTTCTCAGCCAGATTACTGAAGTAACTTTCTAACTTGACTCTTCATTTGCACCCTAACTCCCTTAAATGTATTCTCTATTCATAAACTGATACTTAAATTTTAATTTCTTTATATTATTTACTAGATTTTCAGCTGACAGAAATAACACATTTTTGTCATTATCAGTGTTGGAGTGGGTCCCCTCACACATGACTTCCTCCATATTCATCCAGATACATACAAACATATTTATTAGAGTGACCTTTTAAAAATGCAAGTTGAATCGTATCACTTCCCTTCATAAATCCTTCCAGTGGTTTGCCATTGACTTGGAATAAAATCCCAGTTTCTTCCAATCTAATGTAAGGCCCTCTGATTGGTCCCTGCGTTTTCCTCTTTTCCTGCCCTTCCTGGATCCAGCTACATTATACCTTATTTGTGTCAAGCTTATTAACTTTTTTATTAACTTATTAACTTCATGACCTGGATAATCATGATGCTGTGATCACTCATCTAGAGCCAGACATCCTGGAATGTAAAGTCAAGTGGGCCTTAGAAAGCATCACTATGAACAAAGCTAGTGGAGGTGATGGAATTCCAGTTGAGCTATTCCAGATCCTGAAAGATGATCCTGTGAAAGTGCTGCACTCAATATGCCAGCACATTTGGAAAACTCAGCAGTGGCCACAGGACTGGAAAAGGTTAGTTTTTATTCCAATCCCAAAGAAAGGCAATGCCAAAGAATGCTCAAACTACAGCACAATTGCACTCATCTCACATGCTAATAAAGTAATGCTCAAAATTCTCCAAGCCAGGCTTCAGCAATATGTAAACTGTGAACTTCCAGAAGTTCAAGCTGGTTTTAGAAAAGGCAGAGGAACCAGAGATCAAATTGCCAACATCCACTGGATCATGGAAAAAGCAAGAGAGTTCCAGAAAAACATCTATTTCTGCTTTATTGACTATGCCAAAGCCTTTGACTGTGTGGATCACAATAAACTGTGGAAAATTCTGAGAGAGATGGGAATACCAGACCACCTAACCTGCCTCTTGAGAAATCTGTATGCAGGTCAGGAAGCAACAGTTAGAACTG
>SJYA01000446.1:1219737-1309288 GCA_006410615.1 Neotragus moschatus | reverse complement strand
TCTAGTCAAGGCTATGGTTTTTCCAGTAGTCATGTATGGATGCGAGAGTTCGACTGTGAAGAAGGCTGAGCACCGAAGAATCGATGCTTTTGAACTGTGGTGTTGGAGAAGACTCTTGAGAGTCCCTTGGACTGCAAGGAGATCCAACCAGTCCATTCTGAAGGAGATCAGCCCTGGGATTTCTTTGGAAGGAATGATGCTAAAGCTGAAGCTCCAGTACTTTGGCCACCTCATGCGAAGAGTTGACTCATTGGAAAAGACTCTGATGCTGGGAGGGATTGGGGGCAGGAGGAGAAAGGGACGACAGAGGATGAGTTGGCTGGATGGTATCACTGACTCGATGGGTGTGAGTCTGAGTGAATTCCAGGAGTTGGTGATGGACAGGGAGGCCAGGGCGTGCTGCGATTCATGGGGTTGCAAAGAGTCGGACACGACTGAGTGACTGAACTGAACTATTAACTTTTTAAAGTCTTTTTATGCACTGTTCCTTGTGCCTGAGTCTTTCTGTCTCCTTCCCATTTCATTGTCTTTAAATAGCTAGATCATTGTTATTCACATCTCAGCTCACACATTGAAGTCCTCAGTGGGGCCCTACCTGATTACCCGGTGTGTGTTAACCATTTCCCCCAAAATGCCCAACAGACTGTCATATCATCCTGTTTTATTTCACTGATGGTGTTTATTAAGGTTTGAATGCATCTTGTTAAGCTGTTTATTTATTGTGTTTCCTCGTCTAGACTGTAACTTTTAGGAGGACAGGTGACTATATTCCCAGCAACTAAAGCGGTGTCTCTGTTGCAGATAGATGCTCAAATATTCACTGAACGAAAGTTAACAAGAGATGGGTGTTATTGTGGATGAAGAAAAGGTACAGAGGGGAGAGGTGTTAAGGAGAGGCTTGCTGGAAATAGAGACTACCAAGGAGAGGGAGTCTTATTTCTAACTCCTTTGGTAGCTGCAATTTTAACTCTTTCTTCATGTACCCAGCCTGGCCAAGGGTTAAGGTATAGTCATCAAAGAACTGCTTCTTGCTGCCCTGAAGACTGGCCTATTGACCCTTTTGGTGCTCACTGTTTAAATGCTGAACTTCCTGAGAAGTTCAAAAGCTAGCAAACTTTCATCATTGAAGCCAGTGGATCTCTGGGCCTTGTTGACAGGGAATAGAAGGGCTGGTGAGTAGTAGAGCCAGTGTAGGGGCCAAGGTCTTCCCAGTTTATACATTGCTCAGTCCTAGGCTGAGGGCAGACAGTGCCATTTGTAGGAGTGGCTGAACATGCATTTTTTGTGGTGAAGTCACCTTGCCATACTTCAGGAGGACAGAGGCTTGTCCTAAATAAAAGGCACATCCAGCCTACCACACCTGGACCCTCCTCACTCCCCCAGACTTGAACGACAGCTTTTGCCCTTTCTTCACAGGTTGCTATCGGCTGGTGGACTATTTGGAAGGGATCCAGAAGAATTTTGATGAGGCTGCCAAGGTGTTGAAGTTCAACTGTGAAGAGAACAAACACAGTGATAGCTGCTACAAACTGGGGGCCTATTATGTGACTGGGAAAGGTAAGGAGGGGCCTGGTTTCTTTGGTCCTTATCATCGATGGTAGTGGTGAGGCCACANTGGAAGGGATCCAGAAGAATTTTGATGAGGCTGCCAAGGTGTTGAAGTTCAACTGTGAAGAGAACAAACACAGTGATAGCTGCTACAAACTGGGGGCCTATTATGTGACTGGGAAAGGTAAGGAGGGGCCTGGTTTCTTTGGTCCTTATCATCGATGGTAGTGGTGAGGCCACAATGTGAGGCTCATACTGAGGTCTCTTTACAGATAGGTCTTCATGGGCATTGGAGAAGCATGCTGTAAGAAAATTTGGAGTCAAGAGTTCAGCATAGTGCTGGAGGAAGAGCATAGCCTTTCAAGTTAGGCAGATCTTTTGTGTGCTAGTCATGTCCAACTTTGTGACCCCATGGACTGTAGCCTGCCAGGCTCCTCTGTCCATGGGATTTCCCAGGCAAGAATTTTGGAGCAGGTTGCCATTTCCTTCTCCAGGGGATCTTCCTGACCCAGGGATCAAACTAACATCTCCTGCATTGGCAGACAGATTANTCCTCTGGCGGCTCAGTGGTAAAGCGAAAAGCGAAGTTGCTCAGTCGTATCCAACTCTTAGCGACCTCATGGACTGCAGCCTACCAGCCTCCTCCATCCGTGGGATTTTCCAGGCAAGAGTACTGGAGTGGGTTGCAATTGCCTTCTCCGCCTGCTAAAACAGGAGATGCAGGTTCAATCCCTGGTCTGGGAAGATCCCATATGCTGAGCAGCAACTAAGCCTGTGCGCCACAGGTACTGAGATTGTGCTCCAGAACCCAGAAGCCACAACTACTGAGCCCATGAACTGCAACTGCTGAAGCCCTCACACTCTAGAGCCTGCACTGCACAATAAAAGAAGCCACTGCAATGAGAAGCCAGTACATGGCAACTAGCTAATAGCCCATGCAGCAATGAAGACCCAGCACAGCCGAAAATAAATAAACGGGAAATAGAAAAGCTCCTGTCTAAGCTGGAGCTAGCACATGAATGGATCAGCACTCTTTCCTCAGTTCTATTCAGAAAGGTGACTTTTACAGAAACAGTGTTTTTGAAACAAAGAAAATGCCCCAGTACAGGCCACCCTGATACCTTAAAGAACATGCTCAGTAACTTAATGCCAACAAACCAATATTAATATCCTCATGGCTAAAGAGTCACAAGTACAAATATGCCACACCTTTTTCTTAGAATACTAAGAATATCTTTCTTGAACTTCTAAGAATTAATGGTCAATGCCCATCATTATAATTACCTTTCTTCTTGTTTGTATCCAAGTTAACCTAAGAGGTTCCTAAGACAGGGATCAAGAATTCTATCCTCTTTGAAATCTTCAAAGACCTCTTTTCCCTTATAGCGGTGTTGACTTTTATTCCTCAGTCTCTTGGGGCATCTACTTAAAATAGAGATTCTTGGGTCTACCCAGATGTACTAAGAGAAAATTGGGATTTTTTTCTTTTTTGGCCATGCCCATGGCTGTGGGATCTTAGTTCCCTGATCAAGGCTCAGACCCACTTCCTTCAGTGGAAGCATAGAGTCCTAACAACTTGGCTATCAGGGAATTCTGCTATATCAGGATTTTTTAAATAAGCAAATCACAGGAGATTCTTATGCACCCACTCAAATGGTATATAGTCTGAGTTCCTTGGCATCAAGACCCCCATGCAGTCTGAGCTCCACTGCTTCGGCCCTTTGCATAATAGTTCCATCAAAACAGCTTGTACTGGTTGGCACAAGCCCAGCCAACTCCTAACAGCCCTTCAAACCTCAGCTCAGGTGTCTAGGAAGCCCTCCTGGACCCCCAGGTCTGTGGTGCTATGACAGTCCTTGTGCTTCTCACTCTAGTTCTTTTCACATGGTTTAGAACAGGCTGTAAGTGTATTAAGCACGTGGATTATGTCTGACTCATCTATCCCCAGGGCCTAGCTCAGAACCTTACAAATAAGTTACTAAATACATCTTTATTGAAGGAAAAGAAAAGGAAAGAACTCTGGGAATAAACCTTATCTTCCAGTGGTCCATAGGATGTTGAAAATATAGTGTTTTGGAGAAGAATCTGGATTTAAATAATTTCTCTGCCACATACAAATGTGCTACATTACCTCTCTGAGCCTCATTTTCTTCATCTCTGATCTAGGAATAGTATTTACTTTTCAGGGTTAATGTATGGGTTAAAGGGTAAAATGAGATAAAGTAAGTGAGGTGCTTAGCTTAATGCCTGACACATTCTAAATTGTGTAATAAGTCGCTGAGGGACTCTCTTCTGGAACTGGAGCTAGGCTTACTCTGTACAGCTCTGGAGGGTGAAGTCAGGCCCAGAGGATGGAGTCTGCGAGGAGGAAGACTTCAGTTCATAGAGGTTTGAGTAGAAGGAAGAACGTTTTACTCAGCAGAATGGGAAGACATGGGAGTAAGTGAACGTTCTGCCACAGGAGCATGCAAGCCGAGGGAGGATGCTCACCTGTCAGGGCTGATGAAGAGGTGGCTGAACCTACGTGGGGTTTGCAATGGGGTGTGAGAGTGGTGAAAGATGGGAGCTCCATGAGGGATTTCTTTTCAGTGCCTCTGTAACTCATTATTCATTCAACCAACACTGATACTGTCTCCTTGGCTGGGCCCTAGGCTGGGCTCTGGAGACATAGCTGAATCTGACAAGTTCACTATCATTTAGGAGCTCACGGTCTAAATAATGATCATTTACTGAGCATCTACTATGTACCAGATGCTCTCATTCTCTCAACAGTCCTCTAAGGAAGCTTTTATTCTCACCATTTTTCAGCCAAATTAAAGCCCAGTAGACAAATAACTTGCAAAAAGACACACAGAATCTGCAAGTATGCATCTAGGGTTAAAATTGAGTCCCTCTTTCTCTAAGGCTGTCAATCATCCAGATGTTAAAAATTCCTTGAAATCTCTGGGAGATTTCCCAAATAGCCCCCTTCTGGGCACCAAGCAGATGCTAATGAACATAGTTAAAAGGCTGAGGTCAGCTTCAGGAGGACGTGGTCTCCCTGCAGCACGCTCTGTGCCTCAGGGTTCTTTCCAGCTTGGGCTATGTGGAGGGCCCAGGAGAATATGCTGAGGTCAGAGCTCACCGCTCACATGACCAGCCAAGCTGCCTGGGTCAGGGCTCCCTGAGGGAACTTGAAACCTGGCTGGGTTCCATCAGCTCCAGGAATAGCAGCTGACCCTGCTCTCCCCAAGCCGGTGGCCTCCGATCAGGTTCCAGGAGGCCCCAGCAGACTCTGGCCCTCAGCAGCAGCAATCTTTGACCTTGACGCTGCTCTGAGGTGGAGTAATAAGGTTTATTAAGGGTCCCCTGTGTGCAGGGCACCTTCTGGAGGAGGGGACATCCTTGGAGGGAGGTCTAGGAAGTATAGGATCCATTTTACAGATGAAGAAGTTGGGGATCAGAAATACTAAAAACTTGTCCAAGGTCACAGTGAGTATGTAGCAGAGCAGGATTTGAGCCTGGAGTCCCTTTGCCAGTGACCCTGCTTCTGTNCATGAGGGATTTCTTTTCAGTGCCTCTGTAACTCATTATTCATTCAACCAACACTGATACTGTCTCCTTGGCTGGGCCCTAGGCTGGGCTCTGGAGACATAGCTGAATCTGACAAGTTCACTATCATTTAGGAGCTCACGGTCTAAATAATGATCATTTACTGAGCATCTACTATGTACCAGATGCTCTCATTCTCTCAACAGTCCTCTAAGGAAGCTTTTATTCTCACCATTTTTCAGCCAAATTAAAGCCCAGTAGACAAATAACTTGCAAAAAGACACACAGAATCTGCAAGTATGCATCTAGGGTTAAAATTGAGTCCCTCTTTCTCTAAGGCTGTCAATCATCCAGATGTTAAAAATTCCTTGAAATCTCTGGGAGATTTCCCAAATAGCCCCCTTCTGGGCACCAAGCAGATGCTAATGAACATAGTTAAAAGGCTGAGGTCAGCTTCAGGAGGACGTGGTCTCCCTGCAGCACGCTCTGTGCCTCAGGGTTCTTTCCAGCTTGGGCTATGTGGAGGGCCCAGGAGAATATGCTGAGGTCAGAGCTCACCGCTCACATGACCAGCCAAGCTGCCTGGGTCAGGGCTCCCTGAGGGAACTTGAAACCTGGCTGGGTTCCATCAGCTCCAGGAATAGCAGCTGACCCTGCTCTCCCCAAGCCGGTGGCCTCCGATCAGGTTCCAGGAGGCCCCAGCAGACTCTGGCCCTCAGCAGCAGCAATCTTTGACCTTGACGCTGCTCTGAGGTGGAGTAATAAGGTTTATTAAGGGTCCCCTGTGTGCAGGGCACCTTCTGGAGGAGGGGACATCCTTGGAGGGAGGTCTAGGAAGTATAGGATCCATTTTACAGATGAAGAAGTTGGGGATCAGAAATACTAAAAACTTGTCCAAGGTCACAGTGAGTATGTAGCAGAGCAGGATTTGAGCCTGGAGTCCCTTTGCCAGTGACCCTGCTTCTGTGAGAAGAGTCCTCTTGAGACCCCAGAATCGTCCTGGGCAGAGGAGACAAATGACATCAACTTTCAAAGTGATGTTATTCCTGCAAAGTGCAGACCATTTGCTAAGAAACACAGGATTTAAGAGCCAGCAGAGATCCCCATTCACTTGAGCCTGTTTCCTCACCTATACAACGTGAATCACACACACATGGCAGGTGAATAAGCATAAGCATAGACTTTGGAGCCAGGCAGGATTAAAATCCTGACCCCGGCATTTCTTAATGAGAAGACCTTGGACAAATCACATCGCTGCCTCTCTCAGGCTGTTTCCTCATTTATGTCTTCCACAAATAGCTTTTGAGCACCTACTGTGTGCCAGGCATTGTTCTAGCAGTGAAAAAAATCAGACAAAAATCACTACCCCATCAAGTCTTTATTCTAGAGTTCTGGAAAATAACTCATAGGATTGTTACAGGGATGAAATGGGGGAACATACAGTGGTGTGATATGTCTGGTAACGTAATGGTATGATTACATATCATTAGTTTAATGATATGATTATTATAATGTGAACCTGCCTGGTCAGTGCTCAGTGAAAAAACATTTCGTTTGATACTGAATTTAACCAGTTAATTTAATAGGTAAAGGAACTGACACCAGAGAGGGCATGCAATGCCTCCAGTTGTCTAGCAAGGCAATGCTAAGTTCCCAACTCCTAGTCTGGTGTTTGCACCAACATCCACTAAACCTAGAGGGCTGTCTCTGACAAAGGGAGCCAAGGAGACAGGGAGGAGGACTGAATCTTACAGCCACTGAGGTTTCAGGTAGGCTTGTAGCTAACTGATAGACTCTAGAGCCCAAGTGGGCTTTAATGCTCTTGATGTCAAATGCTTCGTTTCTCAGGTGTGGCAGGAGTTTCCCAGGTCCTGCCTCCACGCGAGCACACGGCAGGATGGGCTAAGGATGGGGTGAGGTGACGAACAGCTGAAGATGCTGGGTGCTGCGCAGTGCCAGTTTCATGGGTATGCCACCTGGGTGATTGCACAGGGATCCACGCTCAGTTTAATGCTCTGCCATCACCGTCTTGAGATTTTTAATGATTTTTGAACAAGGGGTCCTGCTTTTTCATTTTCATTCCACTGCTCGCTACACACTTTGTAGTTTATGTAGGCGCTGTGGTCTAGGGTGGGAGGCAGCCAGGCCTGACCTGTGGTGGTTCTGGGACTTGTCAGAGGCTTGTCAATCCTATGGGCCAATGACTGAGTCACCAACAGACAGGAAAGAAGCCAGATCAAGTCCTACCGTAACAGGTCTGATCTGTGACTGCAAACCTCTAAGAGGCGGAAACCAGGCAAGGGAAAGACAGCCTCTAAGGAGGTTCTGGAGGTACAACAGGAACCCACAGAGAAGGACCTTGATCTGAGGGGGATTTCAGCTCAGTGTGAGAAATGTAACCCTAATATGTAAAGTGTAGCTCAATAAAACTGTTAAAAATACAATCATAATACTGGCAGCTAACCTCAACTGAGTGCTTACAATGAGCAAGGAGTTGTGCTAAGCACCTCACTGAAAAAACAGAAGACAGCAGAGTGGTAGAGAACACAGGTTCTGCAGCCACAGTGCCTGCTTTCAATTCTGGCTCCACCTTAGCTGTGTGACTGGGAGCAACTTAATTGACTTCTCTGTGTCTCCAATTCATTATCTAGAAAATGGTGATAAGAATGGTACCTACCTCCTGGAGTTATTGTTATTAAATGAGTTTTACATATGGGAAGGGCTGCCCACTCGGGTAAGTGGTAAAGAATCTGCCTTCCATGCAGGAGAAACAGGAGACCTGGGTTTGATCCCTGGGTCAGGAATATCCCCTGGAGTAGGATATGGCAACCAACTCCGGTCTTCTTGCCTGGAAAATCCCATGGATGAAAGAGGCTGGTGGGCTACAGTCTAGGGGGTCGCAAAGATAGGAAAAGGAGTACATCAAGGCTGTATATTGTCACCCTGCTTATTTAACTTATATGCAGAGTACATCATGAGAAATGCTGGGCTGGAAGAAGCATAAGCTGNTTGAAATAGCTCAACTGGAATTCCATCACCTCCACTAGCTTTGTTCATAGTGATGCTTCCTAAGGCCCACTTGACTTCACATTCCAGGATGTCAGGCTCTAGGTGAGTGATCACACCATTGTGATTATCTGGATCATGAAAATCTTTTTTTGTACCGTTCTTCTGTGTATTCTTGCCACCTCTTCTTAATATCTTCTCCTTCTATTAGGTCCATACCATTTCTGACCTTTATCGAGCCCATTTTTAAATGAAATGTTCACTTGGTATCTCTAACTTTCTTGAAGAGATCTCTAGTCTTTCCCATTCTATTATTTTCTTCTATTTCCATATAATAGGTATGTAAATTGAGACAGAGGAGCCTGGCAGGCTATAGTCCAAGGTCACAAAAGATTTGGACACAACTTAGTAACTAAACAACAATAAAAATTGAGCCTTGGTTTCCCCGGTGGCTAGTGGTAAAGAATCTGCCTGCAATGCAGGAGACTTGGGTTTGTTCCCTGTGCCTGGAGAAGGAAATAGCAACCTACTCCAGTATTTCTGCCTGGGAAATCTCAAGGACAAAGGAGCCTGGTGGGCAACAGTCCATGGGGTCCCGATAGAGTCAAACATGACTACGGGACTAAACAACAACAAATTGAGCCTTAGAAAAGGCCAGTGACTTGTCGATCACAGAGTTGGTAAGTGGTAGAGCTAAGATTTGACCAGCAGTCAAGGAACTTTCACCTTCCACCTTCGGAGTTAGGTCAGAGCTCATGGACATTAGCCCACTGCTTAGACCAGAGTAAGCATGTACTCTTTGTTAAATTAATCAATTAATCATTATTTCTTTCATCTCTGAGATAGTAAGCCTCTGGGAAATGTGTGCTTTGCTGTAGGAGGAATAGGGAACCTAGCTATTTTGGGGTTTCTTATCAATTGTTGACCTCCACATAATTATCAAATATGACCTGCTCTGTGTCTTCTTAATTAATTGCCTAAGTGCTCCCTCCTTTCCTCTATGGGCACTGGCCAGGCTCTAGTCTCATTATCCCTCTGGACTCTAAACTTAGCACCACTGTATACTAATCTTGGTCTCTCACATCTGCGTAGCATTTCATATTGTGCAGACCTGTGGACAGATCCCAGCCAGCCAGAGGTGTGCAGTCTGGACATATGGGGGAACTTGGAGGGTTGCTGCTTTCTGGGTGATACTTGGGTATCTTCTAAGGCAAGGCATGGACTGAAAGGGTCATGGCTCTCACCAAAGAGGGTTCACTGCTACTCACGCTTAAGATCTTGGATTCAGAACCAGGGCTCAAAGAGGATTGTCTGAAGGCAGGCAGTCCTCAGCTCCTCTAGAATCTTAGAAGAGAGTATCCCTCTATGAACTTCCAACTTAGGGCTGGAGCTCTAAAACTCATTCCTGTCATTGAATTTCTTTTTCCCAAATTACCATCAACTTATATTAGGATTGCTGTAGGACACAGAGTCAAGTGCCACCATATCTATATTAATAACAACAGCAAGCACTCACTCTGTGTCAGGTACTGTATTAAGTGCTTTGTAAATATTAACTCTTAACTCTCATACAAACCATGTGAGGTGGGTACTGTTTTCCTTTAACTTACAGAAATTCAGCTTTACTTGCTGTGAATAAAAAGAGGGATGGGAAGAAAAACCCCAATTAACATATTGAATATTTCACTCACTCAGCATATGCCTCAAGATAAGTGTGTCAGGGGAGAGGCAAATGCTCTTCCTTCTGTTGATATCAGTCTCTATATGCCTCTTGGCATGTGTGCATTTTGCCATAGTGAGTGTTATTCTAGTACTTTTGGCCCCAAGCAAGCCAATCTCTTCATCAAATACCTCACTAAAGAAACAGAAATCTGTTCTAGGGCTAGAGGACAAATTGGCTGGGCTGTTGAGAAATGGTTCTGTATTGTACGTAATGGGGGATCAAAAGGTTTCCCGAGGTTAATTTTTACACAGCTTTGTAGAACCTTAGCCCAGGTAAGGTTTGACTGGACTGTAGTTCACAAATAGGGTGACCAACCATCTCAGTTTGCCTGGGACTAAAGCATTTCTGGGGCTTAAGACTTTCAGTGGTAAAACCGAGCAACTGGACCAAGTTGGTCTCTATCACATAACATATCTCTGGGGCTGTGTGAGAGCCCTGTTGAGGTCATGGTCCACTCTGTCATTCTTTATGAGGCTCTCAGGAGAAATTCTTGTCTGACCTTCATACCAAGAATAGTTGTATGTCTCCTAAGGAATAAGTGGTTTGTTTTCATCTCATGAACACAATGAACTGTGTAAGTGAACAAGTTTCCCTTTTTGCCTTGGCTCCTGAAAGTCTTAGAGCTAAAAATGTGGGACATGAATTTAGCTGAATTCGTCACTAAGTTCTGCACTTTTTGCACCACCCCAGGCTCCACTTGGTCTCTGTTTTGTTTTTCTCAATCTTGTCTTAATGATCTTGTTTTACTGAAATGTTTTTCTAGATTTTAATATGGGATAAAATTAAACAATTCTTAGAGTCAATGTACCTTGCCAATAGTCATTGAAAATCTGCGATGATCTGCAAAATTTATGTGTACATACTTTTTTTTTCCTCCCCTGGGGAGAAGGAGCCATGGATTTTAANTCTTAATGATCTTGTTTTACTGAAATGTTTTTCTAGATTTTAATATGGGATAAAATTAAACAATTCTTAGAGTCAATGTACCTTGCCAATAGTCATTGAAAATCTGCGATGATCTGCAAAATTTATGTGTACATACTTTTTTTTTCCTCCCCTGGGGAGAAGGAGCCATGGATTTTAATTTTCTAAAGGAGTCATTGGTGTAAATGAACCAAGAAACAAATGCTTTTACTTGAAGAAAGTTGGAAGATTGAAAGATTCAAGTATAATACATAATGGTATTTTAAAATGTTGGCGTGGTGGTATGGAGGAATGTTGGTGGGGCAGAATATTAGAATGGTAGAAAGAGGAATGCTGGAGGGGTGGAGTGCCCCCAGTAATGGAATGGCAGGGTAAAAGAATGTGGTATGCTGGGATGTTAGTGTGTTAGAATATTAGTATTTCTGGAATGTTGATGTGTTTGGGTTTCTAGAACATCTCCTTCTAGAAGTCCTGGCATCCTCCTTGCTTAGTTGTACCTTAGGGTCAGGCTTCTCTCTGATTCAGCCTCTAAATCTTCTACATCCCCTACTCAGTGCCCTACAAGAGGTCAGTGAGGGTTGGTTGCTAGAGCCTTGCGCTAATAGGCACCAGGCTGGCTCATGGGCTTCTGTCAATTTTGCACGTAGATGCCTATTCCTTCTTGACTTTGCCTTTTCTTCTTTGAGATATAGCTCAAATATCTTGCAGACTCATGACCCCAGTAGACCACCTTGTCCATTTCTGTGTTTTCAGTGTTTATCTCAGTGTCTGCCCAGAAGTCATGCCAAGCTTATGGCTACACTAGGGTAGCCTGGCTAAGCTGCCAGTGAGCCATCTGTAGACAGGACTCTAGGGCTGGAGTTCAACTTCTGGGGATGTTAGTCTAAAGGCAACTCAGGATCCTTGGAGTTGATCATGAGCAGAGGAAGCCAGGGGAAGCTGTGGGACAGTTGAGGCTTCATTACCAGAGGAACCTGATCTAAAGGCCAAATCCAGGAGTTGAGCTAGGGCAGAGACTGCTGCCCTTGGCCTGTTGTGAATGGAACTGGAGCAGGAGTTGGCGTAAGGATGGGTTTTTGGATGTTCTCTCCTACTTTTTCTCCATTCATTTATTCAATTAGCTAACTTTGCTGAAGCCTCTCTACGAAGACTAGCCTTATCGTACCCTGGAGTTAGACTAGCCTTATCGTACCCTGGAGTTGACAGTCTATAATGGAGGAGAGTGGCACATAGACAGTGACAACCCAGCGTGGGCTGGGCTGTGACACGGGGAAGTCGTAAGGGCTGCGGGAGTCCAAAAAGATCTTCCTATAAGAATGCTGTTTGAGCTGACTCTGGAGTCAGGATGCATCTGAGGGGTACCTGCATGGTGGGAAGGCTGTCTCAAGGACCAAGGCACATGGGAGTTCCCTAGCATCTAGGTGTGGGCTCAGATCAAGGTGCTAATGATTGAAGACTGTCCAGTTCTTTGGGCCGCTGAGTTTGATCTGTCCAGGTCTAAACTAATTGTCTTCAGACCTCTTGCCCCAGCTATTCTAATAACGGACAAATTTAAGTCTCTTGCAATCATTTCCAATCAGGAGGCGGTAACTGGCTCTTAATGTCTGGAGATATTTCCTGATTGTGAGAGAATAGGATGGAGGTGCAAAGCCTCTTACTTCTAGCCGTCCTGTTGCCGTGCCCTTTCTTCCGGGCACATCTTAGCCAGGCCCTCATCCCAGTAGCTGGGTGGACCATGTATTTGCTTGCTGTCCATCTCCATTACATCAACTTTAAAATGAGCTCCATGGTGAGGTGGGGAATATTCACTAAACTGGAAGGCAAGGGAACTGCATTCAAACCCTGGCTCTTGAATAAGGCTTCACAGATGGCACTGTGTGAAGTCGGAAGGGCACTTCTTCCCTCCAGGCCTCAGCTTTGTCATCAGTGAAGGGAGGGAAAGGATGTGGAGATCACTAAGACCTCTTCCTGGCCTGACATTCTGTGTCTCTGTTGAATCAGTGTTCTGCTTTCAGCCTGTTCCTTTGAAACAGAGGCCATGTGACAGAGAAGACTCTGGAGACAGGAGAGCTAGACATGATTCGTGTTCTGACTTGCTCTGCGAGCTTGGAACAATCACCAAGCCTCTCTGAACCTCAGTTTTCTCATTTGGCAAACTGGGGCAATACCTGCCTCCCCAGGTTGTGTGAGGCTTCCGTGAGCTAAAAGCACTGTGATGACGATGACAGTGGTAATGGTGATGATGGAGATGGTGATGATGATCTGTCTGCACAGCCAATCTCTCGGAATCCTGCCTGAGGGCACACAGCAAGGCCACAGTGTGGTGTGGGACTGACCATGAACACCTTAGTGGTACAGTGTATTTGTATATCACTTTCCATCACACATTATTGTTGAACAGTTTATTGTTGATACACTGGCTCAAAAGCCCACAGGACCAGAATCCTCTCTTTAGGTAGAGAGGAAGGTAATATCTCAAAGTAACCCTAGAAACAGTAGTGGCCTGTACCTCAGGACTGGTGTTCTGGTGATGTCCACACACATGAGGTCACACGTACATAGGCTGCTGCACCCTGTGAGCAGCCCCATGTGAATATGTGGGTACCTGGTACATTAGCCACCTGGGGTGGGTCAGTAGCTGCCTGTGAAGCCAGCAGAGAGGGAACATCATGTACCCGAACCTACAGAAAGGAATACTCCTTAAGCCACTACGCTGATCTGGGGTGTGAGGGAATTAAGGTGTTTAGGGTATAGGGTGAGGAGTTGGGAAGTGGACTCACCCTAAATTGGGGCCTCATCTGCTGGGCCTAATAATCAAGGGAGGCTTTTATTCCTGCAATGTTGGTGAAATGGTTTAATTGAATCTAATGAGAGAATATTTGTGATGAATATGGATAATACAGGCAATGAGCCTCAACAAAAGCTGGCTGGGGGAAGGCTGATGAACTGGAGACAGGTCTGATGGGAACTAAGCTAAGGCTTCAGGGGTGAGCCCAGAAGGCTGACCTGGGTCTCCATCCTGCCTTGGTCTAATATGTAAACTTTATGCTTATATGGAATCAGAGAAAGTGAAACTCACAGAGTTCTGGGATTTGAATCAGGATAAGGATTCCAGAATCATAGACTTTAACATCACATATGGTAGTTATAGAAAATTTTGGAAACTGATCATTTGACAATTGGAGACCCTTGGGAAAAATTTACACTATCCTTCTCCAATCTTCTTTTAATAACAATAAATAACATCTTTGCACATGTCATACCTTCCAAAGTCCTTTTACATCACTCCATCACACTGGAGTGGGTGGTATTCTACCTTTAGGTTAAGTAATGTGTAGTTCAAAACGAGCCAGTTGGGACTGGAACTCAGCTTTGCAGAATAAATTCTATTTTTCATATGCCAAAGTTTTGATACCCTTGTCTTCAAGAGTTGTAAAAACACTTAACTATTTGGTATAATGTGTCCAAATTTTTGGAAGTTTGTTGAGTAAATTTTGCACGTTCATGTACTGTTTTCTTAATGCCTTCTGGCAAACTGCAGTGCTCTAAAATGTGATTATCCTTGTTGCATCAGCATAATCAGG
This sequence comes from Neotragus moschatus, assembly GCA_006410615.1. Taxonomy (NCBI): domain Eukaryota; kingdom Metazoa; phylum Chordata; class Mammalia; order Artiodactyla; family Bovidae; genus Neotragus; species Neotragus moschatus. Next base: position 1,294,972 of record SJYA01000446.1, on the reverse strand, counting down.
GCTGGTACATTCTGCGATAGCTTTTTGGCAGGTTTTATCATCCAGCACTATTTTCAGTGAACAAAGGACTTAACATATCCAAGAATAGATTTAAAGTCACTAATGTAAAGACTGGACTTCAAGTCGCTCTAGGTTTAGTCAGAACATGTTCCAATCTTCTTAGAACAAAAAGTTAAACTCCCAACAATGAAGAAAGAAGAAAAAAGAGAAAATAAACCTCCCTGAATAGAATTGCATGCGGCCACACGGAGGTTTGGCTGCGGTGAGGAAGGGATCTCTCTCCTGGAGGAAAGATTTGTTTATGCTGCTGCTGGTAACGTGGAGCAAATCCCTGCGCTTCTCTGGGTCTCAGTTTTCCCCAGTTACAAATGGGATAATAATTCCTGTCTTGTGAAAGTTGGGGAGTTTATCAGCCCTGGGGGAGAGCTGCAGCCACAGAAGAAACGGCTTAAAAACGAGGTGAATGGGGGAGGGGTGCAGAACAGCAGGGAGCTGCGAGGGGCTTACGGTCTCCATGGTAACGCGCGGCGGCCTGGAGAGGAGGCGGGCCTTGGGAACCGGCTGCCTCAGGGTTTGAAATTGGAGGTTTCACAAAGAAAGCTCCCTTCTCCCAGGAGAAAGGCCTTCTCGGAGACAGAGCTCTGCACTCGGACAGGCCTCTGCGCCGAGTGCTTTCTGCTTTTTGCCTCGTGTTATAGACACGGAGAACAGGTCCACAGAGAGGTCGAGAGTCTTCAGCAAGTCACTGGCAAGACAGACATTCCTGACCTCTGATCCGCGCTCTGGTCTGTACCGGAATGCTGTTTCTCTGAACGCTGGTATCCCCGTCTGTACAATGAGACAATTGAAAGAGTAGGTTTCCAAGGACCCTTTGCGCCCTAAGAGTGTTTCATCAAAATACTAGCAAACACAATGTAGATGGTGAATACTAAGGTGAGGATCATGCAGTCTGTGAGGCATGGGCTGATTTGTCTCTGGGTCCCCCAGCCCAACACGTGGCGAGGCACAGAGGGGACATCTGGTATTTGTGGAATGAATGTTTGTGTCAATAGACACAGTCATTCTTTTGTTCCAACAGGTTTAAAGAGCACCTACTAAGTGTCAGGTTAGTTTAGAGAAGGGCTCACTCACTGAGGGCTGAAGCCCTGCTGGCCAAGGAAACCCTGAGTGCAAGAAATGGCTGCCCAAGCAGGTGCAGGTGAAGGAGAGGATGTCTAGTACCTTGAACTGCCCTACAAAATGCCCTGCATTCATGTCCTGGGGCTTCCTGGCCAACCGTGATTTCTCCCAGTCCCCAGGCTCCAAAAGGGCAGATTTCATTCTCAAGGATCCCGCTAGACAATGAGGAAGGCAGCCAGGCCAAGACCTTTTCTTGGAAAAGCTCAAAAATTTCTGTGGAAGAAAAGGCTGGGGCAGATGGCCCCTGCTGGCTTCTCCTAGGAGTGCCCGCTTTGTTTTTTGTTTTCTTTCCCAACTGGCTTATAGGACGGAAGGAGGGCATGCCTCTTCCTCACCTGTAGGGCAGAAACAGCACTGCACTGGGAGTCCGAGACTTGGATTCAAATTCTGACTCTACCTCCAGCTCAATGTGTGGGCTTGGGCAGGTTGTTTTTCTTCCTGGTCTTACTTTGCTTAAAAAACCAAAAATATATGGGGATAGTGATCTTCATAGTGGTGTAGTAAGAATCAAATGAGAAAATGGTTATGAAATCCCTCTTACCTCCCCACCAAAGTCATATTTGTCATTTATTGTGATCCAAAGATTTTACAAACTTTATCTATAATCCAAGCAATAATCCTGCAGTGTTGGTGTTTGTTATTTAGCATATGAGGCTCAGAGGAGTGAAGAAATTTGCCTGAGCTCACCCAGTTAAGAAGCCACAGAGCCCAGATGCAGATCTAGGTCTTTTTGACCGAAGTATAACTATATCAGCAGATCCCTTGGAATCTCATTCCTTCACCAAATGACATTTATTGAGCATATACCATGAGCTAGGTGGCAGCTGGGGGTAGATTAATAATACATGATCAATCAGGATGTTGGAGGAAACAGATGGGATTTCTCAAATTGAATACTTTGAGAAGCGTTTTAATAAAGGGATTACGTACGTAACGCAGGGAAGAGGAATAGGGCAATACTGCAGGGCAAGTAATATTGAGGCACTAGTTACTACCCTTAGGCTTAAAGGAACAAGGAGGGAGCAATTACAAGAATCTGGAGTCAAAGAGAGCTGTGGTAAGGGTAGTCTGACAGGAGCTATGTTCTTGGTATAGAGATGCAGCCAATCCATGATGCAACCTCAGGGAGGAAGCTAGGGGAATTTATACTCTGCTTGGACTTTAGTTGGCCAAATCCTACTAGAATCCAAGGGCACAGTAATGCCTTAAGGTAAACCATACAAATCCTCCTGTTAAGATATGGATCAAGGTCAAGAAAGGAAGAGAGTGGGACTACAGTAGCAAACAGAAGATAACACAAAGACCTTTTTTTAACTCTAAGGAGGAGCTCACCAAATAATGGAGAAGACAGGTATATTCACAATTGTAATGAAATATGTGAAAAGAACTATATCAGTAATCTGTGTAACAAACTATACCAAGACATATGGCTTAAAATAGTAACCATTTATTAATATTTGCTAATGAGTCTATGAATTGGCTTTGGGCTGGGCTTAGCTGGTGGTTCTTCTGCTGATCTCACCTGGGATCACTCAGTAGCTGCAGTTAACTGGTAGTTCAGCTGGGTGCTGGTTGGCCTGGGAGCCTCAGTGGAAAGCTCACATATGTTCTACATGGTCTCTTCTACCAGCAGGCCGGCCCAGGCTTCCTTACACAGTAACACTGCATTCCAAGAGGGTGAGAAAGGAAGCTGCAAGGTCTTTTGAGGCCTAGACTCAAAATAGCACAGTGTAACTTCTGCCACTTGCTGTTTGTCAAAGCAAGTTGCAAAGTCAGCACAGAAACAAAGGATGGGAAAATACATTCCACTACTTAATGGGCAGGGTGGCAAAGTTACATTGCACTAATGTAACACCATGTAAGTTTGTATAACCTATCTTAATGGTAAGCCATCTTTCAACCATTGGAGAAATAACAAAATCATAGCACTTTCTAAACTATTCTAATTGTGTATTAACCTATCAGTCTTTCCCCAATAGCCTAAGAGCTCCCCAAGGATGTGAATTATGACTGATTGATTTCTTTGTTACTAGAGCTCAGGGCAAGGCACCCCAAACATATTAAATGTGGTTGGTTAAATGACTATGGCTGGGGGTGGGGCTGGTGAATGGTCTGCTTGTCCAAAGCAGTGGAGCCACAAGTGGTACTCTCTTTAAATATAAAGTTGACACTATAGAACACTTCCCCTACCTCACTGAGACCCTTTGAATATTGCCATGGTCCACCAGGGTCAGATTCAATCCCCATATCCTCCGAAAAGGTGTTCAGACTACTTCTTTCCTCCTGTTTCAGAATCTCTGCAACTCTCATGGCCTGTACACCACAGCTTGACGTTTGCTTTCAGAATCTTATTGCTCTCTAGGGGTCTCATGGGTCAAACCTACTTTTCATCTCTAGTGAGTAAATCCCTAAGGGCAAGACTGCATCATGTATCCTTAAGAACTTGTCAACATGGTGGGCCCACAGTACATCCTCATTCAACACTCCCTACGTGGATCATGCTCTCTGGGCAGCCTAGACATTATGAGGGATGTAGAAGGCATGTAAGGGAGTCATTCACACCCTTGCAAATGTTCCCAGATCTCTGAGATAGAGCAAGGCATGTTTCCCTTGGGCTCTGACCTGTGGCCTGAGCTTTGTTTATCCGCACTCTGGCCCCTGGGCTAACTGGACCCAGACCAAGAGGAACAGTGTCCCAGTTGGCAGTGGAATGACCTCCTCCTGACAAGAGGAGAGATGTCCAAGGCTTGAGCCATTTCTTACAGGCAAAAGAACCATCACTGTCTGTCAGACTTCTGACATTTCAGGAACCAAAGGGGCAGTTATTGACTAGGTCCCAAAAGCAGAGCTCCTTGGTGGCAAATTTCACTTCGGTGTCACAAAAAACATAAAAAGTTGTCACATAAGGTACCGAATTCCTTCCAATGCTTTAAATTCTTTCCCAAGGCTCCCCCTTGCCCACAGGATGAAACCCAAGCCCCTCGATGTGGCAAGGCTTCAGGACTTGGCCCATATACCCCTTTAGTTTCATCTCTTACCATCTCCCACACTGTAGTGTCCACCAAACTCAACTACCGATTGTTTCCTTGAAATCATCATTTGCTCTCTCTTAGCTCTGAGTCCTTGTGTTTCAGTCCCCTCTGCCTTGAATGCTGTTCTCCATCTTGTACCACAAACTCCCTTTCCTTTGAGACTTAATTTACACATCTATTCCTCCAAGAAGCCTTCCCTGAAGCCCTTGGCTGGGTTAAGGACCTCTTGCAGATACCATAGCCATGAACTCCTGGAGGATGGAAACTGGGACTTCCTTTAGCCCAGATTCTGGCAGAGAATCATTGTCGATGATGCTGAAGGAACAAATGTGTGTGTTTGAGGAGAGGCTGGAAAACCACCCGACAGGAGTGCTATAAAGCCGAGTGGAAGGCTCTCAAGTTTCCACATTGTAAGATTTAGCACCTCCTAATTCCTGGTCAAAGATTCAGACTTGGGCTCCACTCCATCTGGAGCCCCCCATCCCCAGCAAGCCACCTCCACCCCGTGCCCTCTGAGTGTTTGTTCTCAGGCAGGCACACACACGTGTTCTGAACATAACCAGGAAAGCAATTTACGAGAAATAATTGCCAGCCGGTCGATGTGTGCTTGAGAGCAGCGGTGACCTCAGACTATTTCTGTCTGTGCGTCAGCCCACCCTGCTTCCTTCCTCTTTGGCTGCCCTGAGGGAGGGGGTTCCTGCTACACAGGTTGGGCAGCTTGTTTCCAACCCAGGACTGAGGCAGGCCAACACCAGTGTGAGCCAGCTCTGGGGGCTGATTGAATTCAAATGAGAGATGCTGAACAAGGGCGACGGGGAGGAGCTTTACGGCGGGCTGGGATGTGTAGGTCAGCAAAGGCAGCACACAAATCTGTTTTCCACCTATCCCCACCCCATCCACACCGGCTCTGCTGGGGAGATTCCACTAGGCCTTGGGGCCCTGCTCAGTGTGAGGTCTCCTTCTAGCCTCCCCAGCTCTGAATTCTCTTTGTTCTTCCTGGCCAGTCATTCTCAAAGGGTGGTCCCAGACCAGCACTGCCTGGAACTCATTAGGAATGCAAATTCTGAGGACTTACTCCAGACCTACCCAATCAGACACGCTGTCGGCAGGGAAGGGGTCGGGGGAAGGATCTGTGTTTTAAACTAGCCCTCCAGCTGATTCTGACCTTAGCTGAGGTTTGAGGACCACCGTTTAGGCCACTGATGACCATTTGAATTTTTAGAATTTACAGATCCTCTCCCCTTAGCAGACCAAGAGCAGTCTAAAAGTAAGGTCCTTATAGGATTCTTCCTTTAACCTGCCAGAAGGTGCTCTGAGGAAAAAACCTCTGAGGATTTTCCTGATGTGGATACCAAGGAGACAGACCGGATCTGTCCTGTGAAAGGTCACAAAGTCCATCAGTGACTACACCCCCTACCTGTCACTCATTCCCGCCACACATGTGTGCACACACACACACCCTAAGCTCTCTCTACAATAAATGACTTGCAATGGTTAGGCTGTGCTAGGCTTTTTTCTTACCGTTTTTGAACAGATTGTACTCTGGCCATAATTTCTGATGATTCTGTCTTACCTGGAAACTGACTCATCTCTGATGACTCAGCTCAGACAGCGCCTTTTCCTCCCTCAAACTGCATGAAGGGTCACAGTGGGCCCGTTGCTCTTTTGTATGCCCATCTCATTTGTCACATGGACTCCCTGAGGGGAGAAGCCGTGGATAATTCCCTGTTGTTTCTGGTAACCTGAACAGTCTAAACACCACGGAAAGTACAATAAGGGGAAAAGGTGCTGGGTTTAGAGTGCTGAGAATTACCCATACACATGCCACACAAGACCACAAATAAAGCAAGACCAGAACTGAGATCTCTTGATTTGCAGCCGAGGGCACTTCTGAGGGTGACTCACCCGGCCTTTCCACCTGTCGTGTGTCCTTGGCTGGTTCAGGCCCCACGCACAGAGGTCAAGAGTGACCATTTCACTGTTGCCAAATCCAGCGGCAGATCACGTCAGTGTCAAAAATGTTAAGAACCGCTTCCCATGGCTTCTGAGTCTCCCCATCCTTGCCTTATACCCTCAGTGAAAAGCCTAAAGCTACTGACAAAATGAAGATAAGGAGCGTAGCTGGGGGAGAGGGGCGGCAGTAGCATCCTACCCCAAGATTCCTTTGCTGCCAGACTAATAATATTTTAAAATCTAATAAGAGCTAACGCAATGCTTTCCATTTGCCAACCTTGTTCTAATTACACGGATGAAGTGATTTAGTCCTCCCCCAAATGTTATTAGGTAAATATTACTGTTATCCCTGCTTGTACAGATGACTAGGTGCAAATGTTACTAAGGGCAGGGATGGGATTTGGACCAGGCATTGAGCTCAGAAGTCCTTGCTCTTAATCACTATGTTACTTTTAAAAATACTCACCTATACTTTTTTCAGTCTTTGTAGCACTTTCAAGTTTACGAAGAGAGTTCATATACATCATCTCAACCCTCACCATCACCCTGCAAGGGAACTGAGGCTCAGAGAGACTAGGGGACTTTACCAAAGCCATGCTGTGGAGCCTATTAACCAGTCATTCCCTCCCTCACTCGATTCTTCACTGTCTCATTCACCTGAGGAGCTGAGCGGTATTAAACATGGCTGGGTCCTGTGTATGCACTCTGTAGTAACATTAATGGTATGCTCAGTCATGTCCAAGTCTTCGTGACCCCACGGGCTGTAGCCCGTTAGGCTCCTCTGTCCATGGAATTTTCCATGCAAGAATACTGGAGTGGGTTGCCATATCCTTCTCCAGGGGATCTTCCTGACTCAGGGGTCAAACCCATGTCTCTTGTCTCTCTTGCACAGGCAGGTGGATTTTTTCACCCCTGCACCACCTGGGAAGTCCAGTGAGCATGCTCTATTGCCTCTCATTCTGTTCCTTGGCAAGGGACTCACTCCAGGAGCAATGCTGAGCTGTTGGAGAGGCAGAAGTCACTGCTTCTGGGTCCCAGTCATCTTCCCTGGATTTCCTAAGTACATCTGCTCTGTGGCAGGAAGACTAAGTCAGAATTCCCTGACTCCCCGGTTTAGGTGAGGAGCTCCTCTGAATCTCCACAGGCCCCAGACTTCCCCCTGATCACATGGAGTTGTCATGACCCTTTTACTGGGGACCTACGTCTAAACTCCCTTCAGCCCACAGTGGGCCAGGCAGAGCACTGTAGCTGGGTTCACAGTGGAACCTGAGTGGGTTTGCTAGGAAAAGCGCTCATTTATCCTGTTAGGTTTCTAAAGTCCCTTTGATTATACCCACTCTCACCTTTTTTTTTTTTTTTCCTTTTTGAACACCAAAAAGAGACTCCAGAAGAGGATGGTGTAGAGCCATTTATTGGATGTTTATGGGGCTGGGTATAATAGATTGGGGACAGGAACTTCCTCAGGGCTCCCTGGAAGGTCACCGCTGGTCACTGTAGCCATGAAGCAGTGCTGGAGGAGGCGTTTGGGATCCTTAGCCTGCTCCTCATTGCAGTCCAGCCATGAGTTCAGGAAGGGGTGACTCTGCCTGAGAGGGCTCACTCCTGGCATCTCCACCAAGTTGCCCATGTTTCCACCTTGGCAATCAGGGGGTACCTCATCAGGATCTGGAAAACAGCAAGCCAAGGGTTTGGGGCTTCCTCCTGTAAGCCCTTCCTTTCCATCAGGATCATGTTATACATGTTTGCTAGCTTCCCTGAGTGCTCACCTTGGACAGGGGTGGGCTCAGAGTCTTAAATGCATCATTCATTCAAACAAATATTCATTAATAATATACCACATTGTGAACTACGAGCTATCAATGTTTCTTATGAACTTAAAGTTTAACGGAGGGGACAGACAATAAACATTTGCTAGCAGATATGAAGACTTCACCTTCACTATAAACTCATAGGGTAGGTACTATTCAAAGTCACTTGTTAAATAAAGATTCAGGCTGACTACACAGCCAGCCTACAGGGAAGTGCAGTAATTTAAAAAATACATACTGTTCTTTACTTTAAGAATAGATTTCATGACTCTCTTCACTGACTGCTTGATCCTCTCCTCATTTTATACCTGAACTTGATAGGAAGCTCACTTGGCTGTATTATTTCCCACTTCCCATTCATGACATTCTGCTGCAACCTACTTGGTTTCTGCCTGTAACACAACTTAAAAAACTTTTTGTCATTAAATCCCATGGTTACTTATAATCATCGTCTCCTTTGACTTATTAGGAGCATTTGACACAATTAAGCACCCTTGCCTTTTTTGAATAAAAGATGTATCAAGTGAAATCAAGTGTATCAAGTGTTAACACTCACACCTTCTCTCCCTACCCATTTCCAAGGTCAAGCAATTCACTCTGGGTCCTGTTAATTCCACCATATCACTGTCTGCTGTACCCACCCGTTCTCACCACATTAGATCTGGTTTTCATTTTCTTCTGCCCAGACCAAAAGACAGCTTTTGGTTGGGCCATCTTCCAGAGAGATCTTTCTAAGGGTAAGTGAGTCCATGCACTACTCTTCCTCAAAAGCACTCAATGTCTTCCCATGGCCTGTGGTCCTTGAAGTGGCATTCAAGGTTCTTTAGGTATGGGCCCCAACCCTTCTCTAGCTTTTTCACTATTACTCTTCTCTGAAGAACTCAGCACTTTACTACACCAAAATTTTATTGTTCCCTGAATGGGTCCATTCCTTCATCTTTCTGAGTCTCTGCTTTTACTGTTTCTTCTGTCTGGAATGGCACTTTATACCTTCTTTATCTAGAAAACTCCTATGCTTTAAAACCCATTGATGGAAGAGACCAAGGATGCATGGTGCCTCTGAAAACAAGGAAAGAGAGAATTTCAAGAAGGAGGCTGTATGGGACACTGGAGTTGGCTACGCAATATCCGTTCCACCCATTCCACCCTCTTTCCACCCAGCAATTATGTTTGGTTGGGACTGACCCCATCTCAGCTCCAGCAGAGGGGCCTGATTGTTATGAGCCTGTCAAGTAATCCTGTTCCTTTGCTACAGGGGTGGGCAATCGGTACATAGCATTACCCTGGATATAGTGATTGGGCACAGGACCTGAGGTGGTCCAATCAGAGTCAGGCCTCCTCCTCCCCCAGGGGAGGGATGAAGGAAGAGAGTGCTCCTTCTTTCTTCCCCTGGCTAGATGGGAACAAAAAGAACACAGTCCCAAGGACTTCTGGAAGCCAACTTACTACCATGGGAAAAATCAGTCTGAGGAGAAAGCTAACACAAGAGGGCAGAGTTGTGAGAATCTCAGGGGATGGAGCCATAAGCCTGAGGACACCCAACTTCCACTTAAACCATTCCTAAAGCTCACCCTACTTTTGGACTTCTCATTTACAGAGCCAATAAATTTTCTTGTTTGTTTTGAACTCTCTATTTTTGACAATTTAAGACTCACAAAAAGTTACAATATAGTAGAGAGTTCCATTGTACCCTTCACCGAGGTTTCCCCAATGATAATATCTTATATAATCATGGAGTAATTTCAAAACTAGGAGACTGACATTAATATAGTATAACTGACTAAACTACAAGTCCTATTCAATTTTACCCATTTTTTTAAGATGGACTTTTTAAGATGGTGTTTAGTGCTATGAAAGTTTATCACATGTATGCGTGTGTGCACGTGGGCTAAGTCGCTTCAGTCATGTCCAACTCTTTGTGACCCTGTGGACTGTAGCTTGCCAGGCTTCTCTGTCCATGGGACTCTCCAGGCAAGATTATTGGAGTGGGTTGGTTGCCATGCCCTCCTCCAGGAGATCTTACCGACTCAACCGTCGAACCCTCATCTTTTATGTCTCCTGCGTTGGCAGGCTGTTCTTCACCACTAGCGCCCCCTGGGAAGCCCTGTCATATGTACAGCTTTATATAATCACTGCTGCAATCAAGACAAAGAACTGTCCCATCACCACAAAGAAAAATTTCCTTGTGCTACCCCTTTACATCAGAACTTCCTCCTAAACCTAACACTGGTAACCACTAACTCCTTCTCCATACATAACTTTGCAATTAAGAAATGTTACGCAGATGAATTACACAGTGTACAACCTTTTGAGATGGGCTTTTTTCACTCTGTTTAATACCCTTGCAATCCATTCAAGCTGTTATGTGTATTGATAGTTCATTTGTTTTTGTGGCTGCATATATTCCATTATATAGTCGTACCATTTGACCACTAAAGAACCTTTGGCTTGTTTCTAGTTTTTGTCTATTAAAAATAGTTGTTTTGAGCAGTTGTGTATAGCTTTTTGTGCAGACATATATTTTCATTTCTCTAGGATAATAATAATATTGTTTTGAATAGTATAGTGGGCTGAATGGTGACCCCCAAATATATAAGGTCCCAATTTCTGGAACCTGTAACTGTTAACTTCTATGGTTTTTGCAGATGTGAAGAAATTAAGGACTCTGAGATGAGATTATCCTCAGTTATCTGGATGGGCCCTAAATGCCATCACAAGTGCCCTTATAGGAGAAAGGCAGAGGGAGGTCGACACTCACAGACAGTGGTGTAAAGGCAGAGGTGGAGACTAGAGTGAGCTGCAAGCAAAGGAATGCTGGCAGTCACCAGAGACGGGAAGAGTCAAGGAACAGACGCTCCTGTGGAGTCGTTGATTTCTGCCCAGCAAAACTGATTTTGAATTTCCAGCCCTGAGAACTGTGAGAGAATACAGATCTACTATATTAAGCCACCAAGTTTGTGGTAATTTGATACAGTGGTCATAGGGAACTAATACATATAGTGAGGATGATTAACTTTATGAAAACACTGTCTTCCAGAGTGGCTATATATCCTTTTAATTCCCACCCAAAATGTGTAAGAGATCCAGTTGCTCTATCCTCCCCTGGAATTGTCAGTATGTTTACTTTAATATTCTGATAGGTGAGACGTGGTGTCTCATTGCGGCTTTAATGTGTGTTTCCTTAATGGCTAATGAAGATGAAACATATTCTCATGTGCTTCTTTGCTATCTGTATCTCCTCTTCAGTAAAGTATCAGTTCAAGCCTTATGCTCATTTTCTAGCAGCATTGTTTNCCCATTTCCAAGGTCAAGCAATTCACTCCGGGTCCTGTTAATTCCACCATATCACTGTCTGCTGTACCCACCCGTTCTCTCCATCCTCAAGGCACCACACTAGATCTGGTTTTCATTTTCTTCTGCCCAGACCAAAAGACAGCTTTTGGTTGGGCCATCTTCCAGAGAGATCTTTCTAAGGGTAAGTGAGTCCATGCACTACTCTTCCTCAAAAGCACTCAATGTCTTCCCATGGCCTGTGGTCCTTGAAGTGGCATTCAAGGTTCTTTAGGTATGGGCCCCAACCCTTCTCTAGCTTTTTCACTATTACTCTTCTCTGAAGAACTCAGCACTTTACTACACCAAAATTTTATTGTTCCCTGAATGGGTCCATTCCTTCATCTTTCTGAGTCTCTGCTTTTACTGTTTCTTCTGTCTGGAATGGCACTTTATACCTTCTTTATCTAGAAAACTCCTATGCTTTAAAACCCATTGATGGAAGAGACCAAGGATGCATGGTGCCTCTGAAAACAAGGAAAGAGAGAATTTCAAGAAGGAGGCTGTATGGGACACTGGAGTTGGCTACGCAATATCCGTTCCACCCATTCCACCCTCTTTCCACCCAGCAATTATGTTTGGTTGGGACTGACCCCATCTCAGCTCCAGCAGAGGGGCCTGATTGTTATGAGCCTGTCAAGTAATCCTGTTCCTTTGCTACAGGGGTGGGCAATCGGTACATAGCATTACCCTGGATATAGTGATTGGGCACAGGACCTGAGGTGGTCCAATCAGAGTCAGGCCTCCTCCTCCCCCAGGGGAGGGATGAAGGAAGAGAGTGCTCCTTCTTTCTTCCCCTGGCTAGATGGGAACAGAAAGAACACAGTCCCAAGGACTTCTGGAAGCCAACTTACTACCATGGGAAAAATCAGTCTGAGGAGAAAGCTAACACAAGAGGGCAGAGTTGTGAGAATCTCAGGGGATGGAGCCATAAGCCTGAGGACACCCAACTTCCACTTAAACCACTCCTAAAGCTCACCCTACTTTTGGACTTCTCATTTACAGAGCCAATAAATTTTCTTGTTTGTTTTGAACTCTCTTTTTGACAATTTAAGACTCACAAAAAGTTACAATATAGTAGAGAGTTCCATTGTACCCTTCACCGAGCTTTCCCCAATGATAATATCTTATATAATCATGGAGTAATTTCAAAACTAGGAGACTGACATTAATATAGTATAACTGACTAAACTACAAATCCTATTCAATTTTACCCATTTTTTTAAGATGGACTTTTTTGGGGTGTTTAGTGCTATGAAAGTTTATCACGTGTATGCGTGTGTGCACGTGTGCTAAGTCGCTTCAGTCATGTCCAACTCTTTGTGACCCTGTGGACTGTAGCTTGCCAGGCTTCTCTGTCCATGGGACTCTCCAGGCAAGATTATTGGAGTGGGTTGGTTGCCATGCCCTCCTCCAGGAGATCTTACCGACTCAACCGTTGAACCCTCATCTTTTATGTCTCCTGCGTTGGCAGGCTGTTCTTCACCACTAGCGCCCCCTGGGAAGCCCTGTCATATGTACAGCTTTATATAATCACTGCTGCAATCAAGACAAAGAACTGTCCCATCACCACAAAGAAAAATTTCCTTGTGCTACCCCTTTACATCAGAACTTCCTCCTAAACCTAACACTGGTAACCACTAACTCCTTCTCCATACATAACTTTGCAATTAAGAAATGTTACGCAGATGAATTACACAGTGTACAACCTTTTGAGATGGGCTTTTTTCACTCTGTTTAATACCCTTGCAATCCATTCAAGCTGTTACGTGTATTGATAGTTCATTTGTTTTTGTGGCTGCATATATTCCATTATATGGTTGTACCATTTGCCCACTAAAGAACCTTTGGCTTGTTTCTAGTTTTTGTCTATTAAAAATAGTTGTTTTGAGCAGTTGTGTTTAGCTTTTTGTGCAGACATATATTTTCATCTCTCTAGGATAATAATAATATTGTTTTGAATAGTATAGTGGACTGAATGGTGACCCCCAAATATATCAGGTCCCAATTTCTGGAACCTGTAACTGTTAACTTCTATGGTTTTTGCAGATGTGAAGAAATTAAGGACTCTGAGATGAGATTATCCTCAATTATCTGGATGGGCCCTAAATGCCATCACAAGTGCCCTTATAGGAGAAAGGCAGAGGGAGGTCGACACTCACAGACAGTGGTGTAAAGGCAGAGGTAGAGACTAGAGTGAGCTGCAAGCAAAGAAATGCTGGCAGTCACCAGAGACGGGAAGAGTCAAGGAACAGACGCTCCTGTGGAGTCGTTGATTTCGGCCCAGCAAAACTGATTTTGAATTTCCAGCCCTGAGAACTGTGAGAGAATACAGATCTACTATATTAAGCCACCAAGTTTGTGGTAATTTGATACAGTGGTCATAGGGAACTAATACATATAGTGAGGATGATTAACTTTATGAAAACACTGTCTTCCAGAGTGGCTATATATCCTTTTAATTCCCACCCAAAATGTGTAAGAGATCCAGTTGCTCTATCCTCCCCTGGAATTGTCAGTATGTTTACTTTAATATTCTGATAGGTGAGACGTGGTGTCTCATTGCGGCTTTAATGTGTGTTTCCTTAATGGCTAATGAAGATGAAACATATTCTCATGTGCTTCTTTGCTATCTGTATCTCCTCTTCAGTAAAGTATCAGTTCAAGCCTTATGCTCATTTTCTAGCAGCATTGTTTTCTTATTTTTTTTGTTTTTAATTTTAATTAATTAAAATATTTTTGGCTGTGCTGGATCTTCGTTGCTGTGGGGGCTTTTCTCTGTTTGTGATGAGCGAAGGCTACTTTCTAGTTATGGTGCATGGGCTTCTCACTGTGGTGGTGTTTCTTGTGGAGCATGGGCTCTGGGGCATGCAGGCTTCAGTAGCTGCGGGATGTGGGCTCAGTGGTTGTGTTTCCCAGGCTTTAGAGCACAGGCTCAGTAGTTGTGATGTGCGCACTCGTGTGCACACCCAGTTGCTCTGCAGCGTGTGGGATCTTCCTGCATCTGGGATCAAACCAGTCTCCTGAATTGGCAGGCAGATATATTCTTTGCCAGTGAGCCACCAGAGAAGCCCTGTTTGTTTTCTTAATGTTGAGTTCAGGGGATTCTTTATATGTTCTGGGTAAAAGACCTTTGTCAGATATGTGAATATTATTTCCCAGTTAGAGGCTCTTCTTCTCTTCTTCTTAATAGAGTCTTTATCAGCACAAACATTTTGAATTTTGATCTAGATCAATGACTAATGTATTTTTTTGTGCTTTTGAAGACATGTCTAAGAATTCTTTGCCTAACCCCAGGTCATGAAGATCTTCTCCTGTTTTCTTCTAAAAGTTTTATAGTTGTATAGGTTACATTTTGGTCCATGATTTATTTTGGGTTAATTTTTATATAAAGTATGAGTTTATGTAAAAGGTGTTTTTTTAACCTATGGAAGTCTAGTTGTTTCAACATTATATATTGAAAAGACTTCTTCCCCCATTGCATTGCTTTTATACTTTGTCAAAAATCTTTTGGACATACATAGGATGTGGGTCTATATCTTTGATAGGAACAAAGTAGATGATTAAATAGTTAATCTCACTAGGGGATTGTAAGTAGAAAATATATGAGAGATACCTATAAGTTAATGATCACTCAAGAAAGCAGGTTTGCTTAACCACAAAGATTACATGGTGGATTGAAAAAATATGGGAGACCCCTATAAGTTAATGATTACTCAAGAAAGTGGGTTTGCTTAACCACGAAACCAAGCAGTCTTGCTTAGCAACAAAACCATACAACAGAAGGGCGAGACATGCCCCTAAACAAGAAAACAGTGGTGGCATGAGCCCCACATCCTGCCCAGGGAACTCAGTAAGTTAATGATCTCTAGGACATGCTCTCTGCACACATGAAAAACAGTAATTTGTAGACCTAAGCTTGACCATGTGCGGACAAAAAAACTCCCCTGCCCAAAGGAGGAGAAGATGATGATGGGAACATGACATCTACTCAAGACAAAGTTCTCCCCCTCCTCACTTTTCCTTTGATTATAAAAATGTAGCCCAGTAGGTTCTTGGGGCGAGGCATTTCTCACCTGCTGGCTTGTAAACCTCACAAGCTTTCTATTCTAATAAATCCCTTATTATCTATAATTTTTCCTCTTGCTGAATTCTTTTCTGCATTGGGATATAAAGGACTACCATACCAGGGCTCTTCAGAGCCCCTGAAATGACACTCAATCAGCTTTCTCTTGATCTAGGTGTCTGATCCTTTGCCAATACCACA
Source organism: Neotragus moschatus (assembly GCA_006410615.1). Taxonomy (NCBI): domain Eukaryota; kingdom Metazoa; phylum Chordata; class Mammalia; order Artiodactyla; family Bovidae; genus Neotragus; species Neotragus moschatus. Next base: position 1,279,403 of record SJYA01000446.1, on the reverse strand, counting down.
CTGTCCTCATTATTGTTGCTGTATAATGTGTTAAGATCAAGTAGGGTGATTTCCTCCAACTTTATCTCTTTCAATATTGGCTTAGCTACTCTATTTCCTTTGTCTTTCCGTATACATTTTAGAATCAGTTTGTCTGTATATACCAGAGAGCTGCTATGGTTTCGTAGTTTTTACTGTATAGATCCTATACATGTTTGTTAGCTTTACACCTCATTATTTCATTTTTTAGAGTGACTATAGATGATATTTTATTATATTTTTTAAAGGTCTGTCTTTTTAGAAACTATGTATGTATTTGGCTGCACCGGGTCTTCGTTGCTGCACGCAGCCTTTCTCTAGCTGGGGCAAGTGAGAGCTACTCTCTCGTTGCAGTGTGGCTTCTCTTGTAGAGCACAGGCTTTGGGGAACAGTCTCAGTAGCTGTGGCAATAGAGCTCAGGTGCCTCGAGGAATGTGGAATCTTCCCAGAGCAGCAATTGAACTCCTGTTGTTCCCTGGATTGGCAGGCAGATTCTTAACCAGTGGACCTCCAGGGAAGTCCCTATATTTAAAATTTTAGTTTCTACTTGTTTGTCGCTGATACATATATAAATACGATTGATATTTGGTTCTGACCTTACATACTATGACCTTGCTAAGTGCACTTATTAGGTTTAGGAGGTTGTCTACTGTGTCTCTCTCTGTGTGTTTTGTAGATTCTTGGGGATTTTTTGTTATTTAAGCTTGCATTTTAAGGCATTCCATTTGGCACAAGGATTTAGTTCAATTTTCTATTCAATGCAAGAATCTCCTTCAATGAATCCCACATTTAGCCTTTTCCTGGTTATCTTCCAGGCTTGGGGGCGCTTTTTAAATGGAGAGTTACAAATTGGTGAATCAAATATAGCCCTCATGTAACTTTGAGGGTGCACTTTACAAAAGAATTTCAGGTCTTAGTCTAAGAAAGACCTAGCTTTTTTGAATCAACATCTGCCTCCCTATGGCTTCTCCCACTGATTCAACTCTGTTCTCTGACATCTCATAAAATATCTCTTCCTCATGCCCCAGGACAGCCTTGCAGAGGCCTGGCGTCCTGGGGTGTGAGCCCTGAACCTACTTTGCTCAGGGCCAAATGTCCCCAGCTCTTTAGCCCATATGCACATAATCTGGTTCTCAGACCAAGCTGGTCACTCACCTCTGATCATCTCCTGACTGATTAGTCAAGGTTCCTCTTAAATTGTGGGGCTCTGAGCCGCAGGCAGTCAAGGGTTGGGAGGAATCCTTGGGCTTTTAAGAGTTATAAAACCTTGGCTTAAATCCTCATCCTGATATCAAATTATTACACTACTTTGGGCTAACCCCTTCTCCTCTCTGGATCTCAGTAAATTAGCTTTTACTTCTGATGGGTGTCTTTTCCTAAATTCACTGAATGCTGCCTGTGGTTCTTCTGGGTGAAGTTCATCTATTAGATAGTGGCAGGCTTTTGTGTGTTTTAAGTAGTTAACAATTCAGTAGAGAGATTAGTATAAAGGCTGATGTCTTAATTTTTTATTAAAGGTAAGACAGGCTGAAAAAGTACTTCCATCTTTGAATGTGATGAGATAGGGGATAATCCGGAGAAGGCAATGGCACCCCACTCCAGTACTCTTGCCTGGAAAATCCCATGGACGGAGGAGCCTGGTAGGCTGCAGTCCATGGGGTAGCTAGGAGTCGGACACGACTGAGCGACTTCATTTTCACCTTTCACTTTCATGCATTGGAGAAGGAAATGGCAACCCACTCCAGTGTTCCAGTGTTCTTGCCTGGAGAATCCCAGGGATGGTGGAGCCTGGTGGGCTGCTGTCTATGGGGTCACACAGAGTCAGACACGACTGAAGTGACTTAGCAGCAGTAGCAGGGGTAGAAAGTAGGGCTGGCCTCATTTTTCTATTTGTTTTCCCTTGAATTCCAAATTGTAAAGAATTCTGTCTCTTTAATGGACTGCCTTTATTAGGTACTAGCCTCCTCACGCCCCATGACCATTTTCTATTAATCAAAGAGTTTTGATTAACAGGAAAGAGCCCATGCTAATTACCCTCCTTAGCCTAATACAACTCTAGTTCACAACAAAGAAACTTAGTCCCAGTAAAACCTTTGAAATACTGGAAATTGCTCAAGAATCCTCTTTGCTATATTTGGGGACCCTTGAGTGATATATTTGGAACCCAAAGTTGTGAACCTGTGGAGTGGATGCTAAAATGTTACCTCTGAGATGTGATGGCCGATACTGGTGGTAAAGAAATACCATCATTCTCTTGCTTCCAGACTCTATAATTCTGTTAACATGACCTGAGATTTCACTCATGTTTTTTTTGGCAGATACATCAAAATGCAGGTTGACACTGAACTTGTGGGCCCAATATGCCTTTTTTTTTTTTTTTTAACAAGATTCTCTTTCCCATATGCCACGGATTCCCTCACATGAATATCCCAGGGTCTTCAAATCCACAACTCTTCAATCCCCTTCCAGGGAAACCAGCAAAATAGGCAGTGGTCCAACTCTTGAGTAAACTATTTCTGCCTCTTCCTCTGGCTGATATATAATGAAAGTTATTAAAGTCCCTCAGTGGTGCCTGAAGCCTGGGGGAAAGAAGAACCATCTTATAAAGGTGCCCAAGAGGAGAGGAGGATGCCTAAAGGCACATATAAAAGATTCAGTTTTCAAGTTACAATAAGAAGATTCATGTTTGGCTAAAACACGCTGGCACAATCATCTTATTCGATTCTTCTAACGATTCTCTGAGGTGAGTGTTATTATTTCATGTTATAGACAAACACAGACAGAGAAGGTTACCATTTACACAGCTATCAGTACTGGATCCAAGATACACTTTCAATTCTACTTGATTCCAAAGCTTGGGCTCTTTCAACAGAGCAAGTCTACCCTTAGTATAGGTTAGGAAATCTGCTAGGTGCTGGGGACACAAAGGCATTTAAGACACAATTCCTATCTTTGACATATCACAGTCTGAGGGGACTAACATGTAAAAATCTCAATGCCTAACAATAATAAAAATGAGGATTACTCATTTTTAAAAGCCACCATGTATTAGAAACCGAGCTCCAATGTAAGCATCATCTCCAGTTTTATTGCTTTCTTAGTGGGTATTATTGTACACATTTTACAGAGTAAATTAAGGTCCAGGGAGAAGTGACTCGCCTAAGGCCACACAGTGAGAGTAAGAAAGCCAGAATCAGAGCCAGGTTCTCTGATATCCCAGCAGAGTTGTGCTTTCCCATCTTTTTTCAGGGACCTTTTGGCCAGTCCCCATTGCCTGGGGTCTTAGCCTGTGGTGACCAGCAGGAAAGGAGTTCTCAGATTTTCTCCCTGATTGGAGATGAGTCAAGACTGGCTCAGAGAAAGCAATGGCACCCTACTCCAGTACTCTTGCCTGGAAAATCCCATGGACGGAGGAGCCTGGAAGGCTGCAGTCCATGGGGTCGCTGAGGGTTGGACATGACTGAACAACTTCACTTTCACGCATTGGAGAAGGAAATGGCAACCCACTCCAGTATTCTTGCCTGGAGAATCCCAAGGACGGCGGAGCCTGGTGGGCTGCCGTCTATGGGGTCACACAGAGTCAGAAGTGCGACTAAGTCACTAAGTCACGACTGAAGTGACTTAGCAGGCAGCAGGCAAGACTGATTCATCTCTGAGGCTTGTTTGGGTCATAGGTACCACCTCTGCAAATGTGGTTAAGTAAAAAGCAGTGAGCTCTGAGGAAGTGCAACACTTCCTGGAAAGTCAGAGGGCCTGGAAGTTCAGGTCAGTTGGCCATGGAGGCAAAGTCTTGGCCAGTTGGCTGGGTGACCTTAGGCATATCATTGTCACTTTCTGGGCCTCAGCAACCCATTGATAAACTGAGAACATCAGGCTTGATTCCCAGGAGCTCTAAGAGTTAGATGGACTTCCCAGGTGGCAAAGGTTTCACCTGCCAATGCAAAAGACCCAGGAGACCCGGGAGACCCGGGTACGGGTTCAATACCTGGGTCGAGAACATCCTCTCGAGTAGGAAGTGGCAACCCACTTCGGTATTCTTGCCTGAGGGAATTCCATGGACAAAGGAGCCTGGTGCGCTACAGTTCATGGGGTGGCAAAGAGTCAGACACGACTGAGCATCAGAGCCACAAGCCAATTAATGCTCAGTAGTTCTCTGAGGTGGTTGTTAACTGTATTCAGACCAGCAATGAATGAGAGAGGTGAGAGATGAGTTAGTGAAAATGATTGATAAATGATATCCCCACCAACATTTTTCAGAGGAGGATGAGTCCCCCCACCTCCCATTTTTTATCTCTTATTAAAGGTACCTAGGTTAGAATACTTACCTCACTCACCCCATCTGTAAAATAGAGTTGATAATAACCTAAAGTAGCTGAACAGGTTAAATGTGATAATGTGTTTAAAGTCCTTGGCATAGTGCCTAGCACAAAAGTAGGTGCCTGGTCAGTCTCTGATCAAGCTAGTTCCTCACAAAGTACAAGAATGAGAAAGCTATGGTCTTCATTGCATCACAAGTTTGAGGGATGGGTGGGATGGGGTTGATGGGACAGTATAGAATACCTGGGAAGCAAAAGGAGCCTATCTTCAGAAACTGTTCTATTTTCACTCTGCTCTTGTCAAGGAACTCCCCACCCCACCCTTGCCCCCAGGCTCAGAGATTAGGACCCAAGGTACATACAATGTGTAATGATTGTGGGTTTTAGAGTAGGGAAATCGGGGTTGACATCCCCACATCACAAGCCCACTAGCTGTGTAGACTTGGGCCAATTCCCTTCTCTTGGGTGAGCCTTGATTTCCTATAAAATGGGGCTAATGATCTCTCTATGGGCTTCCCAGGTGGTGCTAGTGGTGAAGAACCTGCCTGCAAATGCAAGAGATATAAGAGACTCAGGTTCAATCTCTGGGTTGGGAAGATCCCCTGGAGGAGGGCATGGCAACTCACTCCAGTACTCGTGGCTGGAGAAAGCCATGTCGGACAGAGGAGCCTGGCAGGCTACAGCCCATAGGGTCGCACAGAATTGGACGTGACTGAAGTAACTTAGCACACGTCCATGCACACACGATCTCTCTACAGGTCCTACTGTAGAAGGAGACAAAAACAGATGAAAGTCTGTGTAAGGGGCAAAGCTCTGATGAGTGTAAGGTAGTGGCCTGTAAATGTTGATGCTGCGTTTGATCAACCCAGATGTTGGGTTGATGCTGCGGGTTCAGAGGAAGGAGAGGACAGCACTTCCTAAAGAAGGAAGAAAGGAACTAAGAGCTGAGTTTGGGCAAAAGTCAGAGAGAGCTGAAAGCTGTTAGTTAATAAAAAGGAAGGTCATTTTCCATTTTAAAAATAAGAAACAAAAAGCAAGAACACAAGCTGTATCAAACCCTGGTGATTGAATAAGCAAAAAATCTAGCCGGTGGCTGAGCAGTGAAAAGCAGGAGGGTGGTCTTCATTTACAGGACCACCAGGTGAGCTGTGTTCCATTGATTTAGAAAGGCTGCAGGTGATAGGGTGGGGGGAGTTGAGGGGAGCAGGGTACAAGCACCCTACACACCCAGCCTGGTGAGGTAGGAAGAATAGGACTTCGCTCAGTTGTGTCCGACTCTTTGCGACCTCATGAATCGCAGCACGTCAGGCCTCCCTGTCCATCACCAACTCCCAGAGTTCATTCAGATTCACGTCCATTGAGTCAGTGATGCCATCCAGCCATCTCATCCTCGGTTGTCCCCTTCTCCTCCTGCCCCCAATCCTTCCCAGCTTCAAAGTCTCTTCCAATGAGTCAACTGTTCGCATGAGGTGGCCAAAGTTGATTTTACAACTCTGCAATTTACAAACTGTGACCCCTGTGGGCAAGTCATCTGACCTCTTTGAAACAATGTTTTCACATCTGTAAGATGGGCGATAATAATACCTACCTCACTGGGGTAGTTTGGAAAATTAGGNCTTCAAAGTCTCTTCCAATGAGTCAACTGTTCGCATGAGGTGGCCAAAGTTGATTTTACAACTCTGCAATTTACAAACTGTGACCCCTGTGGGCAAGTCATCTGACCTCTTTGAAACAATGTTTTCACATCTGTAAGATGGGCGATAATAATACCTACCTCACTGGGGTAGTTTGGAAAATTAGGCAAGATAGTACAGGTAAAGTTTCAAACAATGTCTGGCATCAAGCACGGACTTCCCTTCCTCAGCACAGGGATAAGGAAAGGAAGGAAGGTGGAGATGGAGTTGACTCTATCATTCACTCACTAGGTATGTGGGCCTTAGTCTCCACATCTGTAAAATAGATTTTAATAAGATCCATACACTGCCTGGTTATTATGAGGAGCTGCCAGGAGCCAGCACAGGAGATCCCACCCATGACAAGGTCATGAGTACGAGACCTGACAGGCAAGGCGGATCAGGACTCGTGGGACTCCCTGGACCTGCTTAAGCATCTACCCCAAACCAAAATCTGTCTGTCTATTGTCTATTATATTATGTCTTTCATCAACTCTTTTGACATTAACAGGAGGCTATCCCTGGCCACCTTTCTCTGGAGAAAATCAACTTAGGGCTCTAGTTGATAAGTCTCCTGGGTATGAAAGGAACATTTCAATTCAATCCCCTCTATTAGCATTCTAGCTTCCTTGGCAGGTTTATCCAAACTCTTGCAACTACGCATATGATTGTTCACAAACCATGACACGGGAAGCCTAAGCATTCTAAAAATATAGAGCCTTTCGAGGGGTGAAAAAGTTTTATTAAAATAATACTGGTGAAGGGTTTCATTGTTGAGCCAATGCTTGCTGCCAAGTTCCCATATATCTTATCCATTGTGTGCCTGGGAGTGTATTAATATAGTTGGAATGTAAGAAAAACAAGTAGTAGCCTTGGTATTAACCACATCAGACCTTTGAGCTAATAAGTTCTTTTTTGTAACCCACTGCACCTTTGCTCCATGAGAATGTAACTCTGTTTAGTACTTTCTGAGGCTGACACAGATTAGCGGTATAAAGAAAAAACACTTCAAGGGAAAACAAGTTTTCTGGTTGATCAACCTTTATCAAAAAATGGTCATAAAATGTCAACAGGCCTCCAAGGCCAGAAGATAATGTACACAACATAAGACCCTCGTTTATGGGAAAGGTATGCAGACAAAATCCTGGTTTCAATAAGGGCAAAACCAATGAAATGTTTGAGCTGACTCTGCATGACTTTGCATCTTTCATTTTCCTCTATGTACAAGTCAGGGTATAAAAGCTCTTTTTGAAAATAAAGTTATGGGCCTCACTCACCGAAGCTTGGTCTCCCCGTGTCATTCATTCGTTCGCCAATGCTGTTCAGAGGGTATCCCTGGACTCTGCTGAGGCTGGACCCCAGCAAGGAACAAATGAAATTGCCTATTTAGAGTTAATGTGTTCCTTTTAATGAGAGTATTATTTTTCATTCCTCCTATGTTGATGAACATTTAGTTTATTTCCAGTGTGACAAATTGTCATGGTATCCATCTTCACAAGTCCTCTCCTAGTGCAACTGTCTCTAAGGCAGATAATTAGAAGTGGAATCACTAATAGGCAATATGCATTTTCAGTTTAAATGGATAGTGCCAAACTGCTCTACAAGTGGTTTTGCCAATTTACCCTTACCAGTGGTATATGAGATTACCCATTCTCCCATGTAAACTTCTCACTATCAATGTGATCCATTTTTTTATTTTTGCCAATGTAATTGTTTTTTTAATGATTTTTTGAAAAGATATATTATTCTTAAATTGCATTTTCCTGATTATTAGTAAGGAAGAGTATCTTTTTATGTGTGTTGGGCATTTATATTTTTTGGTGGATTATGTTTTTCTCATGTATTTAAAGGTGCACTTATATATCCTGGATATCAACCTTGTCTCTATTTTATATATAGTTGATTCTCATTATTTACTGTGTAGGCATGCTCAGTCACTAAGTCGTGTCCAAATGTTTGCAACCCCATGGACTATAGCCTGCCAGGCTCCTCTGTCCATGGATTTCCCAGGCAAAAATACTGTAGAGGGTTGCCACTTCCTTCTCCAGGGGATCTTCCCAACCCATGGATTGAACCTAGGTCTCCAGCATTGCAGGTGGATTCTTTACCAGCTGAGCCACCAGGGAAGCCCATTATTCACTGTTATTTTGTTCTATTAAGTTACCATTAACACTGAATTAGCAAATACTGAATCAATTGCTCCTTAGGGAAATACAAATTTAGGTTCCTGTGAGCCTCTGGTCACATTTTTGTCAACCAATCAACATATAACTTTACATTATGTATGTTTCTGCTTAAAGATACCTTATTTAATATATATTATTAATTTATAACATTTAACTCATGTATATTGAACATATATATTTTTTCCATAAGGCACATGACAGACTTTTTATGTTGAGGGATACTAGATAGCACTTCAACGTTATATTTGGGGGCCATTTTCAACAGTGAAATTGCCAATAAAAACACAAAAAATGTAAAAATGTGACACTAAATATACCATGAAAAGGACACTTGTTCATAGTATGAGAGCTGAAACAAAAAGGCATGCTTGGCCTTGTGCAGCCTCAGCTGGGCCACCTCAGTGTAACAGGGCAACTCAAAGTTTTTGTTGCTCTGTGCACATCCACGTCTGCAAATGACCTCAAAAACACTGAAAATATTGATTTTTGAAGTTACAAATTAATTCTAGCAAGTAGACAAATTCCCCAAAATGGAATCTGCAAATAATAAGGGTTGACCATGCATCTGTATTTACAATATCTTTGCAGTCCACCACTTGTTTTTTTAACTTTATACATAGTCTCTTTTGTGTTGTTTGCATCTGTTGGAGGCAAATTTGCTAATACTTCTCTTATTTAAAAAATTAAACATTTTATTCGTGTTACTATATTTTAATTAGTCTCTTTCTGGAGTCTTTTTCTATTCTAAGGTTTCTCAACATCAACAATATTGACATTCTAGGTCAGATAACCTTTTTTTTTTTTTTTTTTTTTTTAAGACCTTGTTATGCAGCCTGTGAGACCTTCCTTAACCCGAGATAGAATCTGTGTCCCCTGCCCTGGAAGCACAGTCTAAACTGCTGAACCACCGGGGAAGTTCTGAGTCAGATAACTCTATTGTAGGGTGCTGTCCTCTATATTGTAGGATGTTTAGTAATATCTCCCTATAACAAATATAGAATTATTTTGATTATCAATGAGCACATGAAGAGTTTGTGATGGAAATGTTCATATCATGAACCTCCTGCAAAATGTGCTGGTGCTTCTTAATATTCCAGAAACACACATGAGGCAAATATTCCAAACATCATTTCCAAATATCTCCCCTCTGAAAAGGTGCTAGCCTGCTGAATACAAGGAAATCAGGTGGCCCCTTTCTTACCTGTAGTCTGTAATCTTAAGCCTGGGTCCAACTTTGTGTGGGGTTTTGAGCTGATGAACAGGTAACAAAGCACACAGGCAGTGATAATGAAGGCCAGGAGGACCACTGCTGCTATGGACAGGCCCACAAGAGCACCAATACTGGGGACAGAAAACCACAAGGGAGCAGTGTCAGGAAAGGACTTGGAAGGCAGCATGTTACAGGAGAAATGTTGTAGGTGTTATAGGAATCAGCCAGCCTTAACTTTTGTTCTGTCTCTGCTTCCCTTAAACAGACTTTTGGGGCCTAAGCCTGGGAAAGAGCATCAGCTATATGGCAAGCCCTCACCACGTACATAACTTGATGTGGCTTTATCCACATACATATATAGTGTCATCATGTAGCTGAGACTGAGTTGGTGTTCCCTTTCTTCTCCTCTCCTTTCCTTAACCTGCTGCCACCCCAAGAAACTAGAGATGATCTTTTTCAATAATTATTTTTTATTTATGTATACTTCATTTGGCTGCTCCATGTCTTAGTTACAGCATGTGAACTCTTAACTGTGGCATAAGGGATCTGGTTCCCCAACCAAGGAGCAAACCCGGCCCCCTGCATTGGGAGGGCAGAGTCTTAGCCACTGGACCACCAGTAAAGTCCTTAAAGATGATTTTAAAGAGCCCTCTCCATACTGCCATTTCTTAAAAATCAAGACACATAGCAAGCCTCAATTTAATATCAACTATCCTTCCACCCTCAAGGTAATTTCTGACCCAGTCTCTAGTGGGTCATCACGGCAGTGTGGACTCCACATCTAGAACCCTTTTTCTGCTGCTGGTGCCTCACCCCTCAACCTCATTGCCTCTGCACCAAGTCGGGCCCTGGTTATCTGGTCTCCAGACTACTACCTTCTGGCTTGTTCGGGGAGCCACCGTCTTTCTGTTTCACATGACCCCTCCCATCACCTCCCCACATCGGAATTTTACCTGTCCTTGAAGGCCCATCTCAATGTCTCCTCCTCAGTGCTTTCCTTGGTCCCCTTTCTCTTTCTTTTCTTCTCCCAGGCCAGGCCTACCCACCTAGAACACCTTACTCAGGGTCATTAGCACTTTCCGCTTGGTCAGGGAGTCTGGTGTGGTAGGGAAAGAGCAAAGAGCTTTGGAACTCTCACAGATCCACCTAATAAATTTAGGACCCAGATCTGTAACTAACTTGATATGACATCTTGATGAAATTATTAAGCCTGTTGAGTCTCAGCTTCTTTGCCTGAAAAGTGAGAATGATCAAAACACAGCACCTCTCAGGTGGTAGCAAGCGTGAATGATATCTATAATACTCAGGTGGTAGTGACCGTGAATGATATCTGTAATATTCTTGGCACATAGTAGTTCAACATATTCCTCATGCGTTCTTTGTAGGCATACTGAGGCCATGTTTAACTGGCTCTGTTCTCCCCTTGTATGAGCCCTAGCACATAGTACGCACTTAGCAATGGTTACTGAGTACCTAATTTGTGTCAGACACCGTGGGATGTTCTCCCAGTGGTAGGACCAGACTTGGCTGTGTGCCCCTTCTGCCTATGACTCTTTCTGCAGCTTTTCTGCCTTCCCTAGCCCAGCCCTGACCCCAGCCTCAGATTCCTGCCTTTGCCATTTCTGCTGGATTTCATTCCCAGCTAGCTGATGGTTATCTTCCAGTAAACAGAAACACCTTAGAGCTTTGGAGAGTGTGCCTTCCCAGGGCTAAATAAATTATTGGTTATCCCTACAATAGTAGGATAGTATATGGAATAGTATAGAGTCATTAAAAACATGTTTTCAAATAAAATTTAAGATCAAGGATAAATTCTGATGAGTTAATGTAAAGTGAAAAAGGCAAGACCCACTACTAAATATATAGTGTAGCCCTAACTTAAATACATAAATATAACATGTACATATATAACATAACAAGGTGAGGTTGGACGGAAATACACTAAATGTTAATGGGCTGTCTCTGGGTATAGCACAGGCTGTGGATGACCTGTCCGTGTCCCATTGGATCTTAAAATTCTGGAATATTCTGGCCACGGTTTCAATGCCAGCATATTTATCTCTTTGCCTGAAAGCTTTCTTGGGCCCAGAAGAGTCTCTGCACACTGAACAGGTCAAAAGTATAGGAAAATGGATGCCTCCCTTCTCCCTCCAGCATACAGCCAATGATTAAAAGAAACTGATATGTAAATACCCAGCTTCTTGGCCCTCAGGTGGGATGACTCTGAGATGCATCTTCTAACCACAGTGGCTGGCACAGAATAGCAGTTTAAATGCTGGTGGCCCTTGGTGGTGAATTGCTTGGTAGCACACCATCATTAGCTCCTTCCCATGCCCATCTCACTTCCCCACCCTGTACCAGTATTTTCTAGGATCGTTTGTCATGTAAACTGCTTGCCTTAAAAGCTTTTGTTTCTCAGTCTTCTAGAATCCAAGCTAAGACACTGGGGATCTCCCATGATTGCTTTTCTTTTCTGTTTCTCCTGTCCTTTCTCTTTTTTTCCCCACACTGAGCATGTAGTACTTTGTAGTTCTTTAGTATTCATTTAGTACTTTTTAGTTTTGTATTTTAATTAAATATTATTTCCTTTCTTTAGATCCACTCACTGTTTATAAGGCTGTTATCTGTGGCTCAGATCATGAATTCCTTATTGGCAAATTTGGACTTCAATTGAAGAAAGTAGGGAAAACCACTAAACCATTCATGTGTGACCTAAATCAAATCCCTTATGGTTATACAGTGGAACTGACAAATAGATTCAAAGGATTAGATCTGATAGACAGAGTGCCTGAAGAACTATGGATGGAGGTTCATGACATTATACAGGAGGCAGTGATCAAAACCATCCCCAAGAAAAAGAAATGCAAAAAGGCAAAATGGTGTCTCAGGAGGCCTTACAAACAGCTATGAAAAGAAGAGAAGCAAAAGGCAAAGCAGCAAAGGAAAGATATACCCATTTCAATTCAGAGTTCCAAAGAATAGCAAGGAGAGATAAGAAAGCCTTCCTCAGTGATCACTGCAAAGAAATAGAGGATAACAATAGAATGGGAAAGACTAGAGATCTCTTCAAGAAAATTAGAGATACCAAGGGAACATTTCATGTAAAGATGGGCACAATANAGCAAAGGAAAGATATACCCATTTCAATTCAGAGTTCCAAAGAATAGCAAGGAGAGATAAGAAAGCCTTCCTCAGTGATCACTGCAAAGAAATAGAGGATAACAATAGAATGGGAAAGACTAGAGATCTCTTCAAGAAAATTAGAGATACCAAGGGAACATTTCATGTAAAGATGGGCACAATAAAGGACAGAAATGGTATGGACATAACAGAAGCAGATGATATTAAGAAGAGGTGCAAGAATACACAGAAGAAGTATACAAAAAGATCTTCACAACACAGATAATCACGATGGTGTGATCACTCACCTAAAGACAGATATCCTGGAACACAAAGTCAAGTGGGCCTTAGGAAGCATCACTATGAACAAAGCTAGTGGGGATGATGGAATTCTAGTTGAGCTATTCCAAATCCTAAAAGATGATGCTGTGAAAGTACTGCACTCAATATGTCAGCACATTTGGAAAACTCAGCAGTGGCCACAGGACTGGAAAAGGTCAGTTTTTATTCCAATCACAAAGAAAGGCAATGCCAAAGAATGCTCAAACTACCACACAATTGTACTCATCTCACATGCTAGTAAAGTGATGCTCAGAATTCTCCAAGCCAGGCTTCAACAGTACATGAACTGTGAACTTCCAGCTGTTAACTGGATTTAGAAATGGCAGAGGAACCAGAAATCAAACTGCCAACATCTGTTGGATCATCAAAAAAGCAAGAGAGTTCCAGAAAAACATCTATTTCTGCTTTATTGGCTATGCCAAAGCCTTTGACTGTGTGGATCACAACAAAGAAATTCTTAAAGAGAATTACACCCTGTGTGGAAAATTCTGAAAGAATACCAGACCACCTTACCTGCTTCCTGAGAAATCTTTACACAGGTCAGGAAGCAACAGTTAGAACTGGACATGGAACAACAGACTGGTTCCAAATTGGGAAAGGAGTACATCAAGGCTATATTATTGTCACCTTGCTTATTTAACTTATATGCAGAGTACATCATGAGAAATTCTGGACTTGATGAAGCACAAGCTGGAATCAAGATTGCCGGGAGAAATATCAATAACCTCAGATATGCAGATGACACCACCCTTATGGCAGAAAGTGAAGAAAAACTAAAGAGCCTCTTGATGAACGTGAAAGATGAGAGTGAAAAAGTTGGCTTAAAACTCAACATTCAGAAAACTAAAATTATGGCATCTGGTCCCATCCTTCATGGCAAATAAATGGGGAAACAGTGGAAACAGTGACAGACTTTATTTTTGGGGGTTCCAAAATCAGTGCAGATGGTGATTGCAGCCATGAAATTAAAAGACGCTTACTCCTTGGAAGAAAAGCTATGACAAACCTAGACAGCTTATTAAAAAGCAGAGCAATTACTTTGCCAACAAAAGTCCACCTAGTCAANAAACAGTGACAGACTTTATTTTTGGGGGTTCCAAAATCAGTGCAGATGGTGATTGCAGCCATGAAATTAAAAGACGCTTACTCCTTGGAAGAAAAGCTATGACAAACCTAGACAGCTTATTAAAAAGCAGAGCAATTACTTTGCCAACAAAAGTCCACCTAGTCAAAGCTGTGGTTTTTCCAGTAGCATGTATGGATGTGAGAATTGGACTAGAAAGAAAGCTGAGCGCCAAAGAATTGATGATTTTGAACTATGGTGTTGGAGAAGACTTGAGAGTCCCTTGGACTGCAAGGAGATCAAACTAGTCCATCCTAAAGGAAATCAGTCCTGAATATTCATTGGAAGGACTGATTCTGAAGTTGAAACTCCAATACTTCGGCCACTAGATGCGAAGAACTGACTCATTGGAAAAGACCCTGATGCTGGGAAAGACTGAGGGTGGGAGAAGGGGATAACAGGATGAGATAGTTGGATGGCATCACTAACTCAATGGACATGAGTTTTAGTAAACTCTAGGAGCTGGTGATAGACACAGGAAGGCCTGGCGTGCTGCAGTCCCTGGGGTCACAAAGAATCAGACACAACTGAGCGACTGAACTGACTGACTCACTGATCTGGAAGATTCATGCTTAGGTTGGGACCACACCCTTTACAAGGGACATCTATGGGTATTTGGCTGGAAAAAGCCTGTAAAAGTAGGATCCTTTGAGGAGTGGGTTAGAGAGTTGGGGGGATGCATTCCAGATCAGCAGACAGTCAGGTAGTAGGCACTGCACTGAACGTCTTTCAGGGAACAGGAGAACCAGCTTCAAGGACACAGCTGGGAACAACAGGGGAGGGTCCAAGGGGTCAAAAATCTGTCCTAAATATAAGATGAACTCCAGGGAGTTCTCTAGTGGTCTATCTGGGCTTTGCTGTCATTGCTTGGGATCAATCCCTGGTCAAGGAAAGGAGATCTCACATAACATATGATGTGACCACAAAAATATAAGTTCAAGAAATGAACTTCAAATAATCAGAGTTGTCCCATGGTGAATGTACTGCCTCAAGAGGTGGTGAGTTTTTTATTATCAGACAAGTTTGCACAGGACCTGGATGAATCCACCTTTCAGTGAAAGTAAAGATTCTTGCTGATGATGGGTAACTGGCCTGAAGAGCCACTAGCCTTCTAGAATTTCACAGACCTACAACTCTGAAAGATAGATAACTCACTGTGACTTCTGGGAAAGAACTGGAGGGGTGATCTGACATTTGTTAAGGTTTTTGAGTCAAGCAGTTCTAAGTTTGAATCCTGGCTCTCTCACATATAAGCTAAAAATTCCTTCACCTTTGATCTTCATTTTCCTTCATTCATAAAAGTCACTATCTCACCAGGTGTCCATACAGATTAAATGAGATAATGTATCTACAGTGCCTGAATGCCAGTTCTGCCCTTCAGCAAGGCTGCAGCCCTTGGGCTCACATCTTAATCAAAAACAGAAACTACTGATAACGGGTGTTTGGAAAGTCTACCGACCCGTGATAACACCAGCTGCTTCGCCACAGGGAGTCTTCATTTCCTGAGACATGCTTTTAAAACAGCAATTCTCCTCTATCACTATCCAAGGGAACAGTTTACCTGAAAAATTTTTAAAGGCCAGCTTTCATGAAAAGGGCCAAATGTAGTCCAGAGCAAAACAAGGTCTCCACCCTGCAATGGTGGGGCTTGAAGGGTTATTTCAGGGTCTGGAGTACACTGATCACCTAAATGTCCTGAGGACCACAATTTCCCTTCTCCACTTTGAAATTGTCTGTGATGTTTATGAACCATGTTCTAGCCAAGCCTAGGGGGCTTCCCTTGTGGATCAGTGGTAAAAGAATCCACCTGCAGTGTAGGAGCCACAGAAAACCTGGGTTTGATCCCTGAGTTGGGAAGATCCCCTGGAGAAGGGCATGGCAACCCACTACAGTATTCTTACCTGAAGAATCCCATGGACAGAGGAGCCTGGCGGGCTATACGATATAGAGTCACAAAAAGTCAGAAACGACTGAAGCTACTTAACACGCACTCAGGAAAAGTCAGCCTTGCAGGCTGCCCTTGGGGTCATAAACTCTGAAGCACACTGATGTGCAATGTGACCTCATAGCTCACTTCATGCAACCTTCTACCTCGCTGTCGGAGCCACTAAAGCACTCCATGCTTCAGGAGGGTCCAAGGCAAGGAGAGGAACCACAAGATTGTATGGGGAATCAGGTAGTAGGAGTGGAATGGGATTCTGACTGGGTGCTGAGGGGTTTACTCATTTCTGTATTCCCAAGTGCCATAGCAGTGCCCAGAAGACAGCAGAGTCAGCCAATGACTTTTCAAGTGATATGAGTAGAGCAGGTTCAGTTCAGTTCAGTTGCTCAGTCGTGTCCAACTCTTTGTGACCCCACGAACCACAGCACACTGGGCCTCCCTGTCCATCATCAGCTCCTGGAGTTTACTCAAACTCATGTCCATTGAGTCGGTGATGCCATCTGTCGTCCCCTTCTCCTCCTGCCTTCAATCTTTCCCAACATCAGGATCTTTTCCAATGAGTCAGCTCTTCACATCAGGTGCCCAAAATATTAGAGTTTCAGCTTCAACATCAGTCCTTCCAATGAACACCCAGGACTGATCTCCTTTAGGATGAACTGGTTGGATCTCCTTGCAGTCCAAGGGACTCTCAAGAGTCTTCTCCAACACCACAGTTCAACAGCATCAATTCTTCTGCACTCAGCTGTCTTCACAGTCCAACTCTCACATCCATACAGGACCACTGGAAAAACCATAGCCTTGACTAGACGGACCTTTGTTAGCAAATAAGGTCTCTGCTTTTTAATACGCTGTCTAGGTTGGTCATAACTTTCCTTCCAAGGAGTAAGCGTCTTTTAACTTCATGGCTGCAGTCACCATCTGCAGTGATTTTGGAGCCCCCCAAAATAAAGTCTGACACTGTTTCCACTGTTTCCCCATCTATTTCCCATGAAGTGATGGGACCAGATGCCATGATCTTCGTTTTCTGAATGTTGAGCTTTAAACCAGCTTTTACACTCTCCTCTTTCACTTTCATCAAGAGGCGCTTTAGTTCTTCTTTGCTTTCTGCCATAAGGGTGGTGTCATTTGCATACCTGAGGTTATTGATATTTCTCCAGGCAATCTTAATTCCAGCTTGTGCTTCTTCCAGCCCAGCATTTCTCATGATGTACTCTGCATATAAGTTAAATAAGCAGGGTGACAATATACAGCCTTGANATTCTGACTGGGTGCTGAGGGGTTTACTCATTTCTGTATTCCCAAGTGCCATAGCAGTGCCCAGAAGACAGCAGAGTCAGCCAATGACTTTTCAAGTGATATGAGTAGAGCAGGTTCAGTTCAGTTCAGTTGCTCAGTCGTGTCCAACTCTTTGTGACCCCACGAACCACAGCACACTGGGCCTCCCTGTCCATCATCAGCTCCTGGAGTTTACTCAAACTCATGTCCATTGAGTCGGTGATGCCATCTGTCGTCCCCTTCTCCTCCTGCCTTCAATCTTTCCCAACATCAGGATCTTTTCCAATGAGTCAGCTCTTCACATCAGGTGCCCAAAATATTAGAGTTTCAGCTTCAACATCAGTCCTTCCAATGAACACCCAGGACTGATCTCCTTTAGGATGAACTGGTTGGATCTCCTTGCAGTCCAAGGGACTCTCAAGAGTCTTCTCCAACACCACAGTTCAACAGCATCAATTCTTCTGCACTCAGCTGTCTTCACAGTCCAACTCTCACATCCATACAGGACCACTGGAAAAACCATAGCCTTGACTAGACGGACCTTTGTTAGCAAATAAGGTCTCTGCTTTTTAATACGCTGTCTAGGTTGGTCATAACTTTCCTTCCAAGGAGTAAGCGTCTTTTAACTTCATGGCTGCAGTCACCATCTGCAGTGATTTTGGAGCCCCCCAAAATAAAGTCTGACACTGTTTCCACTGTTTCCCCATCTATTTCCCATGAAGTGATGGGACCAGATGCCATGATCTTCGTTTTCTGAATGTTGAGCTTTAAACCAGCTTTTACACTCTCCTCTTTCACTTTCATCAAGAGGCGCTTTAGTTCTTCTTTGCTTTCTGCCATAAGGGTGGTGTCATTTGCATACCTGAGGTTATTGATATTTCTCCAGGCAATCTTAATTCCAGCTTGTGCTTCTTCCAGCCCAGCATTTCTCATGATGTACTCTGCATATAAGTTAAGTAAGAAGGATGACAATATACAGCCTTGACATACTCCTTTTCCTATTTGGAACCAGTCTGTTGTTTCATGTCCAGTTCTAACTGTTGCTTCCTGACCTGCATACAGATTTCTCAAGAGGCAGGTCAGGTGGTCTGGTATTCCCATCTCTTTCAGAATTTTCCAGGTTACTGTGATCCACACAGTCACAGTCTTTGGAATAGTCAATAAAGCAAAAATAGATGTTTTTCTGGAACTCTCTCCCTTTTTCGATGATCCATCAGATGTTGGCAGTTTGATTACTGGTTCTTCTCCCTTTTCTAAAACCAACTTGAACATCTAGAAGTTCACAGTTCACATACTGCTAAAGCCTGGCTTGGAAAATTTTGAGCATTACTTTACTAGCATGTAAGATGAGTGCAACTGTGCAGTAGTTTGAGCATTCTTTGGCATTGACTTTCTTTGGTATTGGAATGAAAACTGACTGTTTCCAGTCCTGTGGNTTCTGTGTATTCTTGCCACCTTTCTTAATATCTTCTACTTCTGTTAGGTAGATACCATTTCTGTCCTTTATTGAGGCCATCTTTGCATGAAATGTTTTCTGGTATCTCTAATTTTCTAGAAGAGATCTCTAGTCTTTCCTATTCTATTGTTTTTCCTCTATTTCTTTGCATTGATCACTGAGGAAGGCTTTCTTCTCTCTCCTTGGTATTCTTTCGAACTCTGCATTCAAATGGTTATATCTTTCCTTTTCTCTTTTGCTTTTCACTCCTTTTCATAGCTATTTGTAAGGCCTCCTCAGACAGCCATTTTGCTCTTTTGAATTTCTTTTTCTTGTGGATAGTGTTGATCCCTGTCTTCTGTACAATGTCACAAACCTCTGTCCATAGTTCATCTGGCACTCTGTCTATCAGATCTAGTCCCTTAAATCTATTTCTCACTTTCACTGTATAATCATAAGGGATTTGATTTAGGTCATACTTGAATGGTCTAGTGGTTTTCCCCACTTTCTCCAATTCAAGCATGAATTTGGCAATAAGGGGTTCATGATCTGAGCAGGTTATGAGAGTCAGTTAACCTTAGACATTTGTGGAGCAGGTCAAGCCAGGGCTTGGGACCAGACAGCCCTGAGTTTTCATCCTAGTTCTGACATTTCTTCTCATTGAGGTAATCTAAGATAGTAACTTAACCTCTTACACGTTTCCTCATCTGTAAAATGGAGAGAAGATGTGGCAGGACTGTGAATGTGTAAATGCAGCTAGCCCTAAAATGGTGTGAGGTAATGTTCTTTTACCACCAGACACATGCACAACTGAGCGTTGTTTCCACTTTGGCCCAGCTCTCTTTCTGGAGCTATTTCTCCACTCTTCCCCAGCAGCATACTGGACACCTACTGACCTGGAGGGCTCATCTTCTGGTGTCACATCTTTTTGCCTTTTCATACAGTTCATGGGGTTCTCCAGGAAAGAATGCTGGAGTGGTTTGCCATACTTTCCTTCAGTGGACCACATTTTATCAGAACTGTCCATCATGACTGGTCCATTTTATGGATGTCAATGTGGTTATGTCTGGTGGTAAAAGTAAAGTCCTGTGCTGTAAAGAACAGTATTGCAAAGGAACCTGAAATGTTAGGTCCATGAATCAAAGTAAATTTGATGTGGTCAAACAGGAGATGGCAAGAGTGAATATTGACATTTTTAGTAATCAGTGGACTAAAATGGATGGAAATGGACGAATTTAATTCAGATGACCATTATATCTACTACTGTGGGCAAGAATCTCTTAGAGGAAATGGAGTATCTCTCATAGTCAACAAAAGAGTCTTAAATGAAGTACTTGGGTGCATCTCAAAAATGACAGAATGAGCTCAGTTTGTTTTCAAGGCAAACCATTCGACAGCATAGTAATCCAAGTCTATGCTCCAACCACTGATGCTGAAGAAGCTGAACAGTTCTATGAAGACCTACAAGACCTCTGGAACTAACACACACACACAAAAATGTCCTTTTCATAATAGGGGTTGGAATGCAAAAGTAGGAAGCCAATAGATATCTGGAGTAACAGGCAAGTTTGGCCTTGGAGAACAAAAACGAAGCAGGGTAAAGGCTAACAGAGTATTGTCAAGAGAACACATTGGTCATAGCAAACACCCTCTTCCAATGACACAAGAGACAACTCTGCATATGGACATCACCAGATGGCCAATATTGAAATCAGATTGATTATATTCTTTGTAGTCAAAGATGGATAAGCTATATACAGTCAGCCAAAACAAGACTTGGAGCTGACTGTGGCTCAAATCATCAGATTCTTATGGCAAATTTCAGACTTAAATTGAAGAAAATAAGGAAAACTACTAGGTCATTCAGGTATGACATAAATCAAATCCCTTATAATTATACAGTAGAGGAAATGAATAGATTCAAGGCATTATATCTGGTAGACAGAGTGCCTGAAAACCTATGGATGGAGGTTCATAACACTGTGAAGGAGCTGGTGACCAAAACCATTCCCAAGAAAAAGAAATGCAAGAAGGCAAAGTGGTTGTCTGAGAAGTCCTTACAATAGCTGAGAAAAGAGAAGCAAAAGGCAAAGGAGAAAGGGAAAGATATACCCAACTAAATACGGAGTTCCAGAGAACTGCAAGGAGAGATAAGAAAGTCTTCTTGTGTGAATAATGAAAAGAAAGAGAGGAAAACAATAGAATGGGAAAGACTAGCGATTTCTTCATGAAAACTGGAGAAAGGGAAAGTTTCATGAAAAGATGGGCTCAGTAGAGCACAGAAATGGCAAGGACTTAACAGAAGCAGAAGAGATTAAGAAGCAGTGGCAAGAATACTCAGAAGAACTATATAGAAAGGGTCTTAATGACCAGGATAACCATGATGGTGTGATCACTCACCTAGAGCCAGACATCCTGGAATGTGAAGTCAAGTGGGCCTTAGGAGGCATCACTACGAACAAAGCTAGTGGAGGTGATGGAATTCAAGATGAGATGTTTCAAATCCTAAATGATGATGCTGTGAAAGTGCTGCACTCAATATGTCAGCAAATTTGGAAAACTCAGCAGTGGCCACAGGACTGGAAAAGGTCAATTTTCATTCCAATCTCAAAGAAGGGCAATGCCAAAAAAATGTTCAAAATACCATATAATTGTACTCATTTCACTTGCTAGCAAGGTAGTGCTCAAAATCTTTCAAGCTAGGCTTTAGCAGTACATGAACTGAGAACTTCCAGATGTAAAAGCTGGATTTAGCAAAGGCAGAGAAACCAGAGATCAAATTGCCAACATCCACTGGATCATAGAGAAAGCAAGAGAATTCCAGAAAAACATCTGCTTCATTGACTACACTGAAGCCTTTGACTGTGTGGATCACAACAAACTGTGGGAAATTCTTCAAGAGATGGGAGTAACAGACCACTGTCTCTTGAGAAACCTGTATGTGGGTCAAGAAGCAATAGTTAGAACTGGACATGGAACAACAGACTGCTTCAAAATTGGGAAAGGAGTACCTCAAGGCTGTATTACTTAACTTATATGCAGAGTACATCATGTAAAATGCCAGGGTGGATGAATCACAAGCTGGAATTAAGATTGCTGGAAGAAATATCAATAACCTGAGATATGACACCACCCTAATGGCAGAAAGTGAAGAGAAACTAAAGAGCCTCCTGATGATGGTGAAAGAGGGGAGTGAAAAACCTGGCTTAAAACTCAGCATTCAAAAACCTAAGATCATGGCATCTGGTCCCTTCACTTTATGGCAACCAGTTGGGGAAAAAGTGGAAACAGTGACAAATTTTATTTTTTTAGGCTCCAAAATCACTGCTGATGGTGACTGCAGGCATGAAATTAAAAGACACTTGTTCTTTGGAAGGAAAGCTATGACAAATCTAGACAGCATACTAAAAAGCAGAGACATCACTTTGCCAACAAAAGTCTATATAGTCAAAGCTATGGATTTTCCAGTAGCCATGTATGGATGTGAGAGTTGGACTATAAAGAAAGCTGAGTGCCAAAGAATTGATGCTTTTGAACTGTGGTGTTGAAGAAGACTCTTGAGAGTCCCTTGGACTGCAAGGAGATTCAACCGGTCCATCCTAAAGGGAATCAGTCCTGAATATTCATTGGAAGGACTGATGATGAAGTTGAGACTCCAATACTTTGGCCATCGGATGCGAAGAACTGACTCATTGGGAAAGACCCTGATGCTGGGAAAGATTGAAGGCAGGAGGAGAAGGGGATGACAGAGGTTGAGATGGTTGGATGGCATCACCGACTTGATGGACATGGGTTTGGGTGGACTCCGGGAGCTGGTGATGGACAGGGAAGCCTCACGTGCTGCGGTTCATGGGGTCACAAAGAGTCAGACACGACTGAGCGACTGAACTGAACTGAATTGATGGTTTTTCCAGTAGTCACATATGGATGTTAGAGTTGGGCTATAAAGAAGGCTGAGCACCAAAGAACTGATGCTTTTGAACTGTGGTATTGGAGAAGACTCTTGAGAGTTCCTTGGACAGCAAGGAAATTAAACCTGTCAATCCTAGAGGAAATCAACCCTGAATATTCATTGAAAGGACTGATGCTGAAGCTGAAACTCCAATACTTTGGTCACCTGATGTGAAGAGCAAGCTCATTGGAAAAGACACTGATGCTGGGAAAGACTGAGGGCAGGAGGAGAAGGGGGTGACAGAGGATGAGATGGTTGGATAGCATCCTCAACTCAGTGGACCTGAGGGAGATAGTAAAGGACACACTCAGGGAGATAGTGAAGGACAAGGAAGCCTGGCATGTTGTAGTCCATGAGGTCGCAAAGAGCTGGACACAACTTTGCAACTGAACCGTGCTTAGCATAGCACCTGGCACAAAGAAGAAGCTATAATCAATGAATGAANCCTCAACTCAGTGGACCTGAGGGAGATAGTAAAGGACACACTCAGGGAGATAGTGAAGGACAAGGAAGCCTGGCATGTTGTAGTCCATGAGGTCGCAAAGAGCTGGACACAACTTTGCAACTGAACCGTGCTTAGCATAGCACCTGGCACAAAGAAGAAGCTATAATCAATGAATGAAAATATGGATGAACAGAGAATAGATGAATATAATTCTGCAGGTGACAGCAGCCAAATGTGCAGGATTTGAAAACCTGGCCATCTGAAAATCCTTTGAAATTACAAACCGAGCTGTCTAGAAAAAGCAACGATATCTATAATTGTTAGTGGCATATGCCAAGCTGATTTCACCTTGATCTTGATCTCATTTGGCCCTTGCCCTAGTCAGCATCATCATCCCCATCTGATAAGTGAAAAGACAGTGGCTCGAGATGGTTGGAGGGAGGCTGTCCTTTCACACCCAGAGGGCATGCAGCATCCGGTCATGTACCTCCAGGGACAGGAAGATCNGATCTTGATCTCATTTGGCCCTTGCCCTAGTCAGCATCATCATCCCCATCTGATAAGTGAAAAGACAGTGGCTCGAGATGGTTGGAGGGAGGCTGTCCTTTCACACCCAGAGGGCATGCAGCATCCGGTCATGTACCTCCAGGGACAGGAAGATCAGTGTCTACAGACACGGCTCACCCCATTCTTGCTGATGCCTGTTTTCCAGAGCAGACTCAGGATCAAGTCCTATTTTCTGGGTGAGGCCTTTAGAGACCCAGAGACTGAGATCTATTGATCTATTGCCCTCTCAGCTCTACACTTAGGTTCCAGGAATGTCAGCACTGGCCTTACCATCTCCTTCTCTGAACAAATGAGGAGACTGGGGTCCTGTGGGTGGGGGTTCACCGCAAATACACTGATCTGGCTTCTGCTGTGGCACTATGTCATTGTTTAATGATGAACTTGAAGGCAACTCTGAATCTCTGTTCATCTGCCTTCGCTCAGAACTCACCGCAGGACCTGACATGCTAAGTTCCCAGACAGGCAAGGGCGGCTGAAAGAATGACTAAATATGAGCGGACTGAGGTTGGGCTGAGACTTGGGTTGAATTGGGGAATAGCATCTGATGAGGTATTAAGGCATGTGAGGTCTAGATAACATTTGGAGTCAGGGTGGGGAAGGAGAGCTGAGGTGGGGTTGCAGGGAGGATAAAGGAGGAGATCCAGGCTGCTGATAGAGTAAGGGCTTGGATCAGTACTGGGGAGTGGGTAAGGTCAGGGAAGAGGCTGGTGGTGATATCAGGAAGGGGACCCTGCTGGGCCCACAGATAAAGGAGGCATTATCCTGTGAATGCTGAGCATGGGAGTTCGCTGTTAGGGTGGGGGTTGTTATGTAATTTGGGTTGAGGGTGGTGCATGAGGACATTTGGAGTGGGGTTGAAATGAAGCTTTTCCAGGGTGGATTTGGGGTAAGGTTCAAGGATGGATGTGAATAATGGTTGGGTTAAAATGGGGGAATGGAGCGCAGAAGCGGCTGCAGGGGGGATCTGGGTTGGTGAGAGCCTGAGGGGGTAAAGGCGGGGTGGGGGTCGGTGCTGACTTTGGGGCGCGCACTTGGATGAGGACTGAGGGNAGAAGAAGCGCCTTCCTACAGTCTGAAGGAGCTGTAGGAAGCCTTTGCAGATTATCTGTCTGTCGGGTCAGGGTACATTGGGGAGACCCAGGCTCTAAGATAAGGTGCAGATTTTGGCCCAGTTACACTGAACCAGGACTAGGGACTGTTGGACTTTAGTTGTCAATAACTCCTATTCAGTCAATCACAGAGTGCTTAGGCTGAAAAGGACCTGTGAATCATGTAATCAGTGGATGAGTTACAGCTAGCATTAAGAAAAAAATATTAATGGAATAGAAAAAGTATAGTGCAAAGAGTAAAGCTAAGTATTCTTTCATAAAATGTTTCAGTTACATATGTCTGTATGTATTGTGATCCCGACCACAATGTGAAAAGGATTTCTCATTTTGAGTCAGGTCAAAAAGGTTTGAAAGCCACTGAATCTGACACCTCCCATTGTTCTGATGAGCAGGGACTCGCACATGCTTACAAAATCTTTAGCTCTCCTGATTTCTTACAGCAGTGGGGAGAGTAGGAAATAGCTGATGTGATGCCTTGGGAGTCCCCAGTTCCTCTGTCTCTTGCTTTCAATGTGAATGGGATAAATAATGGGCATTAGGGGATCTCAAGCCCTAGCTCTTCTCCTTCTCTGTTTTTTTTTTTTCTCTCTGTGCTTCAGGTTCCGTTTCTTCATCCAGGCCAGCTCCTCAGATGCTGAGGTGTGCCATGCCCTTGACCTGGGCACTGGGCCCCCTGAGAGAGATCAGATCTGGGTCTGTCCAGAAACACAGTATAGAATGGGAGCCAGACAGATGATCTTGGACAGGGCCAGAAAGGGGAAATGCAGGGACCATGGCCACAGAGGGATCACCATCTGAAAGATAAGGGAGGAGTTTTGAGGGGGTGGTATCTTCAAGGGCCACTGTAAGGTCAAGTATGAAAACTGGAAGGAATTGTTTTATCCTCTATAAAATTCCTCCTGTGAATCTCTGCAAACTGGGAACTGGATGACATACTCTAAGGGAGGTGCACTTTGGCCTCTTTATCAGGTAGAGATTAAAGAGGAAGGATTTGGAATCCTGTGGAAAGGAGCAAGGTCTCCTGAAGACATGAGATTCAGCTATGAGATACAAAGCATTCTGCTCTGGCTTTTGGCAAATTGGGAAGCTGCCAACAGTTTCCAAAGCCCTTTCCTGCCAAGAATTAGTTTCTCCAGCAACCCTGTGCAGTGAACCAGGTAGGGATGATTATGCCCCTGAGAGAGATAACAAGCCCAATGTTACAAAGCAGCCAATGGCCCAGGAGAGACTAGTACCATGTCTGTCTAGCCAACAGTCCTCTTTGGCACTGATGAAGACTATGGTCCCCTATTCAGAAGAATATTTTTAACTACAAAAAGTAAATTAGAGTTACAAAGTATACCAATTATATAGAATCATTATCAAAATAGTTATTTTGTGAATTAGTTCTTTTTTAACATATTAAATAATAAGATATAGAGATTTATTTATTAACTATTGTTAATTTTGAGGTGATGAATGAATATAAAACAATATTTCAAGATATTGGTACTGTAATCCAATACAAAAATAATTATGATTTCTATTGGTGACAGGGCTTCCCTGGTGGCTCAGATGATAAAGAATCTGTCTGCAAAGCAGGAGATGCAAGAGATGGGAGTTCGATCCCTAGGTCAGGAAGATCTCCTGGAGGCGGGCATGGCAACCCACTCCAGTATTCTCGCCTGGAGAATTTCATGGACAGTGGAGCCTGGCAGGCTAGAGTTCGTAGGGTTACAAAGAGTTGGACATGACTAAAGCCACTGAGCTCACACACACCACTGGTAACAAAGTCACAGGTTCTACTAATACTATATGATGTTGCTTACGAGCATGATAGAAGGATATGCTAAATCTGACTTTTTTTTAAAGTCACTTCAGTCATGTCTGACTCTGTGCGACCCCACAGACAGCAGCCCACCAGGCTCCCCCATCCCTGGGATTCTCCAGGCAAGAACATGGAGTGGGTTGCCATTTCCTTCTCCAATGCGTGAAAATCAAAAGTGAAAGTGAAGTCGCTCAGTGGTGTCCAACTCTTCGAGACCCCATGGACTGCAGCCCACCAGGCTCCTCCGTCCATGGGATTTTCCAGGCAAGAGTACTGGAGTGGGTTGCCATTGCCTTCTCCGAGGTAGTGAAAACAAGGATGTCACTTTTTTCAATCCAAGTTCACGGACCTCTCCCATGCTGAGCTCTATCTGTGGACCCCTTGGGCTCTTTGGAGTCTGCTAGAATCTTTGACCTCTTCTGGTCTAGAACCTTCTGTAATGCTTGTTCCTTTATCATGTGCATCATGTTCCTTCCTACAGACACTTACTGCAGACCTACTGTACGCCAGGCAGTTTCCCACCTTGTATGTCATGTAGTCCTTGAAAATTTCCTTTATTTTCCCATTCTGCAGACAAGGCAACTGAGACTCAGAGAGGTCAAGTGATTTATCCAAAGCTACACAGCTAGTAAATAGAATTCTGTACCACCACACGTTCTTCCCAACCTGAGGTCTGGGGGCCAGAGTCTCCAACCAGAAGGGCAGGTAAGTGTAAGAGGGAAGAGTGAGCAGGGAGAACTCACATTTATGGAGAACACACTGTGAGCTAGGAATTGTGCTCAGTGCTTTCCATGGTCTCCTTCAATGCTTACAATTCTGTGCTGTTGCTCTCTTCATAAAAATAACTAGATACATATGTATTCATTATGAAACAACAAATTAGAAAATAAGGAAAAACCAGATTAAAAATAACAGTCACCCATAACCTCACCCCATAGAAATATCCACTGATACTTTGGTATAGAGTCTTTCAGATACACACATATACACACACAACTTTTTACCCACTCTACCCATAGGAAAACTGGACCCAGAGAGGTGAAGTAACTTGCCCAAGGATATACAAGTATCAAGTTTCAATCATCTTCGGTGTGACCTTAGACTGGTCACTTTCCCTCTCTGCCTTAGGGCAGTAATTGATGGCACCAGGCCAACCGCGCAGTAACTGGAAGCCTCTTGTGCCTGGTTCTTTAAACAATGCGCTCCAGACCTGGCAGCCTGGCTCCGGAGCCGAGCCGGATCCTCAGGGGTCTAGAAAGACATGCCCCTTGCTGTTGAGGGTCGCGCAGCTCAGTGACTGAAGTCCACAAGGAGGCTGAGGACCCGGACACAACCCGCGGTGGGGGTCGATTCTGCTCTCTGGGTGGTCCACTCCGAGTCTGCTCTCTGGGTGGTCCCTGGACTCTGGACACCACGGAGCAGCCCCATCCTCTAGCCCTACTGCCTCCAGTTGTGCTGGCCCGACACCCCTCCCCCAGGGCTCCTCCATCCCCTACCCANGAGCCGGATCCTCAGGGGTCTAGAAAGACATGCCCCTTGCTGTTGAGGGTCGCGCAGCTCAGTGACTGAAGTCCACAAGGAGGCTGAGGACCCGGACACAACCCGCGGTGGGGGTCGATTCTGCTCTCTGGGTGGTCCCTGGACTCTGGACACCACGGAGCAGCCCCATCCTCTAGCCCTACTGCCTCCAGTTGTGCTGGCCCGACACCCCTCCCCCAGGGCTCCTCCATCCCCTACCCAGCTCCCCTTCAGTTTGCAGGTCATTGCATTGGAGAGGCAAAGAAAAGATGCCGAGAGGGCGAGGGTAGGATGATTTGGGAGAATGGCATTGAAACATGTATATTAACATATGTGAAACGAATCGCCAGTCCCGGTTCGATGCAGGATACAAGATCCTTGGGGCTGGTGCACTGGGATGACCCAGAGGGATGGTATGGGGAGGGAGGTGAGAGGGGGGTTCAGGATGGGGAACACGTGTACACCCGTTGCGGATTCATGTCGATGTATGGCAAAACCAATACAATATTGTAAAGTAATTACCCTCCAATTAAAATAAATAAATTTATATTTAAAAAAAGGATGCCGACATGCATTAATCCCCTTTGAGTGCCGGTTCTAGGCACGACCACTGTTCTGATGCCCACGATGGATTCTTCCCCTTTCTTTCCAGCCTGAGGCTCCTGCCTCTCATCCTGAAAGAAGTGACTTTGCCAGGTTGGAACATGAAGTCCAAGGACAAATTGGACCAAAGCTCAGATCTCCTGATACCAGCTAGACACTCTCCCAGCTGAAGGTGGTCTTTGGGTTTAGGTTTTTGTTAGTTTGTTGTTTGTTTTCCTGTGAAATCTTTAAAGCACACAAACAACATAAAGAATCATACAAGAACCGCCCATGTACTCTCTACTGGTAAGAAATTGCTTCCACTCACAATTATTGTCCTGAATTTGGTGTTTATCATTTCTATGTTCTTATTCATGCATTTGTCATGTACGTGTGGATCTTTGAATAATGTATAGAATTGCTTTACATGTGATTATATCTCAAATAAATAACAACAAATTAATGTATTCTTCTGTAATCTGCTTTTTTTTTTTTACTCAATCTTATGTTTTTGAGCTTTGTCCATACTTATGTGTATGCTCAATCTGGTTCATTCATTTTTACTGCTGTATAGTTCTCCAGTTACTGAATACATGATGGCTTCTTATCCATTTTCTTTAACATTTATATTCCTTCCAATTTCTTTTATTACCATACAATGCTGTTTCTTTTGAGATTTTTTTAAAAATCAATTTTACTGAGGTATATTTTACAAACAATAGAATATACACATTTCAAATGTGCAGCTTGATGAATTTATACTCATGGAGCCACCACCGCAGTCAAGATACAGAATATTTCCGTCACCCGTCACCATCCCTTGGGGTGCAATCAACCCTCCTCCCCACCCCTAGCCTTGCCTGAGACAACCTGCTTGCCCTCCCTGTAGATTAGTTCTATCTGTTTTTGAATTTTTATCTTTATAGAATCAGATAGTATGCCCTCTTTTGTGTCTTGATCTCTTTTGCTCACCACAACGCTTTTGCGATAAACAGAAATTGTTGCATCTAACAGTAGTTCCTTCGTTTTTATTGCCAAGTACATGGAAATATACTCTTTATATGAAAAACTGCAATTTGTCCATTCAATAGCTCTTGGGCATTTGAGTTGTTTCTAGCTTGGGACTACTGTGAATAAAGTTGCTATAAAATTTTTGCATATATGCTTTTTTGGGGTGCCTATGGTTTCATATACCTTGGGTGAATCCTAAAAGTGGAATTTTGAGGTAATAGAATAGATGTATGTTTAACTTTGGGCTTCCCAGTGGTCCTAGTGTTAGAGAACTTGCTTGCCAATGCAGGACATGCAGGAGACAGGGGTGCGATCCCTGGGTTGGAAAGATCCCCTGGAGAAGGGAATGGCAACCGCTCCAGTATTCTTCCCTGGAGAATCCCGTGGATGAGGAGCCTGGCGGGCTACAGTCCATAGGGTCGCAAAGAGTTGGACATGACTGAAGCGACTTACCATGCATGCATCCTTGGCACATCAGACAGTTCTCTGATCAGAACAGTTCTCTGATCAGAATTCAGGCATCCGCACTGTAAGCACTAAATCCTAACCATTAGACCATCTGGGAACCTCCCTATCTTTTCTCTACTGAATTAACACCTTTGATAAAACTCAATTAATCATGTATGTATGGATTTATTTCTGGATTCTCTATTCTATTTCATTGACCTTATCTGAATCTATCCTTATGCCAGTTTCACTCTGTCTTAATTACTGTAGCTTTCTAAGTGGGTCTTGAAATCAGGTAGCATAAATCCTCTAACTTTGTCCTTATTTTTCAAAATTGTTTTAGTGCTTCTGAATCCTTTGCATTTCCATATCAATTTTAGAATCAACTCATTGATTTTCGCCCCTCCCCCCAAAAAATCCTGCTTGGATTTTGCTTAGGATTACGTTGACTCAATAGATCAATTTGAAGAGAATTAACATCTTAATATCAAGTTTCCCAATCCATGAACATGGTCTATATCTCTTCGTTTATTTTGTTCTTAATTTCTCTCAGCAGTGCTTTATACTATTCTAGGTACAGGTCTTGTACACATTTTTTAAAACTTTTCCCTTTTTCTTATTTTTGATGCATTGTAAATGATATTTTTTGAAAACGTGATTTTCCAGTTATTTGCTGCTAATTTATATAGAAACACAAATTATTTTCATATATTCATCTTGTATTCTGGTATCTTGTTAAATTTACCTATTAGTTCCAGCATTTTTATGGCTGCTTAGGATTTTTTTATGTTAACATGAAAAAGTTTCCTCACAAGCAATATATTTTAAAGGCAGTTTTACTTTTCCTTTACAGTTGGTGCTTTTTCTTTTTCCCTTGTTTTGTTGCACTCTCTAGGATTTCCAGTATAATGTAGAAGAGAATTCATTTGACTTTTGAGGTGGAGTTATATGATTCTTTTTTTTCTGCATTTTGATTCTCTCCCATCACACACTTATTAACAGAGAGATCTTCTGAAGCCTTGACCTGAGCTGTTTAAGCAGCCCCAGTGGTTCTACTCTGACCTCTAAAGTATGAAACTGTCCGTACCTCTCCAACTACACTTGCCTCTTCTCTCCCACAGGAAGCCTCTCTTTCAGACAATCTGACCTGGGAAAGGAGCCTCCTTTCCCAGGTTTTGCCTATGTTGTTCCCTTCTCTGCTTATCTTATTCCTCTATACTCTCCAAGGTCCGTCTTGAAGACCACCCCCATCCTGTCCCACAGATAGCCCTTCTGTGACCAACACTCAGAGTACCATTCTTTTTTTTTTTTTCTTTCCAGCAGTATCTGCTGTTCTGTCTGCCATTCATTGAGCACTTCCATGTGCCATCATACCACTTAGGAACCACAGCTTCAGACTATAGGCTCCTCTAGGATAGAAACTACCTGCTGCAGGTCTGGTTTCCCCACACTCAGTCTAAGGCCTGGTTCTCAATGGCAGGGGTGTCATTTTGTGCCACCTGTTTTTTTATGTGCTTTTGTGCAAATGAAAAAAAAAAAAAGGTACCCCTTCCTCTGCCCTGATATAGCTCTGTCCCAAAGGCAAAGCTGGGTAAGTAAGAATTCAGGCTACATTTCAACTCCTTCTTGTTTCTTCTGCTGGCCACCTTCAAAATCTGCATAGCCATATCAGTTAAAGGGAGAGGAAGAATTAATAAATTCCCCTAATAAGAGAACAAATGATTCCATATATAGGTATTTTATACATAAAGATATTGAGCCTCAGCAAGGTTTTTCTCACCCAAGAACCCAGCCAGGAATGGTAGAAACTAGGGATTGGCTGTATACTGTCACCCTGCTTATTTAACTTATATGCAGAGTACATCATGAGAAANATGCTGGGAAGGACTGAGGGCAGGAGGAGAAGGGGACGACCGAGGATGAGACGGCTGGATGGCATCACGGACTTGATGAACATGAGTCTGAGTGAACTCCGGGAGTTGGTGATGGACAGGGAGGCCTGGTGTGCTGTGATGCATGGGGTCGCAAAGAGTTGGACATGACTGAGCGACTGAACTGAACTGAACTGAACTGGTTTTCTTTTATTGGCTAGATGAAACAATGGAGGTTCAGGGAGATTAAGTGACTGTCCCAATGTTACACAGCTAGTAAGGGGTTATTGTCATTTGTTATATTGATTAGCCAGTTAACTGTATACTCAATTCTTGGACTTTAATCCTGAGTCTGCTTTCATTGGGAGTTACAGGTAGATCAGAAGGCTATATAGTTCAACTTCCTATTGTGTGGTATTCAATCCTGGATTAACATTGCCAGATAAAATGCAAGATGGCTAGTTAAATTTGAATATGATATGAAAAATTAGTAATTTTTAAAATATAAGTATGTCCCATGCAACTGTTACTAATACCAGGGAAGACAGTGGCCCTGGGACCCCCTCTGGAGAATGAACTGCAGGGTGCAGCTGGTCATGTGCTCAGAGGGGAGCAGTCATANAGATAAAATGCAAGATGGCTAGTTAAATTTGAATATGATATGAAAAATTAGTAATTTTTAAAATATAAGTATGTCCCATGCAACTGTTACTAATACCAGGGAAGACAGTGGCCCTGGGACCCCCTCTGGAGAATGAACTGCAGGGTGCAGCTGGTCATGTGCTCAGAGGGGAGCAGTCATATTCTAAGATATTAGAGGAAAGGCCTTCTGACCAGGCTTTCCCATCTAACTGAGACTGGTCACCTCTCTCATGGGAGGATTTGAGACTTTTAGGGGGAACCCAGCTGAGGCAGGGGTTGAGACAGTCTCTAGGACATTCAGAAATAGACGTAGATGATGACAATGAAGTCTAATCAGGCAATATGTGCCTTTTGAACACCTACTATGGGCCCAGCTGCAGAGGTAGGGGTGCCTCAGACGGTAAAGAATCTGCCTGTAATGCAGGAGACCTGGATTTGATCCCTGGGTTGGGACGATCCCCTGTGGAAGGGAATGACCACCCATTCCAGTATATAGATGGTCACAGTTTCTTGTACTTCTTCCTGGTGCTCATCATAATTGTAATTGTATAATAATTGGTGTAATTATTTAATGTTTGGATTTTCTTTTATTTTCTTAGCACCATGACTGCTGGGACATGGGTGTTTTGTTCACTGATGTACCCCTAAAACCTAATGCAGAACTTGATACATAGGCAATGCCCAAGAAGTACTTGTTGATGAACAAATGTCCCTTCCAACCATAATTTTATAGAAATTCCCCTGACACATGCTTTTCTTCCTCCACACTCTAGCCCACCTCAGAGAGGTAAAAAGCAGTCAGGATGGGTCCACTCTTTCTCTGAAATCTGGACCAGGTGATAGTGAATGAGAATCATCTGAGGGTGAAAAGAGAGTTCAGCAAAAGACAGAGGCCCTTACTGTATCCACAGCCAGAAATGAATTCTTCTCCAACTAAACGGTAAAGTGCTAAGATGTAACCTAATAAACATAGTATTTGGCTTACAAGTAAAGTGTTAGAAGATAATGAAGGCATTAGTAGAAAATCAAATATTAACTATTTAAGTGTTAGCTGATAACCAAGGAATTAATTTAAAACTAAGTTGTTAGCAGATATTGCTTAACCAATGACTGAGGTAACAGTTGATAACTTAAAGTTTTTTCCTGGGGGAACCCTTGCCCATTGGAGGGGGCTTGGGAACAGCATAAAACTGACAAAACCTAGGAATGAAGGGCTAGTAGGGACTGCAAAATCCTCAGCTGGACTCTAAACTTCTGCGGGAAACTGTTGACCCCAGATAGGGTCTAGGCAGAGAGAGCATGGAGCCAGTGCTCAAAATGCTTCCCATACAATTAAGTTTAACTTGCTAAGGGCCAAGCACTGTGCTGAGGAGAGAAGGGAAGGCAGTTGCGTAAAGAATGAGACTGTGGTAAATGAGCAAGTGAGTGATGTGTGAAAGGAAGGGCTTAAGGGGTTTGTGAAGGCTGTGAAGAGGGAGAGAGGTGTGTCAGGGAGAGGTGGTGAGCTTAGTTCTGGAGACACTGAATTGAGGTGTCTCTGGTCATGCCCAACAGGCGAGTGGATATGAGTCCATCGTAGATACAAAGTAGAGATTTAGGTATCATCAGGGTGTGGATGGGAAAAGGCAATGGCACCCCACTCCAGTACTCTTGCCTGGAAAACCCCTGGACAGAGCAGCCTGGAAGGCTCCAGTCCATGGGGTCGCTGAGGGTCAGACACGACTGAGTGACTTCACTTTCATGCATTGAANATGAGCAAGTGAGTGATGTGTGAAAGGAAGGGCTTAAGGGGTTTGTGAAGGCTGTGAAGAGGGAGAAAGGTGTGTCAGGGAGAGGTGGTGAGCTTAGTTCTGGAGACACTGAATTGAGGTGTCTCTGGTCATGCCCAACAGGCGAGTGGATATGAGTCCATCATAGATACAAAGTAGAGATTTAGGTATCATCAGGGTGTGGACGGGAAAAGGCAATGGCACCCCACTCCAGTACTCTTGCCTGGAGAATCTCAGGGATGGGGGAGCCTGGTGGGCTGCCATCTATGGGGTCGCACAGAGTCAGACACGACTGAAGTGACGCAGCAGCAGCAGCAGCAGCAGGGTGTGGATGGTGGTCAAGATCTTGAGAAAAAATGAGATGGCTGTGGCAGAGCATATTAAGTGAGAAAAGGGACCAGCCTAGAACCCCAAGGAAGACCAACAGGAAGGAGTGGGCTGCAGAGGAAGAGTCCAATAAACACCCAGAAGGAAGGAGCACCGGGACAGATGGGGGAAACCAAGAGAAGGCAGGGGCAGGAAAGCTGAGGGAAGAGAATGTGTCAGGGAGAGCAGTACAGTCAGCAACGTCAGATGTGGCTGACAGGTCAAGCAGGGTGAGGTCAGAGAGATGTCCATTGAGAACGTGGTTCTGAGATGTTCATCACAAACATTTCTGTGATAACTGGGTTTCGCTGTGTATGTGTGTGTATGTGTGCCTGTGTCTCTACAGAAATGATCACGTGGCAAGCCAGAGCATGGAGAACAATATGCAAGGACAGGCTGGAGGCCACCACGGGGTGGCTTGTGGTCAGCCCACAGAAAGCCTTCATTTACTCTAAGCTTTGGGGAAGGAATATTAAAGTAGGCTTTGAGGATTGTGAGTGCAGATCAACCCTTTCTCTGTCCAGTGGGAAAATGGAAGACAGCAGAGAGAGAACCATTTGCTCAAGGTGAGTCAAGGGCACAACCAGAACTTGAATCTGAGTCTCCTGCTTCTAGAAGAGTGACTTTGGAAGAAGTGTACATGAAATCCTCATTGGCCAGTAAATTATAGATCAGTGACTTTGCTCATTACTTCAGTTTTTAGATACCTCTTTTTTAGATTTACATAAAAGTGAAATACATATTTTACATACAAAATGTAAACATTAAAAAAATACCTAACAAAGAAAGCAAATGACTCCTGTTATCCCACCCCATGCCCTCACAGACAACAACAATTAACAGTTTTGTCCATATCCCTCCCTCCCTCTCTCACATGCTTAACACTGAAATTTTTAATAAAAATATTATTCTTGTTTATGCTGGATGTTGTTTTGTGTGTGTGCACGTGTTCATTATAAAGTTGCCTTTTTTCACTTTTGGACAACGTTCAGCATATAAATTAATTCATTTGAACAACTGTACCAGTGGATCATTTTGTTTTGTGTCATAATTTGCTACAAAACCATACTGATAGACACAAGGTTGCATAAAATTTTCACTATAATGAACAATGTACATATATATTATTGTACATACATATTTGCACAGTTTGGGAGTCTTTTAAAAGGAAAAATGGTGGAGTAAAGCGTGTAGACATTTTGTTTTAAAAGATACTGACAAGTCATCCTCTAAAAACCTGTACCAGTTTGTCCCACCAACAGCTTATGTGAATGCCCATTTTCCCACATCCTTACTAACAACAAGTATTATCATTTAACAAAATCTTTCCAACTTGAATGAAGCTGAACATCTTTTCATATCTTCATTATCCATCTCTATTTTTCAGTGAATTACCTATTCATATCCTTTGCCTGTAATTGAAGTGTATTTTTGGTCAGTGAATTCTTATCGGGCAATAATGATTGATTTGATTAAAATAAGTCTGAGAAGACTTTGTACCAAATTGCTGAAAGTTTACCTCCAGGGACCAAGAGTACAGAAAATGAGGGAGATACTTTCATTTTTTATTTTGTATCATATTGTATTATTTTACAATGAATTGTATTACTTTTGTAATTTAAAAAAATACATAGGAAGACAGTTAACAGCTACAAATGTTTGGCCTGGATTCTCATGGCTATAAATTCATGCTGAGTTCAAGTTTTTATGGATCACAACTTATTTTTTGGTGCATAATGCAAAAACCATTTATTGAATGCCTCCTGTTTAGCTGGCACTGCCCTTGGCACTTTCATAGGCTTTTCATCCTCATCCTCGCAGCAGCCCTGTGAGGTAGGAATTGGCCCTGCTTTATAGGTAGGAGATTATTGCTTGAAATGCTTCTATTTGCCCCACATTTTCATGGGCTAGAGGTTCTTATTGGCTGGTGAGTCATTGGTCAAGAACTCTCCCTGGTCAGGAGTTCCTAGAGGTTGCTCTAAGATTCAAATCATCAAGCTACTAGAATTCTCCCCCAGTAGGAGTGATGGGGTAGGGGGACGAGAGTGGAGGAGAGTCAGTGGTCTCTCCCTTGGTAGCACCATTTCAGTTTGCTTTGGTCACTCATGCACAGTCAGGGGAGGGGATGGGGGAGAGGAGGGAAAGTGGTTATAAGTCTTCTCGCTTCTTCAGGATGAGCTTCCTCACAAGTGCTGTAACCTGGGGCTTGATTTCCTCCACCGACACGGTTGCGTCCCAAGCTCCTACCACCTTTCCATCTGGGGCCACTAGGTACTTCCAGAAGTTCCAGGTAGGCTCCTTCCCAGAAGTCTCTAGAGAAAAGGAAGGAGAGCAAAGTGTATTTTTCTCTGTGTCCCGTCTCCTGGAATTCCATTAGCGGTATCCATCCCTCCCTTGAAGCCCTGGTTCTATTAGTTAGAATGAACTGCAGAACTTTTAAAGGTCCTGATGTCCAGTCCATACCCACAGACCACTTAAGGAAGAAGCTCTGGGAGTAAGACTCAGGCATCAGTATTTTCTAAAAGTTTTCCAGGAGATTCCAATGTGGTGCCTAGGTTGAGAACTATTGCTTTAGAATTCTCTCAAGTGCTTGATAAGGTAATATCTGATCTTCCTTTATTAATGATCTCAGAGACTTCCCTGGCAGTCTAGTGGTTAAGATTCTGCTTTCACTACAGGGGGCACAGGTTCAATCCCTGGTTGGGGAACTAGGATTCCTCATGCTGGCATGGTGTGACCACAGAAAAACAAAAAGTTTTAATGACCTCAAACTATTGCATAGTCTATAACCTCCTCTCTGATTTAATCCTTTTCTTAGAAGTATTAATTTAATTTATTATAACACTGTTTCATGTTTTGTTTTTTCGGCCACAAGGCATGTGGACTTTTAGCTTCTCCCACCAGGGATCGAACTAGCGCTCCCTGCACTGGAAAGGGAAGTCTTAACCACTGGACCACCAGGGAAGTCCCTGATTTAATCTTAATGGTTCCCATATATTAGTCCTTGGACTGGTTGCATCTGAATCATGGTGGTGGTGGAGCGGGTGCTTATAATTAAACAGATTCTTGGGTCCTGCTTCACTAGGTCTCAGGCTAATGTATTTTAAAGAGCTCCCCAGGTGCTTCTAAAACACAGCCAGGTTTGAGCTATAACTATGGGAACTGGGAAGGAACTAATAAAAACACACAGGGGGCGGGGGGGGGCGGAATATTAGGACTGACCCACAGAGCAAAATTCAAATTGCCTCAGTAAGGGACCTTTGGTTTGTAACACTGCTGTTTGTCATTTACTCTTCCAGGTGAATGGGTTCTAGGGGAGGGCAGTAAGGGATATGAAAGCAACCAGAAACATGGAGTGGGAGGTGGGAGAAGGCAAAAATGGAGCCCCCAAAGGAAGGGAAAAGCCTGAGAAAGGAAACAGGATTTAATGACAAGATTGGCTAATGACCCCTTTTTGTGGTTCTCAGGCTTCTGGGAAGGGATCTATTTCTCAAATACTAAGATTTTTTCTTTTTTTTGTGTATTTTGGGGCTTCTTTTTTGGCCGTGCCTGACAGCTTGAGAGATCTCAGCTCCCTGACAAGGCACTGAACCCAAGCCCTGGAAGGCAGTAGAAGCGCTAAGCCCTAACCACTGGACTGCCAGGGAGTTCCCAAGAGCTGGGATTTTAGTTTAGAAGGTTTCCCTCCTGTGGCCTACAGACCGACTGCCTCTGCCTCAGGACAGGAGATACCTGTCAGCCTTTTCCAGGAATGTAGTGTCGTCTGTTTGAAGCTAAAATCTGAGAGTCCAGTTTCCTTCTAGGAGGCCCTGTGGATGGTAACAGGAGTGGAGAGAAGCCTGCAGAGTGACTCTGGGGGAAACTGCAAGGCAGTAAGGGTGGAGATATTCTTAGGCAAGAATATTCTTCAGTTCATCCTCACAGATTTGTGCTAGACTAGATCATCAACCCCGCTGGGGGCATGAAGAAGGGGCCCCAGGTCACCCAGCCAGCCAGTAGCTTCTGCTGCCCAGCCAGCTGAGGGACTCACCAGTCAGGTACTTGAAGGCAGGGTGGGCACCAGTGCCAGTGACAGCAATCTTGCTAAACATGGGGAAAGAGACACCATACGTGCGGCGGGCAAAACTCTCGATCTCCTTGTTGCTGTCGGGCTCCTGCTGGCCAAACTGGTTGCAGGGGAAGGCAAGCACATTGAAGTGGTGCGGCCCCAGGTCCCGCTGTAGCTGCTGCAGGGCCCGATAGTGCTGGTCTGTGAAGCCACACTCGCTAGCCACATTTACCACCAGGGATACCTGGGCAGCAAAAACAAAACCCAAACACATACACAACCCAGAGAAGAGGCACATACCCTGACATGCCCACATGTGGGACCCCTCAACAATAAAAGCAGTCTTTCATATATGCAAGAACACAACATATATGCATGTAAACAATGCTCTCACATATACACAAACACATACACACAGGCACAAATGAAATCAGACATGCACGGGCTTACCGATACGTGTGCATACACGTACATAAACACTCAGAATAAGCACACAATAGACATCAATGGGTCTGCCTATGGCCCAGGACACAAAGATACTTTAGCACACATCACTCATGCCCACAAACACAGAAAGAACACCATCACAGAGACAGGCACACATACTGGTGAACTCCCATCAGGAGGTGATACAGGAGACAAAAAAGGCAGATCTGCGTTTAACTTCTGGCTCAGTCAACTAGCAGTCATCAGTCTATACTGGAGTTGCCTATATGCCTGTTGGTCTCCCTTCTAGAATGTGAACCTGCTGAGGGCAGGAGCTATGTTCACTTCACTGGGGCTGACACATGGAAAAGTCTTAGAATGTATGTGCTGAGTGAATGAGTAAGTGTGCAGATATAAATGATCGCCTATGTAATGGGTACACAGACAGCCATGGTTTTCTTGATAAAAGGATCTCAAGAACCTCAGGGCAAGCCTTTTTTGCCCTTCTCCCTCCAGCAAAAAAAAATACCACTTCCTTCTGTCACTAGACTAACCTTTAAATTTATAATTGCCTTATAACACATTTATTCATTGCCTTCAGGTGATAAATATAAAGCTGGCTGATGGAACTCGATTATGTGACTGCAATTACAATTTTGGCACCAATGTTATATTTTTCAGCTTCTGGTTATATATTACTGCAGGATTTAAAATCTTACCCTTTATCTGGGCAGCCAAGTCCTATCAATCTGGCCACCTGTTAATACAAGTGGCGGTATTATACCAGTTGGCTCTGTAGAGAGCCAGGGGCAGCTCAGGGCACTAGACATGCTCAGGCTGGGCAGGGTTTCTCAACCTCAGCACTACTGACATTTGGGGGTAGGTAATCTGTGTTGTGAGATGGCTGCCCTGTTCACTGTAGAATGTTTAGCCACATCCTTGGCCTCTATCCACTAGCCGCCTAGTCTTACTAATCAAAAATGTCTCCTCCAGACATTCCTGAAAGTCCCCTGGGGAGAAAGATCACCACCAGCTGAGAACCACTGGGCTGGATGATGAGAACCACTGAGCTGTAACTCCCTCACCCATTTCTTGGGGCCCCAGCCTGTGGCCATTTTGTCATCATATGCCATATTGTGAGACCCCTTTAGCTCCCTTCACTAGTTAGAGGTCTTCCTCTTTCTTCTCTGCTGGATCCCTGGGCGCTGAGAGCATTAAAGGTTGTTTATTTCTAACCTACATCTTGTGTGTCTACCCACACTTTTAGAGAGAGGGAAATCCTACTTCTATTTCCATGCCTGAATCCAAAAAGCTTATCTTTAAATGACCAAAACACAGACATGCCTATGTGCTCAGTCACGTCCAACTCTTTGTGACCCCACAGACTATAGCCCACCAGGCTCCTCTGTCCATGGGATTCTCCTAGGCAAGAACACTGGAGTGAGTTGCCATTTCCCCTTCCAGGGGATCTTTCCAACTCAGGGATTGAACCTGTCTCTGGCACTGGCAGGCAGGTTCTTGACTACTGAACCACCCGGGAATTTCGAAAACACAGATACATCCAAATACACACAGTTAATTTATATATATACATATATAAGTACAGATGCAAACTCACATGTGTTGCAAAACAAATAAACCATTCACACTAGAGGGGTTTCCCTGGTGGCTCAGATGGTAAAGAATCCACCTGCAACGCGGGAGAGCTGGGTGTGATCCCTGGATTGGGAAGATCCCCAGGAAGAGGGCATGGCAACCCACTCCAGTATATTCTTGCCTGGAAAACCCCCTTGGACAGAAGAGCCTGGCAGGCTACAGTCCATGGGGCTGCAGAGTCAGACATGACTGAGTGACTAAGCAGCACACACGCTATACTCAGGCCTACGTGTACATAATCTCACAGCATAGGCAAGGGAATTCCTGAGTGTCACGCATTCATCTACACTCCACACTGGTCTAAAGGACTGTCTCCCAGCTTGTGCCTGAGGACACAAGCCATTCAACTTTGCCCATGGCTATGTCTCCAGGGTATGTACGGCTATGTCTCCCTGTGGCAAGCATGTAGTATTTGTAAGGAAGCCAGTGTTTTTTTTTCTTCTAATTAAAAAAACAAAAAAAAAAACCTGTAGTAAAATACACATAATGAGCCAGTAGCTGTTTGCAGGTGAATGAATGACTATACTGCCAAAGGAGCAGACCAAGCTTGGGTTAATTCATAGTTATCATTTACAGATTCCTGGCCTGACTGTTACTGGTTTCCCTCTAAAGCTGGAGATCAAGACATGGGCTCTGGAACTGGACTGCCTGNAAAAAAAAAAACCTGTAGTAAAATACACATAATGAGCCAGTAGCTGTTTGCAGGTGAATGAATGACTATACTGCCAAAGGAGCAGACCAAGCTTGGGTTAATTCATA
Source organism: Neotragus moschatus (assembly GCA_006410615.1). Lineage (NCBI taxonomy): Eukaryota > Metazoa > Chordata > Mammalia > Artiodactyla > Bovidae > Neotragus > Neotragus moschatus. Next base: position 1,237,788 of record SJYA01000446.1, on the reverse strand, counting down.
GTTATCATTTACAGATTCCTGGCCTGACTGTTACTGGTTTCCCTCTAAAGCTGGAGATCAAGACATGGGCTCTGGAACTGGACTGCCTGGCCTCAAATTCTAACTCGACCTCTTAGCAGCTAGGTGAGTTTCTGGATTTTTTGTTTTTGTTTTTAAATTTCTTTCTGATTGAATTCTAGGCCTCTCACTCCAATGTTTTTTTAGGATTTATCAATGACCTAGAGGATGAAAACATTTGGAATTCTGGGACCACTTTCTGGGTAGTTTTTTTTCCAGGATTTCTGTTCCTCACATCCTGGATGCCTTATTACTTCTAAAAACAAACAGTCTGTGTCTGTTTTTGCCTTAGTACCTTTACTATTAGAAATTATATTGTTCGTGTCTCTGTTCTTTTCTTGTCTGTCTCCTCTCAACCTCACATAAGCTCTATTAAAATGGAAACGTAGCCACTTTGTTCACCGTTGCATCCCCTGTACCCTCAGGGCTGGCATGGTACTTAATATATAGTAGGTTCTCAATAATAAATGAGTAGCAGAGCTGGTCAAGTGTTACACCTGGGGCTCTCTCTGATGAGCTGCACTGGAGGGAAGGGAAGGCCTGAATGGGAATGGGTCCTGCTCTGACTGGTTATTTCCCTGAGTCCTGGATGAGATTTCTGCTGGGGCCCAAGAAACACAAACACACAGCACTCTACCAAGGGTTTCCACACCGCACGTCATTTGAACCTCACAATACCTTGGGGAGGGGGGAACCCTGGACAAAGGCTACTATCCGCAGGACTCCCAGCATAATTGAGAATTTCAAGGGGTAGAGAGTCCTTTCTTCATCAAAGATGCTTGCTCCTGGAAGACTGCTAACAGCCATTTTCTTGTGTGGTTCATCCAAACCTGGAGGTTGGGCTTACCTGTCCATTAGAGACCAACTCCGTATCCTTTCCACACACAGCCCCAGGTCTACCTTGAGAAATGAACTTGGAGGACTCTTCGTTTCACACAGTGAAACATTTAGGCCCCTGAATAAAGTGTTTAAGGTCCCTTTTGATCACTCCCTATCTTCAGCATCATGCTTTACACTCCTTCAAGCAGAACGGCTTGAGGACTTCACTACCCCTCCTCACCCTTCTTGCTGTTTATTTCTGAGCCTTGCTTCCCTGGTGGCTTAGATGGTAGAATCCGCCTGCAATGCAAGAGACCTGGGTTCAACCTCTGGGTTGGGACAATCCCCTGGAATAGGGAATGACTACCCACTCCAGTATTCTGGCCGAGAGAATTCCACAGGCAAAGGAACCTGGCAGGCTACAGTCCATGGGGTGGCAAAGAGACGGGCTGAGGGGCTTCCACTTGGCACTGACAGTTCTCTTTGCCTGAAATGCTCTTGGTTTTGCTAAAACTCTCTCTTGTTTCAAAGACTCACCCAGGCACACTTCCTCTCTCAAGTCCTCTCTGAGCTGAGATGCCCCCTCTGTAAGGAGGTAGCAGTTAGACTGGATGACTCTTCCATCTCAACCTGAACTGCCATCTTAAAAGTTTGCCTAGAGGAGGCCACGGATGGACGGTTCTCCTCCAGGTTCCCTGCTTTCTAGCGCTGTGTGACCCTCCATCTCTGGGTCTTAGTGTATTCTCTAAAACTGGGCTCCCCAAGTTTTAGAAAGTACTCTAAACTCTGCACTCTCCTCCGGGCTCTATTGCCTGATGACCTGAGGTGGAGCTGATGTAATAATAACAGAAATAAAGTTCACAGTAAATGTGATGCATTTGAATCATCCTGAAACCGCCCCACCCTCCCCACCCTCTGAAAAAATTGTCATTAATGAAACCAGTCCCTGGTGCTAAAAAGGTTGGGGACCGCTGCTCTAAAAGACGATGTGTGATAACTTCCTCTGCACCGAGCTTTCATTTCCACAGTGTTCTCACTACACTTAATATCGCCAACTGCCTCTGTTCCGGTCGCGGAAACGGGATAGGAGAGACAAAAGCTGCTACTGTTAATTTTTAAACCGGTGCGTGACAGGCTGCGCCCCGCTGCCCAAAAGCGCTGGGAGGGAAATCGGCGCGAGCAGCAAGTTTCGGGTTTCACCGCGCACGCCGGGCCGTGCCACGTAGTCATGGACAGACCCGGCCGAGGATCTGGGGGTGCCACGCCCGGGGGGAGGGGATGCCTGGGTGGGGGCGGGGAGCCAGGGCTGGGTGACCGAACGCCCCGAGCCCCACGGAACCCCATTCGGCAGGGTCTTGGGCGTTCGGCTCCCCCGCCAGGGTCAGGCGGGGCGGCGCCGAGGCCCAGCGGGCGGACACTCACCGAGCCTCGGTACTTCTCCAGAGACACCAACTTGCCCCGGATGTTGACGGCCTTGAAGTCGTAGAAGTCCTGCTCCCGCGGCGCGCAGGCCGCCGCAGCCAGGAGCAGCCACGCCGCCGCCCGTGCCGCCACCATGACTCGCTCCGCAACAGGCGGCGTGGCGAGGGCAGAGGCAGGGCAGGGGGCACAGGCGCAGCGGGGGCGGGAGGCAGGAGGGGGCGGCCCCGGTGCCACGCTGCCCTCCAGGGAGGACGCGCCCCCTTCTTCCCCGCGGGCGGTGGAACGCCGGGCTCTGGACCTCGGTCTCCCCGTCTGTACTGCAGAAGTGCTGGGCTCCGCGCCCCTTCCCCGACCCCAGAGCCGTGGTTTCAGGGTTCTGACCGCTGAGATCCGAATTCGTTTCAATGAGGTTTCCTCTTGTCCCAGGATGCATGGAAAGGGAGTGGAAAAACTGCGTCTGGGAGCTCCCCTTCTGATTAGTGCCCTTTGGCTGGTCGCTTCACCTTTCTGGGCCCCAGTTTCTCATCCGTTCCCTTCCTCACGCACCTAGACAGGACAGAATGATAGCAATAGAAAAATGGATGTGAAACGTTTTGAATGGTGCCTGTGAACTTTGGGTGAATGAATGAACATTCCCTAAAAGTGATGAGACAAAGGAGACAAGCTGCTGCTGCTGCTGCTGCGTCGCTTCAGTCGTGTCCGACTCTGTGCGACTCCATAGACGGCAGCCTATCAGGCTTCCCCGCCTGGGATTCTCCAGGCAAGAACACTGGAGTGGGTTGCTATTTCCTTCTCCAATGCATGAAAGTGAAAAGTGAAAGGGAAGTCGCTCAGTCGTGTCCGACCCTCAGCAATGCCATGGACTGCAGCCTACCAGGCTCCTCTGCCCATGGGATTTTCCAGGCAAGAATACTGGAGTAGGGAGCCATTGCCTTCTCCGAAAGAAGACAAGGCAAATGGCCAATTTCAGGTTGGATTCCTGGGAAGCAGATTGTGAGATGGAGGTTTGCAGTGCAGGATGTTTGTTGGGGCGTGCCCTTGGGATGAAAACCTGTGGAGAGAGGTGAGGAAGTGGAGTGGGCAGAAGTCCAGAGTGCCATGCAGGCTCAAGGACAGTCATGGCTGACCCTGCAGGGGCTCTGGAGCTAGAATGGCCCGTCAGAGTTGTCCCCAGGTGAGCTAAGATGACCAGACCAGGTCTTTATATCCCTATCTTCATCTCTCATGGGGCCATCTGGGAGGAGGTGTGACAGGAGCCAGGGTGTCTGGTGTGTGAGTGACAGTTAAAGGCTCTTCACTGACAGCATTCCCAACAGCTGGTGTTCCAAGTCTTCCCTGATGGGGCTTCTGGGAAGCATGTCACAGTGTCTCCCAAACTTGGAAAATCCTTATGGCACCCCACTAAGTGCCAAGCATGGTCCTGGATGCTGACACTCTCCAGGGGCTCACAAGCTGGTGTGAGAAAACTAGAGCTTTCATATAATGCGGTATGGACTAAGCCCTTCTGCAGTCATTCAGCAAATGCTTCTTCCGGTTCTATACCGGGTCCTGTTCTAGGTCCTCTAGGTGCCTCTCATGCAAAAGATAAGAAGAAAAGACAGAGACCCAGGTAGGCATGAGGTCACACAGTCCCAACAGGCCACAGTGAAGATTATGATCCTTAAGCCAAGAAATAAAGCTGCTTTTTCTCAGGCCCCTGGGTTTTGGTATTTTTCATTCCCTGACCAGGGACTGAACCCAGGAGCTCAGCAGTGAAAGCTGAAGAGCCCTAACCACTGATCTGCTAGGGAATTCCCTGAAGCTTCTTCCTTTTTTTTTTAAGCGAGGGAGAGAAAGACTCCTCTGGATAGGAAGGGGCAAGAGCAGATGTGCTCCACTTGCGGCAATAGAGGAAATTCTGGGGTTTTGAGGCCATCGCTAACCTAACCACCAGGGAAAGCCTCCTGGAGGTGGTTAACGCCAGGATCATGTCTTCAAAGAGGAATGGGAATTCTCCAGCTTGGGAAGGAGGAGGGGAAAGATGTCAACCGAGGTAACTGTCTGTGAAGACACGGAACCCAGAAGAAGTACTTGGTTATTAGGTGAGAAGGGGTAAGTGATAGAGGAGGCTGGAGGGGTCATCAGGGGCCAGAAGAAGGGTCTTGAGAGCCAAGCCAAGGAGCTTGGACTTCATGCTCTAGAGTATGGCTGGCAAAGGTTTTGAAGCTGGGCATAAGATTATACAGCTGATAGGACTCAGACCCGGGCCTTCAGATTCAGAACACGAGCTCTTTCTGTACACCAGGGCAGCTTCTCTCTTCAGAAGCAGACAACATTTTAAGGAGGTATGGAGAATAGGGAAACGGCTGCTCTAGGCAAGGGCCAAAGCAAAAATAAAGTACTCCTGCCTTCATACTCCTCCTTCCCCTTGTCTTGTGGGAGTCTTGAGGCTGTGATTGGTCCTCTAGAATAAAATGGTCCCCTCTTCTCTGCCCTGCCCTTTTGAATCTTTTGGTCTCACTTCCTGCCATCTGTCCCTTTCACTCAGCCTTTCCTTGCATGTCCCAATCACCAGGAGTTCTCAAATTATGCCCCACAAAACGTGGGAGTTTTGCAAGCTTGGCCAACCTATTTCCTGTTACAATCCAGATACCTAGGCATTTCTAGTAAGCAGAGAGGGGAAAAATTGGAGTGAATTTGTAAATTTCGCTGTAAATTTCTCACTGGGCATTTCCCTCCTTCCTGTTCATGCTTCAGAACCCAGCTCAGATAACATCCTCCTCTGTGGCTGCACTTAATCATCCTGTCCTCTCTGTTGCCTTTGTACTTAGGACATTTTCCTGTTAGTGAGCTGATGATAATATTGTGTAGTTGTCTGTCTCCATGGTCTATCACTCCATCATACCCGAATCATCTTTATGCCCCCCTGGCACAAGCTAGCTATTCAGTAAATACTCATTTTTCTTAAATGTTCTGGTGACTTCACTACTTATCTATGCTGCTGCTGCTAAGTCGCTTCAGTCGTGTCCGACTCTGTGTGACCCCATAGATGGCAACCCACCAGGCTCCCCCGTTCCCTGGGATTCTCCAGGCAAGAACACTGGATACTGGAATCTAACATGAAATGTTGATTTTAGCCAATGGTATATATTTTATCAGGTTTCCCACCTGCCCATGCAGGAGACATAAGAGATGCCGGTTTGATCCCTGGATTGGGAAGATCCCCTGGAGGAGGGCATGGCACCCTGGGTTAGGAAAGTCCCCTGGAAGAAGGCAAGGCAACTCACTCTTGCCTGGAGAATTCCATGGACAGAGGAGCCTGGCAGGCTACAGTCCATAGAGTTGCAAAGAGTCAGACACGACTGAAGCAACTTAACACACACACATATATTTTATCATTTTATTTGCAGTCCACTGTATACATTTTGGTGTTTCTGAAACAGCACAGCTGTTTCTAGGTAGTCCATTGACACAAACATGAGGCCTCTAGGCACAGACAGATGCACCCATAGTCTCAGCTGAGCATCTGGAGGAGTAGAGGACTTAATCTGGATCCCCCATACTCCTCTTTCCTATAGTAAGCTCAAAGAAGCTTTTTATGGGCATTTAGAATACTTACTGGGTTTCCCTGGTAGCTTAGCTGGTAAAGAATCCATCTGCAATGCAGGAGTCCTGGGTTTGATCCCTGAGTTGGGAAGATTCCCCTGGAGGAGGGCATGGAAACCCACTCCAGTATTCTTACCTGGAGAATCTCCATGGACAGAGGAGCCTGGTGGGCCCCGTCCATGGGGTCGCAAAGAGTCAGACATGACTAAGTGACTTAGCGTAGCACAGCCCCGAATACTTATTAATGTTTCATTTGTTCAACAAATTGTTGAATACCTACCATGTACAAGACATTAATTTCATGGCCAGGAATATAGTAGTTAATAAAACAGATTAAAAAATTATTGAACTTACATTCTCATGGGGATAGGAAAAGATAATAATTAAAATTTATAATATGGAACATACAGTACATTAGATGGTGACAAGCAAGAGAGAGGGATAGAGAATGTGGTGGTGGTGGGAAGGGATTTCAAAGATCAGGAATCCTCACTGGAAAAGTGGTTTGGGCAAAGATTGGAAAAAAGAGAGCAAACAAGAGAGAGAACTTGAAGAAAAGAATTCCAGGTAGAGAAAACAAGTAAAAGGCCTTGAGGCAGGAAATGATGTGTTTGGAAAACAGCAGGGAGGCTAGTGTAGCTGCAGTGGAGAGAAGGAGGAGAGGAATAACAGGGCATGAGGTTGGAGAGGTAATGGGATAGGAGTGGGGCAGAGACTTAATAGCCACTGTAAAGACATAGGCTTGGAATCTGAGTGAGGTGGGAAGCCATTGAAGAGTTTTAAGCACAGGAATGACATTTCTATTTTAACAGAATCAGTCTGACTGCAATATTGAAGTAAGGAGACTAGTCAGAAGGCTATTGTAGTCATCCAAGAGGGGAGTGGGCGAGCAACATAGTCTGAGACCAAAGTGATGGCAGCAGAAGCAGTGGGAAGTAGTCCAGATTCTGAATGTATTTTGAAAGTAGAGGCAAAAGGATTTCTTGACAGGTTGGATGTAAGGTTTGAGAGAAACAAAAGAGTCACAGATGATTTTAGTTTTTGGTCAGAGGCACTGGAAGGGTGAAGTTGCTATTCATTGAAATGAAGACACCATCATTCTGTAGGGACAACTGGTTTGGAATGGGAAATCAAAAGTTCGGTTTTAGACATGTTAAGTTTGAGTTGCCTGTTAGTAGTGGTAGGCTGGTAAATGTTTAACAACTGGCTCTCTAGGGAAAAATCTGTGTGTAAGTGTGTGTGTGTGTATCCCATATCAGTTTGTTATAAAGTTTTTTGGTATAAATGATGCATAGCAAATAATTGACAAATAATAATAAAATATACAATACTCCTTATTGTAAATTCCACATGGCCAATTTATACTTGCAGAATGCTTTATTCAGTTTTTGCCAAACTTGTATTGGTAGCCAACTAATGGCTGAACTGCTGAATGAGTATAGTTCATTCTAGGGTGAATGTTTGCTGATATTTTCATTTGCATTAATGTTGAGATGAAAGTGAAATAATAACGACATGTTGGAATTCACTACAGAGATGTAAGTGACTTCTATGCTGAATGGGTTGATAGTTTTCCAATACTAAAAAAAAATTTCCTCAAGTTTTAAAGTTATTTACAATGTAATAGCTAGACACAATATACCATAAGTTTATTTTGCATTATTAATATTTTCCTATCACTTAAAAAATTATTCATTTATTTTTAGCTGTGCTGGGTTTTCACTGCTGTGCGGGCTTTTCTCTAGTTGCAGAGAGTGGGGCTGCTCTCTAGTCGTGGTGCAAGGGCTTCTCATTGCCGTAGCATCTCTTGCTGTGGAGCATGGGCTCTAGATCGTGTGGGCCTCAGTAGTTGCAGCACATGGTCTCAGTAGTTGCAGCTTCTGGGCTCTAGAGCACGGGCTCAGTAGTTGTGGTGCAGGGGCTTAGTTGCTCCACAGCATGTTGGATCTTCTTAGACTATGGATCAAATCTGTGTCTTCCACACGGGCAGGCAGATTCTTTCCCACTGAGCCACAAGGGAAGCCCTTTCCATCACTCTTAAGTCTAGGCAGTCAACAAAGCAATAAACCAAACTCTCACTGGTAGCATTTGTCAATTTCTGTTGTATAATACTCTTACCGTTGTTGATTTCAAGCTACCAACTTGATGTCATTGAACATGGAGTTAGGAAGGGATGCAAGAGTAGCACACCATTATATAGTATTTCCATAATACAAGGACAATAGATGAAAATAACCCCGAGTATAAAAATAATAATAAAATATACTGAAATAATTAGAAAGTGATTAATGTTTAATTTTTATTTTTAATATAATTTATTTTATTTTAAAAAATGTACATAATTTAAATTTTTGTAATGACTATGTTTAATACTCAATACTCTGATACTTGTTCAGATCGTATGACTTATCCTTTTCAAGAGGGTTTGACAAGAGGCTGAAAAAATTCCTGAAAATGTAACAATTGGTATGAGGGGTCAGCTCCAGACACCACTTTTATCTCTAATTAGGTTGGATATATGAGTCTGAACTTGGAGGAGAGATCTAGGTCAAAGATAGAAGCTTACTGGATGATCATGGAGAGTGAGTATTGACAAGAGAACCAAAGATAGTCCTTGGGACTCCAAAATTCACCTTCAAGGAGACGAAGACATCAGGAAAATAAGAGAGAACCAGAAGAGAAGACTGAAAAAGAATAGCCAGAGGAAGTTATCATTTAGTTTCTAAGTAGTGTCCAACCCTTTTGAGACTCCATGGACTGTAGCCCTCCAGGTTTCTCTGTCCATGGGATTTTTCCAGGTAAGAATACTGGAGTGGGGTGCCATTTCCTTCTCCAGGGGATCGTCCNAGACATCAGGAAAATAAGAGAGAACCAGAAGAGAAGACTGAAAAAGAATAGCCAGAGGAAGTTATCATTTAGTTTCTAAGTAGTGTCCAACCCTTTTGAGACTCCATGGACTGTAGCCCTCCAGGTTTCTCTGTCCATGGGATTTTTCCAGGTAAGAATACTGGAGTGGGGTGCCATTTCCTTCTCCAGGGGATCGTCCCACTCAGGGATCAAACCCTCATGAACCTGCATTTCCTGTATTACACGCAGATTCTTTACCACTGCACCACCTGGGAAGCCCTAGCCAGAGGAAGAATAAAAACCAAAAGAGCTCAATGTCACGGAGGTCAAGTGACACATTTGTCCCAAGAAAGAGAGAGCAATAAATTGGTTAAATGCTGCTGATAAATCTAGTAAGAACAGAACTGAGAACGGAACATTGGATTTAACAATATATCCTTCACCAATAAAGGGAATTAAACAAAAATATAATATTTTCATGTCTCTTTTTCATTGCTCATGCTGCTCCCTCTGCTTGAGTTTGTTTTTTTCCCCCTTCCTTATCCTTAGAGCAAGATCCCATCCTGCTTCTAGGCTTTATCAGTCTCAAAAGGAGACAGATGACACACTCAGATTAGGATAATTAGACAAAGGTTTATTCACAAGGAGTTCATGATCTGAGCCACAGTCAGCTCCCGGTCTTGTTTTTGCTNAAATGACCTAGGCAGTGTGGAACAGTGATCAAGCATGCTGGAATTATCTTCACTGGTGTGTTCTGTCACATTCTGTGGGATTTTAAGCAAGGTAATTAACCTCACTGTGCCTCAATTTCCTCATCTATAGAATAGAAATGAAAGCACCTACTCATTGTGTGGTTGGTGGATTAAATAAATGTAAACATGTAAAGTATTCCAAACAATGTCTGTCATATCACAGACATTTAGCTATCATGATTGTTATTCTCAGGCCCTTGACAGTTTGGGCCCCATGTAACCCCTCAGTCTCATTTCCTGCCTCTTCCTTCTGGTTTCTGATGCCGGTAAGGCCTTGCCTCCTCTCCCTTGCATGGTAGACTCCCACTTGATTAGAAATCGCCTTCTCCAGGAAGTCATGCTTCAGTCACTACGGAAGCCCTGCTCGTGCCCCCTTCTAGTCACTACCTCCCAAGTCCTCAGTCTTGACTTTGGGCAGTATAGATTACTGCTTCCTGTTTTTGCACTTTAAGTGTAATCATACAGAATGTAGTCTTTTCTGTCTAGCTTTTTTCACTCGTCATATGTTTCACTCAGTCATCAATATCTCATATCTTCNCCCCCTTCTAGTCACTACCTCCCAAGTCCTCAGTCTTGACTTTGGGCAGTATAGATTACTGCTTCCTGTTTTTGCACTTTAAGTGTAATCATACAGAATGTAGTCTTTTCTGTCTAGCTTTTTTCACTCGTCATATGTTTCACTCAGTCATCAATATCTCATATCTTCGTGTATAGCTGTAGATTGTCCATCCTCTTACTGTGTGCATACTATTAAGTTGTATGAACATGCTACAACTTTATCCATTCTACTGTTGCTGTTGATGGGCACTCAATGAATATTTCATGAATAAATGAAGAAATCTGTCCATTCTGCTACATTATGAATTACTTGAGGAAAGAGACTAGGTTTTATTTATTTCTAAGTCCCCAGTACCTAGCACAGGGCCTGGCACTTGGTGGGAGCCCAGTGAATATTTAAGAAATGAACTGATGCATGATTCCCCTGAGAATTTGTAATTAAACTGGTCATTTCCACATCCTCTGTGGGGCCCCAGCTTCAGATCCCTGGGTGATGCAGGTGAGTTGCTAGGCAACAGCATGAGGTTGGCTCTGGGGTCACAGTGGAGAGTGTGCTGCGGGGGAGGCTGAGGCCGAAGTAATTGGAAACACTTCTATTCAGCAGCCTCTGAACTGTCTCTGGTTTCGCCCCTCCAGCCCATCCCCCACACAGCTGCAGGAGGGATCTTTCTAAAACAGGCATGGACACAGCACTCCTCTAATCCAAGAACTTTGGGGTCTCAGTTGAAGGAACTAAGGTTCTGAGATTTGAAGTAACTTGTCCAATGTCCACCAAATAAGGAAAGTGCAGAGCTAAACCCAGGTTTGTCTGATTTTAAAGCCCAAACCATCTCCAGTATTTTGATTTTGGACAAGTTGGATCTGGAATGTCTGCAGATCCTCAGGAGGAGTGATTCAAGAGTTTGTGGGTCACACTGATGCCTTCCCCATGAAGGTTTCAATGGGGTAAGTGCTTCAGCAATAAGCAAGAACTAGAAGGCTGGGAGATCAGTTCCACGTAGGAGAGAGATGACCTTGATGGTTCCCTCCAACTTGGTATCTGGGGTCCCAGTTGGTGGACTTTGATCCAGAGAGCAGCAACATCAGAACCCCAGAACTCTCTGCCTAAACTCTTTGATCCCAGAAAGGCACAACAGAGTGGTAAGTACTTGACCCAGACTGGAAGGACAGAGGAGGGCTGCCGAAAAAGGATTCTGGGACAAAGGTAATTTCCTGGCTGTTCAGTGGTTAGGACTCTGCACTTTGACTGCTGATGGCCTGGGGTTCAATCCCTGGTTAGGGAATTAAGATCCCACAAGCTGTGTAGTCAAAAATAAATAAATAAAGTTCTTACAAGCATTCATTCATTCATCCAATTCCACAAATATTTCTTGGTTGAGCCGTGTGCCCTATGCTTTAATCATACTGAACTTCTCACTGCTCCTAACACAATAAACAAAAGCTCTATGCTCATCCAACCTTAACATATATACACAGTTCTGTGGGAAACCATGGCAACAAGTCAGTCTAGGTGTGGGATGGAGAAAGGGCTTGTGAAGGAAGGCTTCCAGGAGGAAGTGTTAACTGAACTATTACCAGAGACATGTACAGAGTTAACTGGGTCAGGAACAGGAAACAGGGAAGTGGTTTAGACAGAGGAACAACATGTGTAAAAGTTCAAAGGCAAGATAGTATGGTGCGTTTGGATAACTGGAAGAAGCCTCTCACAGCAGATTCTTACATGTTCTTCAAATATGTCCTCTCCTTATGGAGCTGTTCCCAGTTATTCCAAGGAGACTTGCATCCTCTACTGTTCCCTGAAGACTTACAATGCCTCTTCTTAGTGGATTCATTATATTGTCATTTATCTGGATTGTAATATTTTGTGTGTACTTGTCTTTTCTCCTAAAGACTTTAAGTTCCTTGAAGGCAGGGAACTATGTCTGATTCTGCTCTGCCACAGCAACTAGTAAATACTACTACTATCCCCTTCTATCGTCAAATGAAAGCAGATATTTTTTCTGCTCAAAACTGAGAGAAGACTGGAGTGCTATCCCTTCAACTCTGGGACCCCAAATTACAACTTAGACCCCACTAGCTCGGTGTTACAGGCTTAGTTTCCCTTAGACCTTCCCACTTTCCCCTTTCTTTTGTTCACTCCCTCGTGTCATCTGTGAGTACATCTCCTCCCCAGACTGGAAGTCCTGGGAGAGCATGAATCAGGATGGATTAATACCCTGGCTCCTCAGGGTCCTAGTACAATGCCTGGCACATGAGGAGTGCTTCTCCTTAATCACATGTGAAGGACAAATATGAAGAACAATGAGTTTGAATAATACATTCAAGGTGATTACAGACTCTAATTTAACTCAAAGACATCCCATTAAAAAATTCTTCTTTCCTGGTAGCAATTTTCTATTTGGGGCCAGTGACTTGGTTTATTGAAAGACCTTAAAGTGCTGTCAACTTGAGCCAAAGAAGGTTCAGAAAGCCTTTTCTTGGCAGGGACTCAATCCTTTCCTTCTATTATGTCAGTTGCTTTAAACAAAAAGGGATTTTAAAAATCTTTTTTAATTGATTCTCTTGTAAACACTCAGAGAAAGAATGTGTGTTCTGTGGCTGGGCTGTGATTGACTCTGAGAATTAACTGGAGGTCTCTTAATTGGAAAGACATGAAATGTCTGAACTTTTCCTCCTACATATTGAGTGTAACTGGCAATAATTTTCCCCTCCCCCACTCCCCGATTGAGAGACAGCTCACTTCCTATTAGAAGAAAACCAGATCACTAACCTGGGAACCTGAGTCTTGGAAAGAGTTTACTTTACTAGAGCATGCTTCCAGAGGGAGTAGAAAGCAGGAAGCCTGCATTTTCTCTCTGCTTCAGTCCACCTGGTACCTGGACTTATCACCACACTTACGATTGGCTTCAGCTTTCTCTCTTCCCTCTTGGGACACTTCACAGCCTTCGAAATATTTGGGCAGATGTTTCCTGTGGAAAATATTCCAGAGGGCTGCCCTCTGTTATGTGAGTTTCTGGAAGAAGTATCAAAGGTTTGAAGCTGGGCTGTGTATTGAGATCCTAGGAGGTATATTGTGCTTCTAAAAGATCTGTTGTAATAGTAGAAAATTCATTCTTAGAAATTTCTTCACATCGCCAACAATCAAACCTCTTTTCTTCAGCAGGCATACTTTGAAATTTGTCATCCTCCTGACCCCACCATTTATTGACTATATGGTTTGGGACAAGTTGCCCAAACATCTCCAAAACTCAATTTCTTTTTCAGAAATAAAAGTTGCTTTTGAAATAACAAAGTCATTTCAAGAAGAAATAGGCATGTGAAAAATCCTGGCACATAGTAATCACTAATAAATTATAACTATTATTAGTGTTATGTTTTGATACCGAAGGATCAGTTGGGTTCCATATAAACACTTCAACTGGAGTTAGAGTACTCCTCTAGGCTTCCCTTCCTGCCTGCTGCTTTGTACCACCTAGTCTATTCTTTCCTGGGGTCCTGCTTGGCTTCCCATCTTAACTCTTCCTTCTCATCTTGCTCTGTTTACACATAATAATCTTGTTCCAATGCCTGGTTCGTAACTGACCAGGCAATATTTGATCAATCACTTTAGAGTTTGTATTAGTTTGCTAGGGCTGCTTAACAAAACACCACAGACTAGATGGCTTCAAGAATAGAAATTTAGGGACTTACCTGGTGGTACAGTGGTTAAGACTTTGCTTTCCAATGCAGGAGGGTACAGGTTTGATCCCTAGTTGGGGAGCTAAGATCTTACATGGCTTGCGGTCAAAAAAACAAAACGTTAAAAAAAAAAACCCAAAACTAGAAGCAAGTACTGTAACAAACTCAATAAAGACTTCAAAAAAAGGGTCCACATCCCTCCCACAAAAAAANGCAATCTTGATTCCAGCTTGTGTTTCTTCCAGTCCAGCGTTTCTCATGATGTACTCTGCATAGAAGTTAAATAAGCAGGGTGACAATATACAGCCTTGATGTACTCCATTCCCAATTTAGAACCAGTCTGTTTTTCCATGTCCAGTTCTAACTGTTGCTTCCTGACCTGCATACAAATTTCTCAAGAAGGGGTTAATATCCAAAATCTATAGACAACTCATACAACTCAACTTAAAAAAAATCCCAATCCAATTTAAAAAATGGGCAAAAAGAGCAGGAGAACTGAATAGACATTTCTCCCAAGAGGACACAGGTGGCCAACAGGAACATGAAAGNGACCTGCATACAAATTTCTCAAGAAGGGGTTAATATCCAAAATCTATAGACAACTCATACAACTCAACTTAAAAAAAATCCCAATCCAATTTAAAAAATGGGCAAAAAGAGCAGGAGAACTGAATAGACATTTCTCCCAAGAGGACACAGGTGGCCAACAGGAACATGAAAGGATGCTCAGCGTCACTATCATCAGGGAAATGCAAATCAAAACCACACTGAGATATCACTTCACATCTGTTAGAATGGCTATTATTAAGAAGAATATAGATACCAAATATTGGCAAGGACATAGAGAAAAGGGAACAGTCATACACTGTTGGTGGGAATTAAATTGGTGTAGCCAATGTGGAGAAGAGTATGGAGGGTTCTCAAAAGACTAAAGTTAGAACTACCACATGATCCAGCAATTCCACTCCTGAGTATAAATTCAAAAAACAAAAATACTAATTTGAAAGGATACATGCACATCAATGTTCATGGGAGCGTTATTTACAGTTGCCAAGACATGGCAGTAAACTAAATGCCCATCAACAGATGAGTGGATAAACAAGGTGTGGTGTATGTATATGCAACAGAATATTTGTTCTTGTGTTGCTTTTCAGTCACGTGTCTGACTCTTTGCGATCCCATGCACTGTAGCCTACCAGGCTCCTTTGTCCAGGTGATTTTCCAGGCAAGAATACTGGAGTGGGTTGCTAGTTCCTTCTCCAGGGGATCTTCCTGTGTTTCCTGCAGCTCCTGCAGGGCAGGTGGATTCTTGATCACTGAGCCACTGGCAAGCCCACTACAGAATACTATTTAGCCAAAATACTATTAGCAAAAATAATGAGAATTTTGCTATCTGCAACAACATGAATGGACTTGGAGAGCATTATGGTAGTGAAATAAGTCAGATAGAAAAATGCAAATGCTATGTGATATCACTTTTAGGTGGAATCTAAAACTACAACAAACTAGTGAATATAACAAAAAGAAACAGACTCACAGATATAGAGGACAAACTAGTGATTATCGGTGGGGAGAGGGAAGGGGGTGGACAATATAGGGGTAGGGGATTCAAAGGTACAAACTACTACATACAAAAAAGTTATATAGGTATATTGTACAACACAGGGAATATAGCCAATATTTTATAATAACTATAAATGGAGTACAAACTTTGTGAATCACTATATTATACACTTTTAACTTATATAATATTGTATATCAGCTACACTTCAACAAAAAAAAAAGCTAATCATAGATAAGAGGAAAAAAGAATATGACTCTGGCTACAATAGAGAATGAATTGAATGAGGGCTGAGAATAGAAGCAAAGAGAAACTGGGAGGCTGTTAGCATAATCTAGAGGAGAGTATATGGGATCTAAACCAAGGCGATGGTGGTGGGAAAAGTGAGAAAAGGAAAAATAGAAGACCTATCTTAGTAGAAGCTATCCTAGAAGAAGGAAATAAAAGAAACAATACTTGGAATATGATCAGATGTGTGGTAAGTAAGAAGGAAGATTCAAGGATGATGACTCCTCTGAACTATCTCGCAAATGCTCTCTGTACATTCACATTATTTGGCATTTAAGCAAATACAGTATGCTATGGTTGTTTGGCTTTTTGTGTTTATCTTTTGTCTCTTCGACAATCCCTTCTGTGGCTCAGATGGTAAGGAATCTGCCTGAAATGCAGGAGACCTGGGTTCAGTCCCTGGGTCCAGAAGATATCCTGGCAAAGGGAAAGGCCACCTACTCCAGTATGCTTGCCTGGAAAATCCCATGGACAGAGGAACCTCATGGGCTACAGTCCAAGGGATCAAAAAGAGTTGGACAAGACTGAGCAACTAACATTTTGTCTCCTCGATAGATTGGGAGCTCATTGAGGGCAGAAACTCTTTTCCTTTGACTCTTCCACACCACCCAGTCCCTTACCTTGTGCCAGAGCTTTTGAGAAAGGCTTGGTAGGAGCTGGGGAGGTGCTGAGTAGGATGGCTTGGGGCCAGAAGCAATAACATTCT
Organism: Neotragus moschatus; assembly: GCA_006410615.1. Lineage (NCBI taxonomy): Eukaryota > Metazoa > Chordata > Mammalia > Artiodactyla > Bovidae > Neotragus > Neotragus moschatus. Next base: position 1,221,515 of record SJYA01000446.1, on the reverse strand, counting down.
GATGCTCTGGGCAAGGCTGTTGAGGAAACGGGAATCCTCTGGCTGGCTGGAATAGATGAGCCTTTGAAGAACCAGGAAGGAGAACTTGGAGCAAGTGATAAGTTGAAATCTAGTATAGGAAAACAAGCTCAGGAGATTTTTATAGCAAGGAAGGGATTACTAGAAATGATTCAAGAACACAGAGAAAAAAGGTGGTGTGCGTAGAGGTCCCTGTAAATTGTCTTGGTTAAGGCCTTATTCTTCAACTGTTTGCTTGGCAGAGCAACAACCCTGATTCTTAATGGTGCATTGGAAATGCTTATAATACTAAAGGGTTATTTGATCAGTTCTAATTTATCAAAGAGCCTCCTGAAAGCTAAGCCACTAAAGTGAAGCAAAAGTCACTGAGTCGGGTCTGACTCTTTGCAACCCCATGAACTATACAGTCCATGGAATTCTCCAGCCAGAATACTAGAGTGGGTGGCCGCTCCCTTCTCCAGGGATCTTCCTAACCCAGGGATGGAACCCAGGTCTCCCACATTGCAGGTGGATTCTTTACCAGCTTAACCACCAGGGAAGCCCAGGCCACTAAAAAATCATATTAAAAATGAATTATAGCACTTTATTCATTTATTCAGTAACTTATTCAAAAGAGTTTTTTTGAGCACCTGTTATCTTATATATTCTGTTCCAAGTGCTGAATTATGAAACTTCTGCTCCACTGGAGAGACAATAATTAAGTATTTACAAGTGTGATAAATGACATCAATGAGAAATTTACCATTTTATAAGACCATATAACAGGAAGGTCTAAACTTGTCTCTGGGCCGGGAAAGGCTTTCTTCAGGAGTGATGTTTAAGTTGAAGCCTCAAGAATGAGTAGGAGTTAGCTGGATGATGAACTGGAAAAATGAACATGAAGAGACAGTGGGAGTGGCATTGGCATGTGAGGAGGTCCACAGACCTTCAGAGCCCAGTGTTACTCAAAGAACTGAAAGGTATATATTGACTGGAGCATGTAATATGGGACATGAGACAAAGCTGAGAGACTGCTGGAGGTCAGCTCATCTAAGACTTCATAGTCCAGACGGAGTATTCATAGACCTTCTTGCTGGAATGGCTTCGTTCTGGTACTAGGGAATACACAGAATTGAACAGACTTTTAAAGGACTTTAACCCCAGGCCTTAAATAGCTCATCACGTGGGTAGAGCCACTCTGCTAGTGACAGTGCAGCATGATAAATATGATGGTAGAGGTAGGAAGAGATTTTCATGGGGATTCACAGAACAGCCACTTAAAGAATAAAAGTACCTCGTCATGTTGCCTTTTATGTTATGACATATTGTCTCCAAACTCATATTAGAACAATCAGTTGTAGAACTAAGTTTAATTTAGTATTCTTTTCAGACACACAGAAAAAATGGTTTAGCCACTTAGGCAAGCAAACAATTTATAGTATAGTTCTTGCTTATGACCTATTTCTTTCCTTTTCATAAACTCTCACTATTCCTTTAAGACTCTGCTGAACTGTCCCCTTTCCGCTTTACTCTAGATTGAGTCAGAAATCTTTCCCTCTGTGTCCCTGAAGGATCCTGGTATATAATCTATTATAATATATTCTTTTCATTTTCTGTATTACCACTAGACCTTTTTTTTCCCAAGTAAACTTCTTAAGTATAGAGACTTTGTCATGCTCATCCTTAAACTGGTCATTCGACAAATATTTATCAGACACCTACTATGTGCTGGTCATCAGGTTTAATGCTGCATATTCAGTGATAACTCAGATAAGACTCAG